>CM057827.1:65433999-65481499 GCA_030068075.1 Paguma larvata | reverse complement strand
GTTAGCAACTCTTGCCATTACCTGCCATGCAGGTATTTCTGTGAGACACGGGACTATTTTCTTGGTACTGGCCTACAGTCAATTTTCATAACTAATTCATTAGCCATTATAAGGAATCTAGATATTTTGAGGTTCTATTGTCTTCCAACATCTCCATTTTTATAAATGTGCCAGAGAAGTGGTACAATGAGTGATGCACTTAATTGAAACACGTCTTTTCAATTGTTTGTGAAATCTTGGAGTCACTTGCTCCAGATTTCCTAACCCATGATGTTGCCAAATATTTGGATCTATTAGGATTGATAAATATGATTCGCTTTATGTTTGAAGGGGGAAGGCAAGGAACAGGTATACAGAGAAAATAAAATAGCGTGCCTCCATATTTTGGTTAACTTTGCTGCGTGGCATTCTTAGAGTTGCCTTTGTTCTGCTCAATGCTAATTTTTATTATACTGAGCTCGCAGAAATAGGCATCTCCGAACCAGTGCTTAATGCATTTCATCCTTTTGACATTTTTAGAGGAAAATGCAGTTTTGAAACTCTCTCCTATCTCTTCTTTTCCTAATCTTATTCACCCCACACTCCCCACCCCATCCCCTAAATACGACCAAATATTGACTGACAGCTTGAAAGTGCTAATCGACTCATTCCCAATCATATGTGTTCAATATGTTGGCTTTAAAAAAAATTAGGAGCCCAAATCTTTCATCTAATATCGTTGCTCAATAGACACACAGAATTTTAACCAGAGCAAATTCAAGTACAGCTTTCAGACCCGCCCAACCCAGGAGACAGGCAGGAGGTCTGCCCTTCCCCAGCCGTTCTTCTGTCTGCATTAGCCGTTCTTGCTCAGGCTCCATCGACCTGTCAGAGCCATCACAGTGATTGACTGCCCCGGCAGATGTGCTGCTATAACAGGTAACTTGATCATCCAGACCCATCTGTCTCTAAGTCCTCTTCAATTCACACTTTGAAAAATATTAGAGGTTGGGAGGGGTTGGATCCTTTGTTGTGATTAAAAAAAAAAAAAGTAGGCTATCTGTATTTCACAAAAGGTTATCCTCTCGTAAGTGAATGGAAATATATAGTATTGAGCTCTTTAGGGAGATGAGCTGCTTCTGGGGCATATTACTATCAACATTTTAAATGGGCCAATGAGATCTGAGAGAATTGGAAAACCTGATTTCCAAAACAAAATCGAAAGTTAAGGACAAATTTTAAAGAACAACCATGATAATAATAGAATGATGTTTCAAAGATAACAGTTTCCGAGCGAGTGAGACAGATGGGCTGTTTGCGTAGAGAGAAAGGAGGGGAACCTCATGCGATGGGAGCAATCCTGTGTCTTCTCTTCAGTGCCCACAGCCTGGCAAATGTTGTGACATCATTAAGCTGCATTGCTGATTTCAGATGGGTCTGGAACAAGAATGGGCAGGGGTAACTCAAGCTTCATGCTGAAATGCAGTTAACTAATTTACTAGTGTCACACTATTGCTGATAATTACTTTTCACCAAAATATTTTGCTGTGCTTGTGTGCAGAGGATTTCATCCTACAAGTCAACACCCCAACGTGGAGCTGTTCAGGATCTATCAACAGCTTCTATTAAGAGAGAATATAATCCTGGTGAGATCAGAGGCTAACGCTTTTCTATTTCTCAGTAAAGTCTACTGCCTACTCACTATCAAGGGATGAACACTGGCTGAGAATGACATGGCTCAACATCTAAGGGGAAGGAACACAGGGAGGCAAACAAAACAAGGTAAAAATCAATGACAACTGACAAGAAAGCAAGTGAACTCAGTTGTTTTTCCAAATGAGAGGAATAAAAATATGCTAAGTATGCAATGATACCAACCCGAAGATTCAAAGACATGAATGTGGAGAAAGATTTAGACAAAGCTATTCATTTCTTAACAGAACTCTCTTACAGTTCTTTGGAGGCTAGCCCACGACCACACAATTTGCCTTGGAATTAGAATATGCCAATATTCATACTACTTCTGCAAATCAAAAGCAAACAATAAATACATCCCCCCAAAGCTCTCTTTCTTGGCTAAGTGATCTAGATTGTGTTCTGGTCATAGTTTGGCACTCTAGTCTACTAGCTAAATTCCATGGTCTGATTTCAGATCCTTCATGGAAATGAACATACTTTTCTCCCTTCAGATGGGAGACAGAAAGATAATATTTTATTCTTTTTCAACTAACAGTAACTATTCTTCCCCCTTCCCTTTTTCTGGCCTGAGGGAGTTCAATTTTGCTATTGATATTGCTTGAAAAGGCAGTGAGTGGCAAACAGTTGCTTGGTTTTAGTAAAGCTATTTACTGCATGCTTCGTAGAGTTATTTACCACATAAAGCTTTGGATGATTAATTCAACTAGCAGTGCTCACTCTTCCCCACCATTCCTCCATTCCAACCCAAAGTGAAAAAAAAGTCATAAATTTGAAGCACAAATCTGTCCAAAATTTAATGTGAGCTGAGAACATGATGACACAATTAAAAAAAAAAATCAACAATGTCCTCAGGAAGTTATATTTAAGAGAGTTTACCATTTTTATAATAAAAAGTTAAATAAAGGGGAAGTGATCACTATTTTAGTAGTGTTTGCCATTGCATACTGCGCAATTATTTGCTTCGAAGTCCTTTTAGATGGGATGGTATTTGCAAGCCACAGAGATCTTCAGTACTTGTGAGCCACGAAATCAGATCTGTAAGTACTCCTGATAGGGAGCGAGAGATCCTTTTTTAAACTCTTGCATTTTCATCTACTTCACATCATAGAACTCACATTCTTAAAAAACGACTGAAGATTTTTCTTATTTCCATGTGGTTCCTGCTTTCTAAATTCTGTTGCTTGTTTTCTCCTTGGAGTTCTAAATGTTGCTTTAACATCTTTAGGTGTGATATAGATAGATTTAGAGTGATGTAGTTAGCAAGTCTCAAGCTGCAGCTTTTAAATACACTTGAAAACCTTCTTCTAAAGGAAAACAAGACACTCTTATGGGAAAGTTACACTTTATTTTGGAGGCATCTCTCGCAACTTTTCTTTCCAAAGATGCTGAATTTACTATGACTATTATTAACACATGTATGTAATTAATCCTCTATTGCATAAGCTTTTTCATGTATGGCTAATCGAGGCTAGTTTATTCTTTGGCGAGCATAATTCCTAAAATTTTAAAGGAGGAATGAAGGTCCATTTTCCAAATCGAATTCAATGAAATGTTTGAGACGGGCCCCTTCACATGGGTTTACACCATATGATGTGTTGATTCTATGGGCACAAGTTGCCTTTCTGTGCTCTACCATGTAACTATCGTCCTGCATTCATCTCCACCCTGCCCTTGGAACTTTTTTTGCAACTAATTATATCCATAGAAAGAGTTCAGTGTAAATATGGTTTTAGCAGTTTATAACAAGAAAAGTGGTTTCCACTTATTTAAAATTCAAGTTCTGTATATTCAATTACTGTTAGCAAGCACTCCACCTACTGGCTCACATGATGCCAAGCAAGCAGACCAGGATGGGAAGCAAATCGGCAGTAAAGGATATTTTCAACTCTGTCGACATGAAAAGGATTTCAACTTCCAGATTGTCAACCAGGAGCATCAAGCATTACTCTGACTTGGTGCTCAACAGTGTGAGGATGATTTGTGGTGTTATCTTGACCAAGTGACAACTTAATTGTGAAGCAGATTCACAAGATCAGTGTGGTGTACGAGGGTAGGATGACTCAATGAGAGGGGGATTTTTGTAAACACGACAGAGACGGAATCATATTCCGGAGACTCAAAACGCCTTGTATGCATACTTAGAGCAAATATACATGCACGTGAGCATGGGTATAAAAAGTATTTTGGTTTTTAAAACCTTCTTTAAGAAAACGGGAATATCAAAATGAGTTAGGATTATAAACATTGCCTATGGCTACTTCTTGTCCACTGAGATGTCAATTTTAAAAAAATGTAATATTGCAGTGGCAAGAGTAAAATAAATGCTTGAAAAATTCCTTTAATCATTGCCCCCACCTCCATGAACTTTTTAGCTTAGTAGACTTAGTAATGAATAATTATATGACAGAGAGAGATTAATTTTAGGCATTAATAGTGAAATCAAGAGAAATTGAACCAGCTCTGTTCCACAATGCCAACATAAGGTATAAATCATAACTTTCTGCCTACCCCACCCACTCACCCACCACTACCCATCTTGACATCTTTTTTTTAAGTACAGATTACTATGTAATTATTGCCACTGTGCCCATATTACAGCATGTTTGAATATGGCAATAAACAATATGGCAATTAATGTGAAATAATACAAGAGCAAATCAAGGCACACAGGCTAGATATAGAGGCAAAGCAGCAGGGACGTTGAAAATAACCTTAATGGGCTGTTGATGCGGAAATGCTTTTCCTAATATCGTCTCAGGGTGTTACTGCGAGCAGAGCTAGAAAAAAGAAATGCTAGAGGGAGAATGTCTAAACTGTATGAAAGGTTTCTTGGGGTCAACTGTATTTTATCGCCAAATTTCCATCTTCTCCAGGATTAATGAAGAATCATCATATGCTTTCAATACCATGGGAAGGTCTCCTGACTCCAGAAACTCTTGTAGTTTGCAGCTAAACCAGGATACAATATGGCACGAAGTAATAGAACCTATTCTGGGCTGATGAATACTTGTGCACTGATACTGGAATAGCTTTATAACTGCTTTAGTAAGAGCCCAGTAAACTGCTTCCCAGATGCATGAATTTCTCTTTTGGCTTTGCAAAGGAAGTGTTCACAGTTAAGGAGAAAAAAAAAAAATCAGTTCCATTAAGCATTTACCCTGCAAAACAGAGATTGAGGAATCTTAGCACATGACGACACAACAAAATTTACCTGACCCTTCCAAGCTAAGGAAAACAAGACAGAAGGTCCTCTCGTGAGGCTGTATCGTATATATGTTCTGAGGCTGTGCTGCCCATATGTTCAATAGGACTGTTGAATCTCAAAGTTATAATAATTTGCAACGAGGTGCCAGAACCAATTATTAAATATCATATGATCCAACAGAGATGAAATAAAAATATACAGGGTCGATTTTACTGGCTTTGACTATTGTAAGGCATTTAAAGTACTTTGAATTTACAGTGTAACTTGAGGGTTGTATTAACGACTTCCTTATGCTAGAATTTTGTTCCCAGCTGAATATCATAAGCTAAATGCAGATGGCATACTTTTCCAAGGACAAAGGGAGTCTTGGCCTTATCCTTTCTTTTTGATTTGTATATCAACTCAAGAAAAGGAGCTAGGCTATTATGATATCTTCCACTAATGTAAACCTTTATTCAAAAGCGCAAATGACAGCCAAAAGTACAATTCAAGTGAGAAAAAAGGTAGTTGTGATAGTATCACAGAATGATACAATCTCAGCCAAATCGCTGCCTATGGTGTAGGAAAAGGAGCCTCTTAGTCTTCAGCATAAACAGTTATAATTTATTTACCATGACATCTCTAAAACATGGATGAGTAAATGTTTTAAATAGTGGTTCTGATCTCAAAGCCAAGGTCAGTTCTTTCTCCCTGACTGCTGAAGTTCTACCCTAGTGAAAACCAAAGGCATGTGGATTGGTGGTTTATGACCAGCAAAGCAAGACAGACGGAAGATGAAGGCACTTCTTGGGTTCTTCCTGCTACTGTTATTTCAAAAGTACTAGTAAAGCTTTCAGTTAAGTCCTCAGAATCAAAAGAAGATTGCTCTCCCTTAGGAACTTATTGCCAGAACAAAACCATCTCTCTGAGTGGATTTTCTTGAGAATCAAAGGCAAGCTCCTCTAGTTTTGTAGGAAATAGAAAATTTATGGCCTCTTCTTCGATCTCAGCATAGTGTGTCTGCTAAGTCCTCAGTGCGATCACTTTGGGAGATTAAATACTGTCTCCCCTCAGTCACTGGAGCACTGCAAGGATAGGACCATGTTTGTCTATGTATGTTTACAGCACCTGTCAGTCGATACATGAGAAACAAGGAGAGTAATGTAAACTGATCCCCCCCTTTTGCTGAATATTTAATGCAGTTCACCAGAAAGAAAAGCACAAACATTCTACTTTTCCAATGCTTGTCTTCCATGCCCTCTTCTAATATTCTCTGGGGAGAGGTGGGTTTCGATCTTGGTCAAAGCAAGTACCCATTTACTTCAGAATCTTGACTTTCTTGTCTCGGCTTCCTTCCTGTCTCCTAAAATGAAATTTATTTTATTTTAGCCACCTCTGAGCAGACTTGTGTGTATATATTTTCAGATAAATTGGATTGCCCATATGGATTTTTAAATCAGTTTTCGGATCAAATTCAGAAATATGTAAACTGTTGTGTTGCTGGCCCAGCCAGGAGTAGAACATATCAATCAGATGAAGAGCACCCAGTCCTATAAAGTGATCTTTAAATGAGAAGACTAGAGTGTAAGTCAATTAAAGTGACCAATAATGGGAAAACAAGTGCCCATTCCAGAGGCAATTGTAAGACATTTAACCCAAGGAAAGTTGCATTATACATTTTTATTAAATTGAGGCTATATTCACACTTACTGTGGTTTGAAATGTGAACCAATATTTTCTATCTTTGGTTTCCTTGCTTTAAGATCTCTTAATGTGCATAAGATGTGATTCATAATATCATATGACTGTTTTAAGTTTGCAAGTTACTGTCTCCAAAGTTATAATTTAATAAAAGTCAATAAATGCCCATTAAACTACTGTGCTCTCTCATAAAGCAGTATCTGACTTGAGATTAGTGTAACAAGACCCTGGGATTCCTAAAATCTTGATTCTTTGTATTTAAGCTTATTTACAACATAACACATCCAATTTTAAAGAGCACTATCATTTAGCACAATATAAAGTATTAGCTTTCAAAGATGCATTCAATCCTATTTAAAAGCTCAGACCCGCTGTTTTTCCATAATCTTTGTAACGAGGGAAAGAGAAAAAGATTAAGGTCCAAGTAACAATAATAAAAAACAAAAACACCCTACAATTACACCCACTCAAATCCTTTCTGAAAGACGTACAAAAATGATATTAGTAACTCTTAAATAGTTTGTAGAAAATCTATAAACTAATGGAATTTAGGGAGAGGAAAAAGAGAACCTCCATAAATCTAAAAGGCAAAAAAAAAAAAAATTGGTGAAAAATGTCTCCACCCGCTTTCCAAATGGAGGTATTCACAATGAGAGGCAAGGTAGTGCCATGTATCAACAAAACAACAAAAATAAAAACACCAACAAAACAAGAAAAGAAAAGGGAAGAGAAGAAAATAGAAGAAAAATAAGAGAAAATGTATTAAAATTCTTGGCTGAACAACCGCACTAATGTCACTGGGGAAATGCTAAACTTGAGAGTGACAGCTTGAAAACTGCGACATGTCTATACATTAATTTCTTAATATTTCGTGGTATTCTAGTTTTGCTCTGGGCCACTCTGAAGGGTGTGACTTCCTTTCAAGCTATCAGTTTCATTTCTCCTGGCAGGTAATCTCTCATAAATGAAAAAAATTATAAATGTGAAAAGGGTTGCAGTAAAATATTATAGAACCTCATGTAGTTTTGCCATTTCATGCCATCATGTTTGTTAGTAATATTCAGTGTTTAACACCATGAAAGACACAGTGCTAAGTGCTTTCATTACATTATCTCATTAAAGCCTCTCAGTAATCTCAGAAGATATTTTTCTGCCCATTTCTCATATGAGGTAGTTGAGACATAGGAGGGATAAACGAGTTGCTACAGTTCATGGAAGGAAAAATGGCATAGAGATTTTTACACAAATATATCTAATTCCCAAGTTGATGCTCACAAGTCTCCTCCACCGCTTCTCATAAATTTACCCCTTGAGAATTAACCATGTGATTTTGAAATTGGAAACATCACATGGCGAATGAAGGCACATGATTTACTTCCCAGAAATGGAAATGAAGTCACAAAAGGACAACTTGTAAGTTTTGAGGATAAAATGAATTAGTATCAGTACAGCATATAACACACAAATGCTATTCCAAAGTGTTAAATATTATTGTTATTGTTGATAGATAGCAAAGCCTCACCAAATGATCGGGGCTTCAACTTATACAGTTCATGTAATGAAAATCAGCTCAAGAGAAAGACACAATGACCAGGAAGGGGAAAATAGCTGAATGATGGTACCTCCAAGTCCTTTCATTTTATCTCCCACTTTTTTAGCCTCAAGCCCAAGAGGACCATGGGGTCACGGGGTGTGATTCATCCTTGGTAGGTTGATTGTGTTCATAGGAAGACAGAAAACAACACCTCAGTTTTTACTTATCCAATAGCACTCTTAAAAGACAGAAAGCTTGAAGAGCCATCTATTGTACTAAAGCCTTACATTCAAGAACAACAGACAACAAGGATTTATGATCTGCCGAGGTTTCTTTTTCTTTTATCTTTTTCTTTAAGCAGAGAATAGTTGGTCTGTGTTTTGGTGTTTTATTTAATTATCAATCAAGAAATTATCTAATTCTACTTCTCTTGGTGTGTTTCACTTCGACCATTAAGAATGTGTGTAAGTATTTGTTTTAAATTAAATCTATGGCAATAATTACCTCAGTTTAATTAAAACAATAATAAAAATGACTATCTCACTTGGGTAAAGCAGAAATGAGTAAGGTGTTTTTGCATATGGGTAAATAAAAAAGGGAATTAGGATCCTAAATTTAACAAGTGATACAGAAAAACACAATTTTCTAATAAATGATATTGAAAAATGCTTGGTAAGGCAAGAAAGAGATGAGATAATTGATAGTTCCAAATAACTTAAAATTTTAAACTCGCTGATCTTTTTGAATATTAATTTGTTTCTTTAACATTCAAAGCTTGGTCAAAAAAAACACAGAAATCACTCTGGATTCGGTTCATTTTGGAGAAATAGGGGGTCTCAATTTCTTCTGGTTACAGAAATGCTGTGGAAACTGGAAGTTTGGTGTTCTTACTTCAAAAGGAGATTAGGCAAGTAACTATGAAAACATGAGTTCTAAGTGATGGAATGTTTCTAGGCAATGGAGAATGGACTGGTGTGCCACTGCCATCTAGTTATTATCACCCCTGGGAATTACAGGTGCTCTACTCAGTCACAGAACAGTACAGACACTGAACTAGACACGTTGTTATACAAGAGGTCCTTGCAGATCTAAGTGACAGGCTGAATTGGTTCTATATTTGATTAAGAGCTTTCTATGGTTTAGTTAAGCAGGTATTTTCAACATTATGTAACTCATAGAAGGATTTTGGCAAACAGTTTAGATTTTCCAAATGAGTATAATGATATTTTTGAAGTTTCAGATGTTTAGAATGTTAGTCTAAGAGATAAAAGTTGTCCCTAATTGAACTGACTATATATTTATGACATAAAAAATTTGACTTTGGAATTTCCAAGGTTTAAATAAGAACCATTTTTTCCTATAAAAGACTAAATGAAGGCACATGCTATATCACTCTAATTACTAGAAAATCCTAAACACCTAATATCCTTAGTAATAATTAATTCTTTAAGATTATTTATTTATTTTGAGAGAGAGAGAGGGAGGCAGAAAGAGAGAGGAGAGAGAGAGAATTCCAAGCAGGCTCTACACAAACTGTACAGAGCCTGATGCAGCACTCAAACTCATGAACTGTGAGATCATGACCTGAGCTAAAATCAAGAGTTTGATGCTTAACCGACTGAGCTACCCAGACCACCCCCGCCTAGTAATAATAATTATTTATGTCAGTGGCAAGTGATAATAACTGAGAACTTAGTTTTTTAATAAACTTCAGATTAGATTGCTTTTATTCTCAAAATTAGAGATATTACCTCAAAAATTATTCTCGAGTTCCTTTCCCACCCCAACCAACCAACCAACCAACCAACTAATCAACCAATATAACCAAGACATGGCTTTTGGATTGTGGTCTGTGTTGGACTATCCAAGGGTTTTATGTGACTTGATCAATGTAGATTAATCAGTAAGCAAAATGATTTTTTTGGAAGTGAGAATTTAATCATCAACAAATTAAAACATCTTACTGACCTTAAAATACTCAGAAAATACTAACTGTAGGGGTAAATGACACAGATACTGTTTGTCTAGAAGATGAATTCTTTTAGCTGTGTATATGCCCATATGAGATTTTATAATTTCTTAGACCTGTGTTAAATGGCAAAACAAATAAGCATAAGGAAACAATATTCTTTGATTTACTAACAGTTGGACTAATCATCACAGTTAAAAAGTGAAAAATTCAACCAATTATCTCATATGTGTATCTGTATCAGTATCTATTTATCTATATCTATCCATATCTTCAGATGTTTGGGATACATAGGAATAGTTTTACCTGTTGGGCTATTCTATGTTGCCATTGACCAGCTGGACCAATATTAATCCAAACAACTGACAATACTTATTTAATAGCTGCAAGTGTAAGTAGGGTAATAAAATGTGAATTTAAAAAATATCAAAGCAAGATAGTTACTAAAACTTAGACCATATGTTTTTGCTATATTAAAACTCGTTTGGTGTAAAAGGTATGTCCCATCTTTCTAAATAGAAAAATTTAAAGTCTTTTAAGGAGACGTTGCTTATATAGATCTTTGGGTTGACTTCAGATGGACTAATTAATACACTGCTTGACAATACGCATGAGAAGAAAAGATGGAGTTAGTACTTATTCCTTATACGTAAGTCCATATTTTGAGAACATATATACGTATGCATACACATTGGTGCCTAGCCTTGTGTCTGGTACTTAGTCAGCATTCAGTATATACTTATTGAATTAATAAATGAAGGCCTATAATTAATTATATAACTAAGTATAGACTTATTTCTGAAATGTATAACCAATTTTTAACTAAAGTTGCTTTTTTGACCTTAACAATCTCACACATGGTTAAATAATTACAGTCCCTTAGGATATAAAGTATGACTATAATGATTTCTCATTTTGAATAATTAAATTTTATTGATAAAATAATATACGTACTTCATCCAGAGAATCAATGCTGCATTTTATTTGTGAAAAGAAAAAAAAAGAAAATGTATTCTTATTCCCTGTTCCTCAAGTCTAAAACCAGAGTCATGGTTTAATAGATCCAGTTGCCTTACTGTTAATTTGGGTTACATAAAAGGTAATCAATATATTTTAATTCCAAAGACTGAGTTCCCTGAAAAAAATCAATAAAAAATATTGTTTTCAATGCCATTTAATTTACATGATTTGACTCCCCAGCTATGCTACAGTTATGTTTTGTTTTTATTCAAAGGGTTGAATGCTGTGTTTTGTTTTCAACAGATGTGACTTTGAGTGCACTGGAGAACAATTTATGCATTGGGCTTAGAATTTTAAATGAACATACCATCTAATGGTTTGCCCAGGATAAGCAGTCACTTTAAAATGTAGTATTGAAAGCAATAAAAATTACTTAAAGGATCAGTTACATCTCAAATGATGAAATCAATAACAATATTTTCTGTGGGATTCTTTCTCTCTGATAAGCAAAATCTTTGCTTAAAAGCTGCATTAAAATTTAATCACAATCTGTGTGCTTTAGCAATTGATAATTTCTGGACAGCTGTCTTCTGCTTTGTTTAAGTCTTGTGTTCCTTCTGTTTAAGTTATGCCTTTTAATAGCTGGATTAAGTACATTTTGTTTTAAAATATATTATTAGAATATGATCATATTTTATCATCTTCCAACAGTGGCTTGTGGTCCTGTATTCCTTTGCAATAATGTTGAAATTCAGGTGAAGACCTCATGGGTGGTGAAACTACTGGAAACTTATATTAGTCCTATCAGTCTGTTTTGACTTTAATATTTTTTTTTCTGTATTCTATGTGAATAGATAACAATCTGTGCTAAGGATCTTAAAATAAGTACTTTAGCTTTAGAGTAGGAGCTGGAATCACCTCTAATTCATCTTTGTTTACCTGGTTCTGGCTATTTTGTCTGCCACATATTGAATAATGACAATATGTGTTCAACTGATTTAATAAATAATCCTTAATGACATTTTTCTTACGTGCTTTTAAAAATTTCTTAAAAATTAGCTCAAAGAACCATCTCAGCAATAGCAACTGAATATATACGTGTACTGACATCCTCAATATTTAAAAGGATAGATGATCACTTTTTAAGTATCAATACTTCATCGCTTAGCACAGATTATGTAACAGCCAGTTCAGCAGTTACTGCTAGTCCACTGTCCCCCTTTCTGTGTGTTTCAAAGGAGGAGAATAAAGATTATCTTTCAAAGTACCTCCTCTGATTACATCCCTACTCTCTAATCACCTAACAGAACTGCCTGAACTTGGAGTGATAATGTCATATTTATTAGAGGATGACTACGGAAAAGAATCAATATGTTCAATGTTAAGCTATGCATTTAAGTTCTGAAGGCGAAATAGCAGACACAGTGGTCAGATTATAATGTCTTGTGGTGAAATAGGTTTTATTATGTTATTTTAATGCAGTCAACTAAATCAATAAGGTTAACTACATTTGACGGTGTTCAGACCAAAAAAGTTTGTACCTTTTCAGTAGCATCATTTACGTGCTGGTATTTACTTTTATCTTTACATCAGATGCTAATTAATTAAATACTTCTGCTGAAACTAATAAATAAGTAATAATTAGATAAACACATTGCAAAAACATAATTTGAAAGAAGCAGATTGAAGTGGCTTGGGAATATAAGTAGCCATATAGTATGTCAATTAAGAGAAAAACTGAAATATTCCAAATATGTCCACAATATGTCCAAATATGTCTGCAATATGTCCAAATATATGCACAATATTGCAAAATTTAAAATAGGACGTACTTTAACATGTATAGAAAAAGTAACATAGAACTTTAGAGTGGTTATCTGAGAATAAAAGATTATTGGTAATGTTGATTTGAAAGTATAGTTTATATAAAATTTAATCTAGAAGTCAAAATATGTTCTTTAGATAACATAATTTTTGGTCTGTGTAAATTATGTAAGACAGGTAAATTATTCAGCCATAAGTGGGTACCTGATTCCCTTGAATAAAATTGCTCCCTGGGGGCTGGGGGACACTGAAGGAGTAAGCACGTGTTCAAATGCCGTGGCAGGCGTACAGTATGCCTCATTTTGAACACTGCATCACAAAGAAATTTACGGATGGTATAAAGAAATTTAAGAAATTTAAGGATGTATCTTTGAAAGCTTACAGCAAATAAAAACTTGAAAGTGTGATCTCATAAATTACTAAGGCTGGGGTCCTTGTAATCTTTATTTTCTCAACATTATTTTTTTTTAGTGTTCTATATTCTAGTGTGTTATGTTGAAATGTTCAGGAACTAAAACTGCTTTTGCAAAATAACCCTAGGAAACCATAAAAACTGCAAATCCTTCCAAGGAATTAATCTGAAGTAAAATCATTTTAACATGCTTTCTTTTCCCCTAGTAATTTTCAGAAACATTTTTTTCTAAGATCAAATTTTGACACTATCCTTTTTTTTTTTTCACACGATGATGTGACTCCTCCTATTATTAAACTTTACGGTTTGAAAAGTCTTTCTTATTTTACTGCCTCCAACATATTAGGTTACTTTTTTAAGAAAAGGTGAACGTATTAGCATTACATAAAATGCTAAAGTGACAAAGAGTTAAACTAGGAATTTTAGATGAACATACTAGCAGTTTGCCGTTCTGACAGCAAAAGCCAAGCTAGTGCTTTAAAAAAATGCAAGTTTGAAAAATGCAAATGGTGTTATCCAAATATGCAGCCATATGTCCATAATACACACATTTTTGGGGGAAAAATTTGTAAAGATTTCTATCACGGCATTGTATCTCAAAATGGTGGGAGTTTTAAAAAATATATATAGTGCTCCCTAGATGACGGTAAGATATTGAAATTATCTTTCGAAATCTCCTATATATGTTATAGTGTAAAAATTCATTATTTTTAGTTTACACAGAAATTTGGCTCTATGTTTTAATATTCCATTTTGAGGAGGTGCTCTACTTCATCTATAACACAGTCAGCAAAATCGCCCAATAATAGCCAGAATTTAGTTATAAAATTTTCAAATCAGACAAGTAAAGTTTAAAGCATAGTCTCTTCAAGTGATAAAGTAACAGTCCTTGGAACTTAAGGTCTAAGGGACACGGAAAAAATATAATTAGTTTGAGTAATGTTAAGCTGTGAAATTTGGATAACCTTTGAGCAACTCTGCTCTGTTGATCACAGCATCAGTAACAATAGGAGAGTGGAAGCCAAATGCAAGTGGTGAAACCACCAACAGGAAAATATCAATTAATCTTTTTCAATAGAGTTGAAGTATGGGTAATCCTCTCATTAAATAGTTAGAACCTTTTTCTAAGTAAACAAAGGAGGGATAATGAGTGATGTGGTCTGTCTTGTTTACATGGGGAATCTTCAAGAGGCTTAGCATAACCTCTCAACACAGAGGTCTTCTTAGCCACTGGTCACTAATTACCTCTTTTAAAGGTATTTGTCTAAGCAAAGAGACGCTGTTTTCAGGCTTAATATGAGAATACCATTTAAGTGCCAATATTTTACACTTAAGCCAATATATGAAGAAGCGTCAAAATCTATGGGATCCTCACAAACAAAACAAAAAGTATTTCCAATACCTATTTGAATAAATGTTCATTTTCTTACAACCCTTGTTGTAACCCTTATAATAGAAGAGTTACTTCTATTATAGGAAATAGCTCATGTCTAACTGCTGGAAATAGGGTATAACTTTAGACTGAACTATTCCATCCCCCTTAAACCTCCAATCACTGAAAATTCTGGCTTGGGAGAAGAGAGGCCTGGAATTAACATTCATTGTATCATCTGCCAACCAGTTTGCCTTTGATATTTAAGCAATTTGAGAGTAAATGCATTTTTTAGTTTTCTTGTCACCATGCAAACGCCATTTAAAAACCACATGATACCTTCAAATTTCTGTAGGATCCAAGCACCAACAGTCATTACCCATTGCTACGAATGTTTTTAATGTGCCAGGTACATTAAACAAATGTCCATCTATAATGGACCTACGAGGAGAGAATTTTGCCCTGATCTTTAACCAATGCCCATATTTCTTATCATGCTTATCCATAATGTAGATATCTCAGTGAGCCTTTACATGACCCCATATACATGAATGAAAGGAGTATCAGTAACCTTCATGTTTGGAACAGCATTTTTCTAATTTCTAAAGGAGAGCCTGTGTAGGTTAAAATTACTAAATTCATCAGCACAAAAACTTGTCATAAAGAGGCGGTCAAAACTATGAATAAGCGACAAGAGATGAAATTCGTCAATAATTCTAGTCCTAGCGAAATTGTTTTCATTTTTTTGCCATCAACTCTTCAACAATTTGCATTGACAGTGCTATTTGGATGCTTTCTCTGGATTCTGTTCTGTGGATTAAAGCATAAAAACTGGACGAGTTTTACAGGAAGAGTTAAGTACAAAGAGAATGTTTCCATTTTCATGTCGGTGACCTGTGACTGTTTTCCTAACATTTGAAAATTTTATTATTTACTTCGAAGTAAAATTTCATTTTTTAATGTAACAAGCCATGTGGACTTACAGTTTATATATTTATGGAGTCCTATGAATCTATGATACCCTTGAGGGTAAAATTTAGAGACAAACACATGGGAGAAGTCTATGGCTTTGTCATTAGTTGTCCAGTGTTTTAATAATATCTCATCATGGAAACAACATTGAATTTTAGTATCAGAAATTTGCTTCATTTTCCTTTTGAGTGCTTTATATGCCACATAAAGCTAGAAAACACTATATACAATTTGTCGAAAGTAGATATAGCTAATCCTGTGATAGTGTACCAGTTGCTTAACTGAAATTTTTTACAAGTTAGAGAGATTTTAGTAAAAACATCTCTAAGTATCATTTTAGTTATATGATCTATGAATATGGTGTAGATTTTTACATGGAAGAATTATGATTTCACTTATCATTATTTATTTTAATGCATTCCAATGATTTCTTCATACACTTGATGGAAATGTTGTATTATTACATAACTTTAGAAAAAATAAATATATATGTGTGTGTTTATATTCTACATATTATATAAATATAGATATATGCAAAACAGGGAAATGCATATGAATAAACACATGACATACTTTGAATTGATAATGCAGTCACTGTGGGCAAAAACCAAAATTGCTTTTTAATAAAACAGACATAGTAGATATTTGCCCTTAGAATAATTTCTTTGTAGTGACACCAAAGGCTCAGTGTGTGTAGGAAACCTTAAAGTTTACTTTTGTTATGCTTTGGGTGGTTGATGAAATTCCACAGCATCTAAACACAAAAAACCTAGTACTTATTAAAATTACAAACAAAACATCCTTCCTGCCCTTATGCTTATTTATTTTCCAAGTTTCTGTTTGTTAGAGATGGTCTATTATTGGAGAATTAATTTAGAAATGCATTTACACCTACACAGTCACCATTTGATTTCCAGATATTTGTGGAATAGCTCACTGTTAGTTAAATGGGAGGCGTGTTGGCCAAGTAGCACACAGTTGAGTTTAGGTGATTTACATATTTCTGTATCTATTACTAGACGTTATTTTCTATGCCATCCAAAATGTTTTATTTGGTTAGATTTTATTAGTTGTAGTGATAATTATCATATAACAAATAGAAATAAAGCTTATTCTTTTAAACTACCTTTCCTCTCAGGTATTTGTGTTTCTTATGAATTCACATGACTTCAAAGAATATCAGTAACTTTGCCTATCTGGTTTTTAATATGTAGTCCAGAATAATATATCATTCATAGAAAACAGAGAGGGTATTTGGTATATTTGTTACGCGAGTGAATGAAAAAAATTGAGTTTTCATGCATTCTGTTTTATAATTGCTGGCATGACCTGAGGACCAATGAGAGGCATTTTTATCTTCTTCCTTTTTTAATGCAAAAGACAGCTTCACAATCCTCAGAAGATCCTCAGGGCACTTGCCAAGCCCATTTCTCCCTGACATTCTTAAATACAATATTTCCACCATATAATCATATCACGTGATATGAAACTAAAAATTATATGCCTATCCTGGTTACTTAAACTCTTATTTCTCAGAATAAAAAAACCCTACATTTTATATATCATTTATTAATAGGACTGATACTCTTAGAGAAAATAAATTAGACCATTTATTTTGGGATAGACAGTATGTTTCCCAAAATATGGTAAGAGCATGTCAAAATAAGAGAAAATTGTTCACTGATCTAAACAAAATTATTATGAATTGTTTACCACCATCACCACACAAGTACCACAGATCACAGTTTCATCTCAACATCAGCGAACCTTGGTTGCCAGTGAGGCAGGGAGGCTGCTATAGCACCATGAAGAGAAGATGGAGGGTTGGTGTGCACACAGAAACACACTCAGTAATTACCTCAAGAGTATCAGTAGAAGCAGAGCATCTAATCTGTCCCTGATCTTACCAAAATCAATCTCTTGTATGATCTTGAAAAAAAAATCATACTTTCAACATGATAATTACCTTAGCTTCATTATTTAAAGAAGGGAGACCCTGAGAACTCTGGGATATAACCCAATTATGAAAACCTCTCTTCTGCGATCCTTACCTCTCTGCCCTTTTTACAGTGAAAGAGAAGACATTCATATTTTTTCAGCCCCTGTTCTCCTTGCTTTGAGTGAGGGGGAATGAGACACTTTAAGCAGTAAAGAGAAAGAAAAGTCACAAATGAATCACTAAGTGGAATAAAATATGTGCTTTAATCAAAACTTTCTGTGACTCATCGATATTTTTTTTCTCCTCCACAATATACCATGGTGAAGTCACTGTCTTAGTCACTCAATCAAGGGAGAATTGAATTTGAGTTCATTTCTGAAAATGAAGTCATAAAATTTCCCTGAGTGAAAAATGACGAACTATATTAACTCAGTTTGCATACATCCCAAATAAGGCAGGGAAGAAACTTGATTTGTAACTGTTGATGTCACTAGAATTCAAAGATGTGTAAAATTCCTGAGCTTATTTCCATTCAAATTTGATGAAAGAAAGTACTTTCTTCAATCCTGTGGATTTCCAAACTTAAAAAAATTTTTTTTCTTCAAACATAGTAGCTAATTCCTAAGATTTAGTCAATAAGACTATGATATAGGAAAAGCAAGAAAAAATGTGGTATACAGAATGTGTCAATATTTACAAAATTCATATCCCCATCAAAAAAAAACCCTATTAATATATATTTATTTATCTGTGTCTTTGTAAACAGCAAGAACTTTTAAATTGGTGACTTAGCATCATAGAGTCTTCAGTGATTTAATTCAAGTTAGAACTACAAACCTCAATATTATAAAATAAAAACCATTAAGATTTTATACATATATAAACAAAAACTAAAAAAATACATATACACATATATTATACACATGTATGCACACACACACACACACACAAAAAGCAACTTGTGAGAGCTCAGAACAAAAATTAGCAGGTTTCTCCATGGACAGATTTTATTGGGAGTCAAAAAAAAAAGGCTTTATACAGACCAACTGAAACTATGGTCGGAATAAAATGAGAACTGGTCATTAAATCGAATAAAATACTCTCCATTTATCAATTGGACTTGGGTTCCATGTGCATGGGATCCTCCATGGGAATGTAGAGGAACTAAGATATTTATTATAAGAAAATGTTTGCACTCTCTAAAATTGTGCAAAAAAAATAATTCCTATGGCATTGTAGGTAAAATAGGTATAATACATAGGAAAAATCATTATCGTAGTCTCTGAATTTAGGTTTATAGATATTATTGAATAGATATTGCTGGTATATTTGGTTGAGAATATAAAAGTGTTATTTTTATGTGTAATGAATGTCTTTGACATTTTGACAGGTCAAAATCCTAAAGGTTGTCTGTAAATAGTCTGCATTACTCGATACAGTTTCGATTAAGTGAATTATCCCAGAGTAGTCCTCTATGGCTTAGTTCAGCTGAGAAACTTCCAGCATGGAGTCAAGGACCCTTGTGCTTTAGAAGTTCATTCTGAAATGTCCATTGCTACTTTTAGGAAGTTCAGTGAATGCGACTTTGGGAACTTAATCCCAATAAAGAAAGATCATCTCTTCAAAGTCCAGAAGTGCCATCATTTTGACCTTTGTCACACAGCAGAAAATGAAGAGCAGCACCATGTCCTTTCTCGCTCTCTTCCCTCTCCATGTTTCTAAGTTCTTGACCCCTCCGTCTTCTTCTTTACAAAAGAAATGACCTTATTTTATCTCTGTAATCCCCCCAATAAAGGCACTGAACTCAGCTTCTTGGGGTTAATTATCTGATCCTCTCTGACCATCTTCCTACTCAAGCCTTTTGTGTTGCTAGAATTTCCTTCTGCTTGTTTTGTTGATTGCCCATTAGGTGGGACCCTAGCTGAGCAAACATCAGGCAAACAAAAAGATATATATGTACTATTTCCCAGAGTGATATATCCTCCATTTCAATCTCAGCCTAAAATGAGATTTACCTTCCTCTCTAACAAAGCCCTTAGGAGATTCTGTTCAAAAGCTGAGTCAGGTGATTTTCAGGAAAGATATATTACTCGCCAGTTTCTCAATTGACTACCCAGATTACTAGAAAATACAATGATCCATTCACACACATTTTTTTGGCATACTAGATGGTCGATTCTTAATATTTTCTTTTAAAAATACACAGAAAATTAACTCTTTAAGTCAATGCGACTCAGAGAAAGAGGAAAATGATGGAATTTCAGAGCAAAAAGCAAAAAGTGCATCCTTGTTTAGGTTATCATATTTGCATAATCCCATTTCCATAAAGCAAGAATTTTACTCCATAGCATAGAGGAGCCTTGAAGGGTAACTCAGATATTTAAAATATGCATAGTTTACCTTGAAGACTTTTTTATAAGAATTTTTTAAAAATTAAATAATTAGTTAAGATGTGCCAAATCTACTTGTGATGAGCCATGGGTGTTGTGCCTAAGTGATGAATCACTAGATTCTACACCTGAAACTAGTGTTACACTCTATGTTAACTAATTGGAATTTAAATAAAAACCTGAAAAAAAAGTAAAATAAGAAGATGTTCCAAATCTTCTATTTTGAAAAACACATATTTAAAAAATAAAGGTTTTACCTTAGTTACCTTGATCTCAGTAGAATTTCCTTAAAGGCCTAAGGAATTTAAATACTCCTCAACACCAATGAGTTTTCTATCCTTTCTTCTATCCTAAAAAAAGTGAAAGAAATAGATTAAGACTTAATAGTTGTTAGACTAGGTGAGTCTGACAATTTCCAGGTGAGTCAGAGAGCTCAGATTAACTTAGTGTGAAAATCCTGGGTTAAAATTTTGTTTTGTCCATACTACAAGTGTAGAATTTGCCACTCTGATTCTAATCAGTCATGCTTGTAGTGTTTCTCTTTCCTACCACAGAATCATCAGCAACCAATGAAAGAGTTGGATTGCACAGAACTCTAAGAGAAAGTAATCAGACTTAATTGCTGACCATTTCCCCCAGGGTATAAAACTGCACAACTTTCATCTTTTGGGGCTACCCCTGGAGCAAAATAATAATAACAATAATGATAATACTACTAATAACATAATAAACTCGGGAGTATATTTCTGACATACACTTCTTGAGAAATGTAACTTTACACAAAATATTCTCGCAGGGAGGCATAGGGTGCAGGTAACCCCAGTCAGTGCTGTTCTAAAGTGGAATTGATAAACTTTGTGGCTTTTCAATGGGACGAAGTAGTAGTAATTAAAAGTATATTCTAGACACAAATTTCTTCAGGATGGGATAAGGAAACAGTGTCGATTTTGATAAAGTTTAATCTCATAAGTAAAAATCAACCATCTCTCTCTTGCAATTAGTGTTTCTGGGAAACTATGAATTCCTTAATGTTCTTCTTAGTTTATTCTAAGTATCAAGAGCAATGGAAAACGATGGGAACAAATTCTAAGAAAATAGTATCTTTAGTAAGACTATACATTTGTAGGTCATAGAGAATTTCTAGATTTCAGGGACTTAGGCAAATATTTTTGTTAACATGTTTGATATCAGGTTATATCTTTGGGAAATCACATTTTTTAACGTCAGTCTTTATTATCCAAAGGAAAAGGAGACATGGAAAATAGATGAAGAACCATATTTTTAATCTAATGAATCACATCCTAAAAAATGACAAGCAAGCACAGTAGAGACATAATAAAGATTTCCTATAGTTAAAATTACTAGTTATTTGCATAATCCCAACATCCGTCTGTTAAAACAATATGTACCCACATATTTTTTGTTTCAAAAAAGAACAGCAGGCAAAATAGCCGTAGAGTTAAAATTCATGGATTTGAAAAATATATATATATATGATGAAGTTTATTTATGCTAAATAAATCCCAAATTTACTTTTTCTTTATTCAAAGTTAGAATATAGAACTGCTTCTGAGTTTCAGGCCAACTTTGGAATAAATGAGTCATAAGAGGTAAAGCTATTGGTTGATAACAGAAAATATAATAACAGTACTCACATTTTGACATTTCTATTGCACCTTTCACCTTGAGACAATCCAAGGCAATCAACCTAAAAATCATTTCTATACTGTTGGGATGCGCAAGCCCCAACTGAATCCAGTTATCTTCCAAGTTATCTGAAAGTATAACATCCACAGCCCTGTTGGCCTGTTAACCTACCCCACTGGCGTTTGCTACAAAGAGACCTCCAAGACCTGGTGAGGGTACACGACCCTATAAATGATGGCCAATTTCATAGAAAAGAAGGAAATCCTGACTTTGGTGACAAAATTCATGGGCCTTGAGGGCATGATGCTAAGTAAAATAAGCCAGACAGAGAAAGACAAATACTTTATGTTCTCACTTTCATTGGAATCCAACAATGCCAAACTCACAGAAACACAGTAGAACAGTGGTTGCCAGGGTATGGGGATGTGTAGATATGTCAGCCAAGGGGTGTACACTTCTGGCCAGAAAATGAGTAAGTTCTGGGATCTAACGTACACCACGGTGGCTATAATCAAAATGCTGCATTATATACTTGAAAGGTGTTAAAAGACTCCACCTTAAAAGTTAACACCACATATTCATTTAAAAAATGGTAATTGTTGGGGTGTTGGATGGCTCAGCTGGTTGAGCGTCCGACTTTGGCTCATGAGTTCGAGCCCCACACTAGGCTTGCTGCTGTCAGCACGGAGCCCACTTCAGATCCTCTGCCCCCCTCTCTCTCTCCCCCACCCCACCCACTCATCTCTTTCTCTCTCTCTCTCAAAAATAAATAAACAGTAAAAAATGGTAATATTGTGAGGTCATGGATGTGTAAACTAAACTCATTGTGGTAAACATTTTGCAATATGTATGCAAATCATTATGTTGTACAGCTTAAGCTTACATGTGTTTGTGCCAATAATATTCCAATGAAGCTGGAAAAAATAAATACATATATAAATGATGCTAGTTTAAAATAATGATGGCCATTTGGTCATAAAAGCTAATATTTTGTACCCAGAAATGAACCATACAAATTTAGTGACTTTAAACTTTAGGGCTAAGCATACCTAACCAGTAAGCAGTTTATTTGTCAGTCAAATAGAATATGA
The DNA here is from genome assembly GCA_030068075.1 of Paguma larvata. NCBI lineage: Eukaryota > Metazoa > Chordata > Mammalia > Carnivora > Viverridae > Paguma > Paguma larvata. The sequence continues at coordinate 65,458,827 of CM057827.1, read as the reverse complement.
GTATCTTGAGGTTTTAAACATCCTTCTGTGTTACAGAATTTGAATTCTTACTAAGTACAAGAAACACATAATCTCTGTTGTAAAAATCTTCTGTCTTAACATCCTCATTACAGAAGCCATTCTAATAAGCAGGTGAGTATCTGCTGTTGTCTATACCCTTCCATTGGTAAACTCTTATTTTTTTATGTTGCAAAAGACATAAAATGTAGGTTCTTGCCTTCTCAGCTTTTACAGCTGATAAATAAAAACATATGAACATAATACTAAAGGTGCTGTATCAGAATATAATTTCACAGTGCAGTAAGAGTGCAAAGGAAGGGAAGGGCAGATCAACCTGGGCATAAGAGTATCAGAAAAGCCTTCGGGGACATAAAAATCACAGATAAAATGTTATGTAAAAAAAATCAAATTGTAAAATTATATTTACAGTATTAGCTCAGTTAAATAGAGAAAAAATAGAAAAAATAAAGAGGTCAATACATTAAATACAGTGCTTTGGCATACTGCAATGATGGGTAAGTCTTTGTTTTTTCTTTAACATACTCAGGGGAACATGTAATATTTTCATGCTTGGGGGAAAAACTCAAAACACCAACAAGATGTGTGGCATCTAGAATAAAACACATTGAGTCTACTTGAGGGAGAAGAGAATTTTTTTCATAATTGCCTCACTCTTATTTTAATTAGCTAGCTTCAGTAAAGAGTCTTTTCAAAAAGAGAAGAGATAAAGAATACTAAATAGATCCACCTGAAAGACAAACTTAACAATCCTACTACCAACATAGTCAGGTAACATTTACCATGTCACAATTGAGTGTATATCAGCTTCTTAAGTAGAGCATTCGAGCACGTGAAACAGTATTTGTTTTAACACACTCTTTATGGAATGAATTTGAAAGACTTTTCTGAGTTGTCCTGGGGAAAAAAAAAAAAAGCAGCCTCCCACAGCTGGCTCCTCTATTTTTGGCTTCTCCTATCCCTGTTTTCATGGCAGCTGAGAAATATTAATGTGAGAAAAGTATCTTTTATTTTAGTCTTTAGAAAGAACTCAACAGAAAACCCTGCTTCTTTAGTAGTAGAGGGTAAGAGTTGCAGGATCATACTGTGGGGAGTACATTCCTACAACAATGTGCGGGAATGAAAATGTTACATAAAATAATATGTTCAACTTACATATGACTTCCCCAAAGCGTATGCTGTTTACATATAATGCTAAAAAAACATATTTCACCAAAAGTTAATATGTCCCCTAGGAATAATTACATAAAATAGGTGTATAATCACTCTCATACATAGAAAAGGCAGAGTGGAAAAAAAAATTCTTTAATCCACCACCAATCAACAGAAACAAATGTTTGCCAGATCCATTTGAAAATGGGAGAAACATTCAGCTTTATGAAAGACTTTGTCCTGACCTTTCCTATTAATTGTGCATACCTATAAAATTAAATGCTTCAAAACATTACTCTTGAACAAGAATCATGATCGCATTTGATCCAGCAAATTGGCTAAAAAAAAAAAAAAATGCAGTACGGTAGTCATAGATCCAAACCATATTTGAAAGAGTAATGACAAGTTACTCCAGTTTTATTGACTCAATCAGATCATACGGTGAGTCATTTCCAGACATATCGATAAACTCATTGATTCCTCTCATTCTTGTAGTCACTGGACTATAGAAAAAAGGATCAGTAGCCATTTGACCTTCATTGTGTATTAAACAAACACCAGATGGCAAGGATTCATTCAGGAAATCCATTCTTTCTTTTTCATAGTCATGTTCACACTGCTGCTTCCCACTGAGCCTTTCTCTCCGCTTGTCATGGTGCCAAAGCTGCCTGCATAGACCTTTCATGCATCACAGCTTTCAAATCTTGTCCCATTAGTTTCATTTTGTTTCCATCATAAATAATCTCCCACTTTCTCATACACTCTTTCATTATCTAATAATGGGCCGGGTCATTATACAAAGGAGCCAAGTATTAAAGGGTTAGTGAGTACAGTTTGTCCACTTGGTTTCTGGCCAGTGTATGAACTATTTATTAAACAGATAAATTTATGCAACTAAAAAAGGAGATCTGGAGGATGGAAACATACCCATCCTGCTAACGCATTTCAGCGCAAGATACAAAAAAGTGAGGACGTTGGAATCTCAAATTGGAAACTTTAAAACACTGTTTACCATGAGCGTAACCTAACTCAACCTAATTATTTCAAGAAACGCACAAAAGCAAATACCCTATCCTCTGTAAAATTCCGTCACAATTCCTCTCCTTGGCCATTCCCTACGCTCATTTGGACATCGGCCAGCCATCCAGAAGTGTTGAAATGTTGGTAAAGCATTCACAAGCCAAGTGACTCCATTCTAAGAGTCTTATCCTATGACGAAATTTCACAGAGTCCAAGAAGGGAGATTTGTCTTCTGGGAGAATGTTGTATAGAGACAACATAAGAAAGCTGGACGTTATGTGAGATTTATTGCCAACACTGAGAAGTTTAGTACAAACAAGCAGTGCTCCCTGGGTCTCAGCAGAGTGTCCTTCAGTGTTCTCAGGAAGTTAAATATTGAGCAAATAAAGTATTCTTACAGCTAGAATCAGTTTCTTCCATTATTTCAGGAAAAGTTAAGAAGTTTAGAAAGCAGTGTATAGGATGCTATAAATATAAATATGTCAGCACTGAGTTAAATCACCCCAGCCTATTATTCCCACAGGCAGGCCAATTATCAGAGGATAATTAGACTGATAATGAGCATTCTGAGTGGTCGAGAGGTCCCTCTCGGGGTAGAGCACCCCTTCCCATTATAAGGCTGTCCTCTGGGCCATTTATAAAGTCAGGTTATAAATGGGGACATTTAAAAGAAGGTAGTATCTTTGAGAAAAATCAGTTTACATCGATTGAAATAAGATGTTGAATACTAAATATTTTTTAATAAAGAAGCAAGGATACAAGCTATTTAGTAAAACACAATAGAGGTAACGCAATTATTTTGTTTGTTTTTTCAAAAAATATTCCCATTGTGTGAAACAATTTCAACTATATTTAGAAAAATAGGAAATAAAAGATAAAAAGACCCACTCATGATCTCATCTCTCTAACAGAGCCAATTTAATAATTTTAGAGTTTGAAATACATGTTTACTGCAAAGTCAGTTGTATCATTTGTGTAAGCAATTATTCCATTATTTACTGTTTTATGTTGACAGTAAACTCATATTAAGCCCTGTCTATGCCAACATATTTAACTAAATATTTTCTTCCTGCATTGCTCTTTCCTGTCCTCTTTCCCCAGATAAATGCTATTTATTCTTCGACTTCACTTAATTTTCACTTCTTAGGGAACAGTTTTCCTCTGATTTCCCAAGAATGAGTGCTTATACACCCTCTTATGCATTGATTCTTCCTCGCCCTTAACATTGTATGTGTTTATTTATTACCCATCTCTTCCAGTGAACAGTGATCTCCATGAGGGCGGAGCGATTCTTCTTGTGCTTAATACTGTATCCCAGAATAGCATATAATAAGTGCTCAATAAATAATCATTGAATGGCTGACTAACTGAATGAATTTAAGCATTGTCTATGTCGCTCTAGATGGTGAGATCTGAACAAAAAGAGCAAATGGTTTGTGTACCAATGTATGAAGAAGAATACGCGTAGCTAATGACAGTATCTGTCCTGACATTTCCATCACCTCAGCAGTTTATATTTTATGTCATCAGCCCACTAACCATATAGAAAAAGAAAACATCAGAACTGTAAGTGACTGTATAGGAAGTGGGAAAAAAACTGGTAGAGAAAAAGAAACTGCTTAAAGCTCCCAGAAACTGTCAATAATTGTTTACCTTCTACTTTGTTTTCCTTTGAATGGAAGAAATAGTTTTCAGGATGACTCTGTTTTTCCATACAGTTCCTGATCTCAGAAAGGTTATAAACCTGAAAAATAAAGTAAAAGCACCTTATCATATATTGTTGGATCCCACTGAGTCAAACTACAGAATACGTAACCAACCATTTCCAGTCTGAACCTTATGACGAGCCTTGTTTTAAATGTCAGTTCAGGTTTTTGAAAACTCCACTCAATTTCCTGCCGACATTCTCAAGGTTTGTCGTGTGTCTCAATTTTGCCTCAATTGCTAATACTACCCAAAATTCTATTAAAAAAAAAAACACAACTAACAATTCTTATTGTTTTTCATTATATAAATTGCAAGCCCAATTGCAAACCCATATGAAAATAAGTTATATGTTTTATCCCTATATTTTATCATTTTAGGTTTTGGGGAAATATATGCTTAAAATTCTGAAAAATTAAATAATTTAGACATTTTTCACAGGGTATTTCATTAGATAACTCAGCCACATCATTGTAAGTTTTTAATCATAAACTTTTTTAGAGCAGTTTTTTATTCAAAGCAAAATTGAACAAAAGTACAGAAAGCACCCATACACTTCTCTATTCTAACGTGTATAATGTCCCTATCAGCATCCCCCACTACGGTGGCCCATTTGTTACCCACATTTGATGAATGTACATTGACACATTATCACCCCAAGTCCGTGGTTTACATTAGGGTTGACTCATGCGTTGTACAGCTTATGAGTTTTGACAAATATATAATGACATATATCCACCATTGTAGTATCATACAGAATGGTTTCACTGCCCTAAAAACCCTCTATGCTTCACTTATTTCTCTCTCTCTCCTGTCCAGTTCCTGGCAACCACTGGTCTTTTTACTGTCTCCATAGTTGGTCCTTTTCTAGAATGTCATATAGTTAGAATCATCCAGCATGCAGCCTTTTCAAACTGGCTTTTTTTTTTTTTAACTTAGTAATATGCATTTAGATTTCCTCCAGGTCTTTGAGTGACTTGTCAGTTCATTTCTCTTTCTCAATGAATAATATTCCATTGTCTTGATGTACCACAGATTATTGGCCCACTCTTCTGCAGAAGGACATCTGGGTTGCTTCTGCGTTTCATCAATTATGACTAAATCTGCAATAAGCATCCATGTGCAAGTTTTTATTTTCGTTAGTATGAGTAAACACCACTAAGTACAATTGCTGGATAATAAAGGCAGAGCATCTTTAGGAAGACATTGCCAAACCACCTAACAAAATGGTTGTAACATTTTAATTTACACCAGCAGTGAATGAGAATTTCGGTTACTTTACATACTTGCTAGTCTTTGGTATGTTCAGTGTCTAGGATTTTGGCCTTGCCAATAGATGGATGGGGGTATCTCATTGTCTTAATTTGCAATTACCCAAAGACATATGATTGTTGAACATCTTTTCATATACATACTTGCTTTCTCTATATCTTCTTTAGTCAAAGTTTGTTCAAGTCTTCTGCCCATATTTTAATCAGGTTATCACTTATTGCTGAGGTTTAAGAGTCTTTTGGATATTTTGGACAACAGTCCATTATCAGATGTTTCTCTTCCAAATATATTCTCCCAGTCTTTGGTTTTTCTTCTCATTCTCTTGTCTTTTGCACAGCAAAGGTTTTTTGATTTAAAAAAGCTCAGCAAACCAATTGCTTTTTTTTAGGGATTGGGTCTTTTGTGTTGTATCAAAAGTCACTGCCATATCCACCATACCTAGGTTTACTCTACTTTATATTCTAAGAGTTTTATAATTTTTCATTTTACATTTAGGTTTATAATCCATTTAGAGTTGATTTTTATGAAGAGCATAAGGTCTATGTCTAGATACATTTTTTTGCATGTGGATGTCCAGTTGTTCCAACACCATTTGTTCAAAAGACTACCCTTTCCCCACTGTATTGCCTTTGCTCCTTTTGTCAAAGATCAGTTGACTATATTTATGTGGGTCCACTTTTGGGTATCTGTTCTGTTCCTTTGATCCAGTTATCTATTTTTTCACCAATATCACACTGTCTTCATTACTATAGCTTTATAGTAGGTCATGAGTCAGGTGGTGTCACTCCTCTGACTTTATACTTCTTCAATATTCAGTTTGCTATTATGGCTCTTGTGAATCTCCACATAAACTTTAGAATCAGTGTGTTAATATCCAAAGTCAACTTGGGATTCTGATTGGGGTTGCATTGGATCTATAGATCAGGTTGGGAAGAACTCAACATCGTGACAATTGTGAGTCTTCTTATACATGAACATAGAATACCTCTTCATTTTTTACTTCTATGACTCTGTTCAGCAGGGTCTTGTGGTTTTCCTCACATAAGTCTTTTATATGTTTTGTCAGATTTATATCTAAGTATTTCATTTTTGGTAGTGTTAATGTAAATGATATGATTTTTTTTATCTCAATTTCCACTAGTTCATTGGTGGTATTTGGAAAAGTGATTTCTTTTTCTTTTTACTGAAGTATAATTGACATGCAATGTTACATTAGTTTCAGGTGTGTAACATGGTGATGCAACAGGTCTGTATGTTTTGCCGCTCTCACCACAAGTGTAGCTACCATCTGTCACCAAACAATGCCATTACAATACCATTAACTATATTTCTTGTGCTGTAGCTGTTATCCCCGTGCCTTATTCATTCCATAACTGGAAGCCTGTATGTCCCACTTCCCTTTGGCAGCCATCAGTTTATTCTCTGTATTTGTGGGTCTGTTTCTGGAAAGCAAGTGACATTTAACCTTGAATCCTGCAAGCTAGTTACAATCCATTTCGGGAGATTTTGGTCAGTTCTTTTGGATTTTCTACATAGACAATTATGTTACCAAAATTTGTGTTCTATTTATTCTCTTAATTTTTGTTTGTCTAAGGAAGTCTTTATTTCTCCCCCACTTTTAAAGGATAATTTCACAGGGCACAGGATTCTAGGGCAGTAGCTTTTTTTTCTTTCAACACTATTTCACTTCACTCTCTTCTTACCTGCATGGTTTCTGAGTAGAAGTAGGATATAATTTTCATCTATGTTCCTCTATAGGTAAATGTTTTTGCCTCTGTCTTCTTTCAGGACTTTTTCTGTATCCTTAATTTTCTAAAATTGAACATAATATGCCTAAGTACAGGATTTTTTTTATACTAGTCTTGTGTATTATTCTATGTGCTTCCTGGATCTATGGTTTAGTATCTGACATTAATTTGGGGAAAATTCTCAGTCATTAAGGCTTCAAATGATATTGTCATTACATATATGCTACAATTTTATTGTTGTCCTACAGTTCTTGGGTACTCCTTTTTTTTTCAGTCTTTTTCTCTTTGGTTTTCAGTTTTGAAATTTTCCATGGCCATATCCTAAAGTTCAGAGATTCTCTCCTCAGCTGTGTCCAGTCTACTGATGAGCCCACTAAGGCATTCTGTATTTCTGTTACAGTTTTTGATATCTAGAATTTATTTTTATTTTTTAAGTTTATCTATCCTATTTTTTTGAGAGAGAGAGAGAGAGAGAGAGAGGGAGGGAGCTCATGCATGTGCGAGTGTATAAGAGAGGGGCAGAGTAAGAGGAAGAGAGAGAATCCCAAGCAGCCTGCAGACTCCATGTTCAGCATGGAGCCCAATGCAGGGCCCGATCCCATGAACCAGGAGATCATGACCTGACCTGAAATCAAGAATCAGAAGCTTAATGACTGAGCCACGTAGGTGCCCTCTAGAATTTCTTTTTAATTTTTTTTATATATTGTATCTCTCTGCTTACATTATCATCTGTTTCATATGCTATCTCTTTTTTCCATTAAAGCTCTTAGCATATTAATGAGACACATTTTTAAAATTCCTGTTCTGATAATTCCCACCACTGGAGTATAAGTTCTGTGAAGTTAGGAACTGTATCTCTTTGCTTTCCTGTTGTTTCCAGGGCTTGGCATATAGTAAGTTTGCAAATATTTATTGAATGAATGATTCCCTCAAAAATGAAAAGGATTTTCAATCAAATTGACTCTATGTCTAAGATGTCAATCAGTTTGGATAGTTTTAAAACTCAATCGACTTATTTTATTTGACTAGCAGAGGCATGCAATCAAAATGTCTTTATGTAGGCATAATTTATGTGATATCTTCTCACTAATATAATTATATGTAAAGTTATTTGCATATCCCCAAAATATTTATGCAATGATACAATATATTCAAACTCTAGAACACAACATGGGGCAAACGACCTCAATGAGATTCTGTAATATTTTAAATTTAATCATATTACTATAGAAATATGTATTCTACATACTATCGGAAATTTAATAAAAAAACATATTATGGCTAGAAAATAAAACACTAAAAACTTAAAAAACTTGTTATAAATGGGTCATGCAATTGTAGGTATTATTTTTTTTTTTACACCTTTTGGTGCTTTTCAAATTTTCTACCATGAATATATATTAATTTTATAATAAGGAGATATTTTTTAAAACAAAGAATATTTTAAGACGCCGAAAGTAAAAATATAAATTGCACAGTAAAATTAAAAGGAGAAAGGTTAGAAAGAATAGTCTCTTCTCTCCTTTATCTTTCTACATTGAGTACAAATGTGGAAGTCTTCTGTCCTCTCCATTTTGACTTCTGGTTCTAAAAGAGTTTATTCACAGGGGTGAGTGATTTAATTATTGTTTCCTTCCTTGTGTCATGATGTAAAGTTTTGGTTTTGTTTTTAGTTTATTTATTTATTTTGAGGGGAGAGGAGAGGAAGAGAGAGAGAGGAAGAGACAGAATCCCAAGCAGGCTCCATGCTGTCAGCGTGTAACCTGATGTAGGACTTGATCTCACAAACCATGAGATTGTGACTCTAGCCAAAATCAAGTCAGGTGCTTAACTAGTAAGCCACCCAGGTGCTCCGCTGATATAAAATTTTTATTAGCATTAATTATTTTGAGGCTTTTTTTTCTATGTCGTGTATTAAGTGGCATATTTTGTTAATAAACATTATTTTAGTACATTTCAGATTTATAGAAAAATCATGAAGACAGTAGTGATTTCCCCACACCACTCTGTACCTCATCGTCCCTATTATTGATATCTTACATTAACATCATATATTTGTTACAATTAATGAATCAATCTTGATATACTATTTTTAATTGGGATCCATACTTTATTCAGACTTCCTTGGTTTATTTAATGTCTTTTTATTTTTCACAGTTTTCCTGAATCCTATCTAAGATACCACATTACATTTTACCTGTCAGGTCTCCACAGGCTACTCTTCACTTTGACAGTCATCAGAATTCCCTTGTTTTTGAGGATCTTAACCATTTTGGGGAATCCTGTTTAAGTGTTTTGTGAAAACTTCCTCTATTAGGATTTGTCTGCTGTATTTCTCCTAACTAAATTGGGGTTATATGCTCTTTGAGGAGGAAGATCATAGAACTGAAGTGCCATTACCCTCACATCCTATCAATCTAGATAAAATCAATAGGACTTATCTCTGTTGACGTGAGCCTTGCTCATCTAGCCAAGGTAGTGTTTCTCAGGTCAAGTCATTGTTCTTCCCCTTTTCCACACTGCACTTTTTGGAAGGGAGTCACTAGGCAGGGTACTCACTTAAAGACTGGGGAATTATGTTTCATTTCTTTGAGGGCAGAGTACCTATACAAATTATTTAGAATTCTTCTATAAGGGATCTTCATCTATTCTCCTTTATTTATTTATTTGTTTATTCACACATTTATATCAATATGGATTTATGGTAGTTACTTTATACTTTGGAGAAAGCCCAATGCTACGTTTGTTTAATTCTCTGTTCGTGGTTCTAGTCCCAGTTTTTGAGAGTTCTTTCAGTTGGATTCTGTGTCCCTTTTAACATACCCCCATCAGAGTGTATGTGTGTGTTGGGGTGGGGCGCTTCTCTACTTCCTGATACTATAAGATGATCCAGGCTCATCTTGTATATTTCCTGCCTCAGGTCTAGAATCAATCATTTCTATATGGCACTCTGGTTCCTCTTAGTAGAGAATGGATTAGAATCCAAGATCTGGGCACTTGGTGGGCTCTTTGCTAATGCAGTGCCATTTCTTTCAGGCACTCTAAGCTGTCAGAGCAAATAAATATTAGTGTGCACAGTAATCCATGTATATAGAGATATCTATAAATACTATATATAACCGTCTATATTAAGCTAAAAATAAGTTCATACTAACGTCTTCAACTCTAATCCATTACCACATGGATCATCTTATTCTTTTTCCTTTGCTTATTTGTTAATTCTTATTCTGACACTCAGAAAGCTGACTGCACGATTCACTATTTAGGTAATTATTTAATTCTAATATACATGTGTGTCAGTATCAGAGGTGTTAACCCATAGTCCCATGGGGGAAAAACACTTGATAAACCATAGTATAGTGCTTATGCACAGTTCCTCTGCCTTTAGACGTTCAGATTCTATTTATTTCCAGTGTTACTTAAGTCAGCACCCTTTCTCCCCACCACCTTCAGTTAGGTTTCATATACTGGTAATAAGGTTATATTTTTTATCATCTACTTCATACCATCCTGAGATGTCAGGACCTCCTAATTTTTTTTAATTTGCATACACTGTTTTATTTTTTTTTGTACAGCACCGTTCCATAGATTTTGACAAATGTGAGGTGTTATATGTCCACCATTGCAGACTATGCTGAACACTTTCACCACACTGTGAACCCTCTGTGTATCGCTGATTCAACTCCTTTCCCTCTCTCCTTGGAGCCACTGGTCTTTTTACAGTCTGTAGGTTTGTCTTTTCCAGATGACTAGAATTACACAGTATATACTCTTTTCAGATTGGTTTCTTTCACTTAAAAATATATATTTAAAATTTATTGGGGTGCCTGGGTGGCTCACTTGGTTAAGCCTTTGAATCTTGATTTTGGCTTGGGTCATGATCTCACAGTTCGTGAGTTTGAGCCCCACATCAGGCTCTACGTTGATAGTACGGAGCCTGCTCGGGATTCTCTCTCTCTGCTTCTCCCATGCTAATATGCTCTCTCTCTCCCTCCCTCATAAAACTAAATAAATAAAAACTTTGAAAACATTTAGTATTTATCTATGTCTTCTCATGGCTTATTAGTTTATTTTTATCACAGAGTGATAATCCATTATGTGGACACAAAACTGTTTATTTACTTATTGATGAACACCTTGACTGCTTATACGTTTTGGTGATGACAAAGTTGTTACAAGCACTGGAACACGCATACGGAATAAGAGGGCAAAAGAGTTGGATAAATAACTAGAAGCATGACTGCCTGTGATATAATCATAGAGGTGGGAATATGTTTAGCATTATAAGAAAGTTTCCACTGTCTTCCAAAGTGACCGACTGTAGCATTTCGCCACCTCACCAGTAATGTTGCTCTAAATTCTCACCGCCCTTGAGGTATGTAGTGGTATCTCACTGGTATTCTAATTTGGAATTTTCTTTTTTTATTAAAGTTTATTTATTTATTTTTGGGGAGAGAGAGAGAGTCAGCGAGGGAGGGGAAGAAAGAGAGGGAGGGAGCTGCACTGTCAGTGCAGAGCCCAGCACAGGGTTCAAACTCCTAAACCCTGAGATCATGACCTGAGTGAAAATCAAGAGTCTGCTGTTCAACCGACTGAGCCACCCAAGCATCCCCTAATTTGGAATTTTCTAATGACAAATTATACTGATCATCTTTTCATTTACTTATTTTCCACCTATATATCTTCTTTGGTGAGATTTTTTTAATTTTTAAATTCAATTGTTTTTCTATTTGTTGAATTTTAAGAGTTATTTGCATATTTTGGGTACAAGTTCTTTTTAGGTGTGTGTTTAGCAAATATTTCTACTGGTCTTGTAACTACTATTATTATTCTCTTAATGGTATTGAATTCAACTTGCTAATCTTTTGTTGTGGATTTTTGATCTGTGTTCATGAGAGAGATTGATTTATAATTTTCATTCCTCATAACGTCCTTGTTGCTTTTGGTATTAGGGTAATGCTATCCTCAAAGCATGAGTTAGGAAGTGTTCTGTATCTGTATTCTGAAAGAGATTTCGGAGAATTGGTATTATTTCTTTCTTAAATGTTTGGTAGAACTCACCAATGAAATCATCTGGGCCAATACTTTGTTTTTTTGAAGGTTAGTAAATGTTATTTCAATTTATTTAATATATACAAGCTAGTCAAAATAGATACTCACCTTTGTAAGTTTTGGTATCTTATCTTTCAAGGAACTGGTCCATTTTTTAATATCAATTTGGGGGCATAGAATTGTTAATAATATTCTTTTATTTTTCTATTAATGTCCTTGGACCAGTAGTGATTATCCTTCTTTCCTTTCAGATACTATGAATTTGTTTATTCCCTATTTTTATTTGGTTAACTAACCTACAGGTTTATCAATTTTACTGATCATTTCAAAGAACTGTCTTTTCTTTTCATTGATTTTTTCTACTGATTTCCTCTTTTTTAATTTTATTGATGTCTGTTCTAATTTTTCTTATTTCTTTTCTCTGACTTGATTCAGGCTCACATTGATCTGCCTTCTCTAGTTTCAATTATTGGTTATAGATTTTTAAAAATTAATGTGTTCAGTGCTATAAATTTCCCACTAAGCACTGTTTTTGCTTAATCCCATAAACCCTGATAGACTGTATTTTCATTTTCGTTTAGTTGAAAATATTTTAAAATGTCTCGTGAGATTTTTACTTTGACCCATATGTTATTTAAAAGTGTGTTTGTTTAACCTCCAAGCATTTGGGATTTTTTCTAACTATTTATGTGCTGTTGATTTCTAATTTAATTCTACTGTGGTCTGACAACATACCCTATATGATTTACCTGTTTTTTAAATTGGTTAAGATTTGTTTTGTGACTGATTACATGGTCTATCATTAAGAATTTTCCAGGTAGGGGCACCTGGGTGGCTCAGTCGGATGAGCAGCCGACTTCAGCTCAGGTCATGATCTCGTGGTCTGTGAGTTCGAGTCCCGCGTCGGGCTCTGGGCTGACGGCTCAGAGCCTGGAGCCTGCTTCCGATTCTGTTTCTCCCTCTCTCTCTCTGCCCTTCCCCTGTTCACGCTGTGCCTCTATGTCTCTCAAAAATAAATAAACATTAAAAAAAATAAAAAAAGAATTTTCCAGGTAACCTTGAGAAGCACATGTATTCTGCTGGTGTTGGATAAATGTTAATTAGTTTGGGTTGATTCATAATACTATTCAGTTCAACTACGTCCTTACTGATTTTCTGCTTGATCTATCAGTCACTGACAGAAGGGTGCTAAACTGTAAGAGTGGATTTGTTTATTTCTCCTTGAAATTGTGTCAGTTTTTATCTCATATATTTTGATGCTTTTTTGCTGTGGGGTGTATGTGTGTGTCTGTGTGTGTGTGCCTGTTAATTGTTATGTCTTCTTAGAGAACTGGTCCTTTATCATCGTATAAGGCCTGCCTTAATCCCTAATAATTTTCCAAAGGCAGCTATACCTGAAATTAGTACAGCTATCCTTTGTTTCTTTTTGTTAGTATTAACATGATATTTCTCCATTTCTTTATTTTGAGACTATCTGAGTCTTTATACATAAAGTAGATTACTTCTAAATATCACATCGTTTTGTCTTTTAGTTAAATAAAATAATCTCTGTCTTTTAATATGTATATTTAGTTCATTCATATTTAAAATTTATTTTAGTATAGTTGGATTAATAACTACCATGTTTCTACCTGTTTTGTTTTCATTGCATTTCTTCTCTGCATCTTTCTCTTCCTCATTTATTGCATTTTCTGGTTTTAATTTAACATTTTATATGATTCAATTGCTCTTCCTCTCTCAGCATATGAATTATACTTATTTTAAAGATTTTTTAGTGGTTACACTAGAGTTTGCCATATGTGCTTTGAAATAGTTCATGTCCATCTCAAATAACATCATACTACTTCACATGTAGTGCAGCACCTTGAAATAGTATCCTTGATTTCTTTCTGTCCCTTATATTGCTGTCACCCATCTTACTTATCCGTGAGCTATAATCACACAATATAGTATTACTATTATTCTAAAAACAGTTATCATTTAGATTAATTAAAAATAAGAAGAATAGCATATTTAAATTAAAAAAATACCTCCGTCTATTTCTTCTTTAACGTTATTCTTTTCTTCATACAGATTGCGTATCTGAACAATATTATTTTTTCTCTCCCTAGAGAATTAAAAAAAATATTTCCTATTAGAGATGCATTCCTTCAATTATTGTTTGACTGACAAAGTTATATTGCTGAGAAAGTCTTATGTTCTGAAAAATAATTTCACTGGATATTTAATTATAGGTTTATTTTTTTCACTTTAAACATTTTACCTCACTCTCTTCTTGCTATCATAGTTTTAGGAAGGATACATGCTCTATTTTTATCATTTCTACAAGTAAGGTGTTATTTAAATTGTGACTATTTTTTTTTATTTTTATTTTTTTTTGGCATTTATTTATTTTGAGAGAGAGAGACAGAGCATGAGCAGGGGAAGGGGAGACACAGAATCTGAAGCAGACTCCAGGCTCTGAGTCGTCAGCATAGAGCCTGATGCAGGCCTGAACCCTTGAGCGAGATCATGACCTGAGCTGAAGTCGGAGGTTCAACCAACTGAGCCACCCAGGCGCCCCAAATTGTGACTATTTTTTAAAACCTATTCTCTTTGTCTTTGGCTTTCTGCAGTTTGAATGTGATTCGCCTACATTTGTTGTTGTTGTTGTTTATCCTGATTGTATTTTCTGAACTTCCTAGATCTGTAGTTTAGAGCCTATTACTAATATTGGAAAATCCTCACCATTATTACCTCACACATTTCTTCCGTACCTTCTCTCTTCTCCTTCTGGTATTCCAATTGTATGGAGGTTATACTTTTTGTACCTGTACCACACTTATTGGATGTTCTCTTCCTTTTTTTCATTACTTTTCCCTCTGCACTTCTTTTTGAAAGTTATAGTAACCTATCTTCAAATTCACTTATTTTCTCAGCTGTACCAAGTTTATTGATAAGCCCCCTTTTTAAAAAATGTTTATTTTACTTTTTAAATGTTTATTTATTTTTGAGAGAGAGAGAGAAAGAGGGAAGCAGAGCATGAGATAGAGAGGCAGACAGAGAGTGAGATGCAGAATCCTAACTAAGCTCCAGGCTCAGAGCTGTCAGCACAGAACCCTATGCGGGGCTCAAACCCACGAACCTTGAGTTCATGACCGAAGCTGAGGTTGGACGCTTGACTGACTGAGCCACCTGGGGTTCCTATTGATGAGCCCTTCTAAGGCATCCTTTATTTTCATTACAGTGGTTTGGGATTTTTAGAATTTTCTTTTGATTCTTTCCTAACGTTTCCATCCCTCTGTTTACTTTACCCGTCTATTCCTGCATAGTGTCTACTTCTTTCATTAGCACCCTGAACATATTAATAATAGTTATTTTAATCTCCCTGTCTCACTTGTGGCTCGTGAGTTCGAGCCCTGCATCAGGCCCTGTGCTGACAGTTCATGCTTCAGATTCTGTGTCTCCCTCCTCTCTATCCCTTCCCTGCTCATGCTCTGTCTCACTCTTTCTAAAAAATAAATTAACATTAAATTTTTTTTAATTTCCTGTCTCTTAATTCCAACATCTGTGTCATATCTGAATTCGGTCTGATGCTTGCTTTGTCTTCAGATTGTGATTTTCCTTTGTCTTTTAGCATGCTGGTTAATTTTTTGTTCAAAGCCATACATGATGTAACAGGTAATACAAACTGAGGTAAATAGGTGTTTAGTGTAAAATTTTATGTTAATGTGGCTAAGAGTAGAGCACTGTCTATGTTTGCTGTAGCTGTACCAGAGGCTTCAAATTCCTTTAATGTCCTTGTTTTTGCCTTATGTGTCTTTGGCTTCCTTAAGAACTGTTCCTTAGGTAAAGTCTTTCAGTTCTTTGAGCTATAATACCGTTATACTAGATCCCTTTTGGTGCGTTAGAAGGGAATGGGGAAGAAGAAGCATTGTTCAATATTATGATTCAAATCTGTGAGCCTATGCACCTGGGATGTAACCTTCACAAGTTATAGTTCTTATATTTTTTCCCTGTTAGGTGTTACTGGAAAGCTATAGGAGGCTGGAGCAGAGAAAATGCCCTTCCCTTAGGTAGCTAAGACTCTGGTGAAGTCTTTCCTCTGAAAAGTAGCCCTTTATTATGAGAACACTTTTATAGTAATTCACAATGGCTACTCTTCCCCTCCCTTGTGAGAGCCAGGAGGGTATCTTTCTTGGCTCTTCAAGGTGAGAAGCTGGTATAATTTCTCTAGATAAAACCCAAGAAATTGTGAGGGGCCCCTTAAGACTACAGCCCTCAGAAACCTCTCACTTTCAAGCTAGTCCACTCTCAGTCTCTAACAACTCATCAAAATGATCATTTAAGTGTTTTCAACGATGTATGACTCCAGGAGCTTCTTCTTAGGGAATGGAGATGGAGACTGATTCCTCATTTGTCTGTCTTTCTAGATTTCAGGATGCCGGTTTGTTCTGTAATCACAGTCCTCTGAGAAGTCCAAGAAAAGTCATTGATGTTGTTTGCTCGACTTTTTTTTTTTTTTGGTTGCAAAATGGGAGTGACAATTTCCCAGCTTTTACTTGTCAGAAGTGAAATCAGAAGTTTGATTTCTTTTTATTTTTAAAACACTACTGATAGACTATTTTGCCTGCACAAAATCTCAGTACCTCTGAAATTAACTAACCAAGTCTGTTGGTCTCAAACACAGACATCCATGGATGGGCTTGCCTCTCCCAAGGCAACAGAAGAAATTCATGTGCCAGAGGAAATTTTAGCCCTGGAGTCATTCTCAAGGCTCTGGAAACCCCCACACTTGAAAATATAAAATTGATATCATCATCATCCAAGTTTTTATTTCACTGCTTTTAAAAGTAGTGAAATATATGCCACAATATGTCTCATTCTAAAGGTTGAAAAATTTATGCTATGACTATAGTGACATCATCCTGCCTCCCACAGAAGGCTTTTACTTGGAGAGTTCAGCAAAAGAACAAAATTAACAGGAAACGTCACTTTCACACACAGATGGAAAAAATGTTAACATCTCCTGAATTCTATGACAGTCTCCTTGATGGGAACATACATGTCACCAAAACGTACCAACAATGTGCAAACACATCTTATGAGCAGGTGCTAAACTGAGGTCACTGCTGGAAGATGGGAGCTTTGGCAGTACTGAGAACAAAAGATTCCTCCTAGGTGTAGTTTGAAGCTAAGAAATAAGAATCATGCATAAGGAATGTTCCAGGTAGGATAAAACTCTGAATGCTTGAGTGACAATGTACCGAAGAGGCCTCCTATTACTTCTATTCTACCTTCCTTTCACAGATCATGAAGAAATCCCACTCCTTTCTTAAAGATTTTGTGGAATAAATTTAAAATTCTCTACTGGTTAAATAATGTTGTGATTGTTCCAAAAAGAAAAAGAAAAGAAATATGTGACTCTTCTCTCTTCTTGAGGACTGACTTCAATAACATTAAATTATGAAAACAGTACAGAAATATCTAGCAGATTTATTTTGCTCAAAGTTTCTCTGTGTATTCCCTAAGTGGTCTAACCTCTAAAATGTATTATATGTTGCCAGTACACTGAGAACAAAAAAGAACAGCCAAAAGCATATATGGCTAGTTCCATGTCTAGGGAGAATATCAATGTGAGTTTTCTAGACATAAGACAAAAAAAAAGCATTTCTTTTAATTCCCTAATTAATCCTAAGAATGTTTTCCCTTTTAATGTTCACAGAGATATAGCATAAGGCTTTTAAAAAATATATTTGCCGAAATACGAGTAAAACGAGACTCACATAATATAGTGTGAAGAAGGTAACACTCTTGATCAGTGCACGGGAGATGTGTACGGGGGTATCAAATATTAAGGGTCAATAAACCTGAGTTATTGTTCAAAGAACTGAATGTGAAATAAAAATACCACCATATTACCATGATCTAATCCCTTTCTCATCCACATCACATACATACACACACACACCACACACGCACACATCACATACCCACATACCACATACGCACGAATATACATACACCTTCTTCTAGTACCCTGCTCCATTAATTCTTTTCTCTCTATTGCCTGTGTAGCATGTTACTTTCTCCTGTCTCCCTCCTTGAGGCTAGCAAAGTCTTTTCTCAGTTCTGCTTTCTTTTTAAGCTATAGCTCTATCTTCTTCATTTTATAACTCTTTTGTTATCCCCTTCACATTTGAAATTGTGGGAAATTTGTCCTTAGTAGACAATCGAGTACCCATCAAATACAGAGAATGCTGAAGAAAAGTTCTTTACTTTTCGTTTTAGCACGATCTCCCATCTCTTCCAAGGAGAAAGATGAGAAAGTCCCTTTTCTAACAGCTTCCTTCTCATTTGCCATGCTTCCTCAATGCCCTCTACCCTGGGATCCTTCATCTTCTCTTCTTAAACTTCATCCCCAGCTGTCAATCTATTCCATCTGGTTTTCTCTATATAAAGTGTGTGTGTGTCTGTGTGTGTGTGTGTGTGTGTGTGTGCGCGCACGCGCGTGTGTGTATTTTGTGGCGGTGAATGGAGTTTCAAATCATCTGAGTATTTCTGGAGTATGAGGGTAGGGGGTAAAGGACCATGCTTATCTAGCAATATTCAATAATTCTCCTCAAAATATTTTGTTAAAATCATCAATAAGACTCTGTGTCTTTTTAGTTTTCTTATTTCTCGTGTTCATAACTCTGCAGTATTTGAGCCTTCTTATTAATAATTTTTCAGTTTAATAGGCCAGTGGAACAAAATTCCCACTGCTTTTCATCCTATAACTCCAAAAATTCCTTCCCTATTTCCTTCATGGGGTGTCTTCCTAAAGAAGGGGGACGTATTCCTAAATACAGACATTGCTGAAGGTATGTTTTTTGGCTTTTGTCTCACTTTGCATTTACTCTTTGAGTCATTGTCCCTCTTCTGCCTTGTCTCTGTGTAAATGTTCCAACTGGCACTGAGGAGGTAACATCTATACTAGCTCTTGAAGGATGAGTGGGAATTTATTAGGATGATGATGGGATCAAAACAAATCAGGAAAAATAGTAATGCATAGACAAAAATATAGACAGCTCAATCAGGCTGGCAAACTTAGGAGTATAAACTGTGCACTGGTGTTGTGCCATCCTATATCCTGGATGGAATATTAGGAATAGGAAGGAGCTATGGAATCTGAAGCCACAGCAATACTAAAGTCATTCATGATAATGAAATTTGAACTTTATTCTTTACATCAGGATATCCTAAAGCATGTTTTCAGAACAATTGATCGACAAGAAAACTAATGTGAAAACCATAATCACATGAATCCAGGCCATAAAATTGATCACATTTAAACAGGTTTCTTTACTAGAAGGGGCACTTTTTAAAAAGATTTATTTTTGAGAGAGAGAGAGAGAGAGAGGGAGGGAGACCAGGAGTAGGGAAGGGCAGAGAGAGAGAGACAGAATCTGAAGCAGGCTCCAGGCTCTGAACTATCAGCACAGAGCCTGATTCAGGGCCCAAATCCACTAACCACAAGATCATTATCTGAGCTGAAGTCAGATGCTTAACCAACTGAGCCACCCAGGTGCCTAGAAGGGGCTCTTTATAGCCAATTTACCCTCTGATTCTCTTGATAATATAATATGTAGTATTTGCTCTGGGACCCTTTGACATTTTCTAGAATATACATTGGGAATTTGCTTAAACAATGGGGGTCATAGAAGTATTTAACTTGTATTTTTAAAGATGACTCAGAATACAGATAACAGTACAGAAAATGGCTTAAAGTTATAAATAGGATAAATATTGCCACAGGCAGTCACATAAGAAGGGAAATGAGGATAAATGAAGCAAAATGAGTAATAAGTAGTTGATCTCACTATAATTGGTAAGAAAATGATGTTCTGGGTAAGGCAATGACACAGATAATGATGATGGAGAGGAGAAAGACACTTTTCAAGAGCTTTTTAGGAGGTAGACTCAGTCTCCTTGTTCGGCTTTTTTTTTTTTTTTTTTTTTTTTTTTTTTTTTTAGTAGGTATACTCAACAGGATTTGGTAGGCAGTAGATATCAGTGTGAGAGAGGTGGGAAAGAGTCCAGTACAAGACCTTGATTTCTGACAGAGGAGTTATTTGAAGGACTACAGTATGATATGACATTCGAATCCAGGATTGGGTGGTGGCTGTAGAAGTAGGGAAGTTTCAAAGAGGGTGGGTGCTACGGTGTAAGAAACATGTGAAAAGGCAGTGGAGGAAAATCTTCTCTAGAGTTTCGAATGGAACTACACAGCTCTAAGAGGAACATTTTCTTCATGTCATGTGACTAAGCAGGTTGAATAACTAGCTCATGTGATTTACTCTCTCAGAGATCAGTTTTAATTTATTTTAATAATATTTCTTCCTATATAAATTTGATTGATATATTTGGTTGCCACTAAAGCTTAGACAGTACTCAGATATGGTACTACAATGAAAACTCACCATTATTCCCTGTGCTGATCTCTTCAAATAATCCCATTTCTGTCAAAAAACCAACGAACAAATTATTCTCCAATAAGAGAGTCTGGAAACCATGGTTTTCTCTATTTCTCCCTTGATATTCCAATCGTAAGGTTTCACCTTTTTAATATCTCTCATACTCAGAAGACTCCAAAACAATCCTGAAAGACATAAAAGTAGAATAAAATGAATGAGAAGACATACCATGTTCTTTGGAGGAAAGACTACACAACATAAATATGTCAACACAATAAAATACCATTAGGGTTTTATTTTCCTTAAAGTTAAAGAGAACTCAGTTGGAAAAACATAGCAAAATAAAACAGGTAGCAATAACCCTGAAACAAAAGATAACTCTAAAAAAGAGAAGAAGAGAATAACCTTTCCATAGAAGGAACTGGCACACATTATAAAGCTTCTGTGGTTAAAACAGTGTGGAATCCAGGCACAGAGAAACAAGTGACATAACATAAAAAAAAGAAAATATTTACAATGACTTCAAAACACAATTAGACTATATATCCTTAGTTGAATATATCCGAGGTCCAAAAAAATTAAGCCTGAAAAAATTACTAATTCTACATTTTATAGATATATGTTGTGACTGTATGTCCTTAGTTTAATATATTCTGAGGTCCAAAAAAAATACAGCTTGAAATAATAACTAACCATACATTTTTAAGGATTTACATTTGAGGATATATCTTAAGTATGGCAAGTATAAGACTGTTGTCTTTGCAGTGAGGGAAAAAGCAAACGAGGTTTTATATATGATTACCATGGAAAATCAGAAGTGTTGGCATGAGAGAAACAACAAATGTTTCAATAACATTTCAATAACATTTCATGATCAATAATCATGATGAACATGATTCATGTTTATCAATAAGGTAACATAATAATCACATACACTTGAATTGGAATTAGAACTCACAATAAATAAATTAATAATACACACTCATAAATTTTATCCTTAAAAAACACATGCTTCTTAGACTTGTGCTCTGAAATATGAAAAAACAGTGACTGAATGTAAAGCACTGATCACTCTCAGCACACATTTGTGGTCTTTAAATACCATTTCACAACACACATAATAAAGTCTTCTTGGAGAATGGGTGATTCTGAGCATTGGGTAGGAAATTTAAAAGATGATCTTGGGACAGATTGTCATATAAAGGAGTTAGAAGGCTCTCAAAGCCTACCAAGAATGTATCAAAAAGATGCAGAAGTCAACCAAAAGAGGCTCCCAATTCAGCAAAGATAGGACAAATTAGAAGATTAATGAAGATAACTGCAATAGACTGAAATGCATCAAATATATTTTAACATGAGTTTATTTTATTTCTTTTGAAATAAAGAAAGAAACCCACTGGACATAGTTTCTATAGCACACACAAACAAAAAGCAAGCAAATATTACATGCCTGCTGATAGTACACAGCACAACCTATAAGCAATACTTGCCCAAAAAAAAAGTCTAAATCTGATCATTCCTTAATTAAATCACCATTTCATGGGGAATACAGGGCATAAAAGAACA
This sequence comes from Paguma larvata, assembly GCA_030068075.1. Classification (NCBI taxonomy): domain Eukaryota; kingdom Metazoa; phylum Chordata; class Mammalia; order Carnivora; family Viverridae; genus Paguma; species Paguma larvata. The sequence goes on along the minus strand of CM057827.1, from coordinate 65,436,860 downwards.
TTATAAATATTAGCATGAATATGAAATTAGCAAATATTTCCTCTGTCACTTTAATACATTTCAAGATCAAAAAAGAGATATAAGATGAAAATAAAGATTAAAAATATTTAAGAAACTTCATTAACCAATTACATACAATGAATGGACCTTATTTGGAGACGGATTCAAAGAAATGACTTACAAAAAAATTTCATACAAAAATTACAGAAGCTTAATGATTGACTACATACTTGGGATTGTTAAAAATTGTGACTATATTAGATATAACAGTATATGGCTATGTTCACTAATGAGTCTTCATCTTTAAGAAATTCATACTGAGATATATATGTTAACGGTACTGATGACTGACTTCAAAAAACCTAGAGTTAAAGATGTAGGTTGAAGAGAGATAAAAAAGAGTGGTCATGAAATGATTAGTTTTAAATCTAGGAGGTGCATATATGGTGGTTTGTTATATTAGTCCATTTACTTTTTTATTTTCTAATTTTTCATAATGAAATGAAAGAAAAAATCTCATATATTTCCTCCTTCTCCGATCTCCCATCAGCTTCTCGTTTTCCTTTCCTAAAATATTGCTATAGTAACTGGTCTTATTGATGTGAATTTTCACCTCTAAGATTTACTCGGAACATGCTCATTAGATTCATCCTCTAAAAACCCTAAAAGACAACTTTTTCACAAGTAGCTACTTTGCTCAAAATTTGTGATTCTCCACTTTCCTCGAATAAGTGATCATAAGTCTATTCAAAATAAACCATCATTAGTTTGACGTCAAAGACACATTACAATCTGTTTCCATCCAATGCTCTGAACACTTCCCTGACTTCTTTTTATGAACTTGATGCTTTAGTCAAAGCATTTGTCCACTTGTCTGCTTGTCCTGGAGACAGATGTGGGAACTCCACCTCCACTTTTGCTCTTACAATGCTGTCTGAGTGGGTTGCCCTGCCTCGATATTTATCTTAATTTGTTCCTTCCTCGAAGGACTATTCAAGTCTCACCTCCTCCGTGTAGCTTTTCCTAAAGACTTTTCAACTATGGTCAATTCTCTCTTATTTGAATGCCAGCAGCAACTACTATCCTATAACTCATTTTATCACATGCTACTCTACACGGCTAGGGTATTTTAATGCTTAGACTCCACCGTCTTTGATGTCAGGGAGTATGTCAGATGCCTGTGTACTCGAGCACACACTGGAGAGCCTTATACAGAATAACTGCTCAATAAATGTTTGCTGATGTTGCTGCTGGTCTTGCTGCCACTATTAATGATTGTGGTGGTGATGATGACGGTGGTGGTGATAATGATAAAGAAAGTTCATTTGATGATAATTGCCAGGATCCCAAAATTTCTTCATTGAGATGACCTTGAATCTAACGATTTATTACTGAGTTAGAGACTATTGATTTATAAAACCAAATCTTCAACTTGCGTTTGGTCCTAGAAGTCTATTCCATACGTCCCAATAACCTAGTACTGCCAATTAAGATGGATTAAACACACATACAAACAAAAGAAAAACAAACAAAATCCTATTTTCAAATTCTTCATTGACTTTTTTACTCCTTAAAGAATTACAAATGTCTTGATACAGGATTAGAGGTTTACAGTCTGGCCTAAAATCCAAAATCAAATTTCATTCTCATTATTTCTCTATATGTACTCTGCTTCAGTTAAAATAGTCTAATTTTAAATATATTTGGAACCATTTCTCTTCTTTCTATTTCCATTAAACTTCCTTAGTTTAGATCTTATAATTTCTTGGATTGTTGCAATTCCTTTTCTAATCCACCACCTGGCTTCCAGTCATGTTCCCTTCCAGTTCATTCCCCACCCACCCTTCACTGAAGCCCAAGAAGGATTTATCCTGCTTAAAATTCTTCTATGACTATCTTAGTTATAAAGGCTAAATGCCTTAACAAGGCGTACAAGACCTTTTATGATATTCACTTCATTACTTCAAATGTCTGCTGTATGCGACGGGCTTACCATAGAGTGGCAAATACCTATGGTCTATCCCCATATTGTCTAGTGAGAGAAAAGGAGAGGAAACCAACACACATAAATATATGATAAAGGCCAACAGAAGCTATGATAGAAAGGGTAGGGGGGAAATGCCATGGGAAAGAAATATAGGGAGATCTAATTTAGACTGATCAGAAAAGATCTTCCTGCTGAGGAAACATTTAAGTTGTTTCCTTCATGTGGAGAAAAAGTTACTAACAGTTTGATATATCTCAGAGGTTAGAAAGGGCAATGAAGTTATAATATATACCATCTGTTTATGTTTATTACCTACTTGATATATTACTTTATAGAAAATTGATAGTAAGTTAGCTCTCTATATAAATTATGATAACCCTTTGTATTATGTTTTCCATTTTGTCTGTGTCTTTTATTTTTATAAATATTTTTCCCATCAGAAGTTTACATTTTAAAGCAGTACTCCATAGATCTATGGCTTTGTGTTTCCTGCTTTCCCTTAATACAAGATTATCATCAATATTCAGTTGTGCTGTCTTTTCTACCTTTAAAATTTAACACTTTAATCCACCTGATTTTTATTTTTGATAGATATGAGAGGGGAACTATCTGTTGTTTTCTAAGTGGTTAGCCATTTACTGAATAATAAAGACTAGTATTTATGGGGGTTTACTATGAACCGGACACTCTGTCAAATGCTGTGCATTTATTATCTCTGTTAATTCTTACAACCCAACAAGGTAGGTAGTGTTATGCTCCCCAAATTTCAGATAAAGAAGGTGAAGAACACTTAAGTGATTTGCTCAAGGTAATATAGCTATTAAACAGAAGAGCTAAAATTAGAACTAAGAGGTATGACCCAAGAATCTATTCT
>CM057827.1:65153999-65428999 GCA_030068075.1 Paguma larvata | reverse complement strand
ACCTTCCTCAGAAACTGTAGAAGAAGAGTAAGACTGAGAAGCAGAGAAAAGGAATGATTTCTAAAAAGAGCATGCTGCTCCCAGATGAAATGTGTTTTTGGGCAGGCAATTAGGCAACAAACACAAATAAGCATTTCAATACAAATTAATTCAAACAAAACAGGGATTTTATTGAAAGGATACAATACTATCTTAACGCATGCAAGGAGGCAAGACATCCATTCTTCTTATACAAGACCTGGACAAGCAAAGGAAGACCATTGGGACACTCTGTACCTCCTGTATGTCTTTTCTTCTCTATTTTAATTACTTAATCTCTACAGACTGTTGTGAGCATGTCCAGTCCAGGTGGTCACAAATAAATAAGAGTAAAAAGTATATAGCTGCTGAAGGCACATCTCATAGACAGCATGGCTGGGAACAGGGGGACATTTGAGAAAGTTTAAGGACTAGGGTACATTTTTCTGAGAGAAGGCATCTATTATATTCTGATATTTTAAAATAAAAACAGCACCACCACTTATTTTATTTAGTTCTAGACCCCAGGAGAAAGTATATATTTTCATCTTCTATTATTTCCTTTTCTAAATTAACCATACCCTTGGGATAACCATTCTTAGGGAAAACATGTAACTTAGTCATATTGATCCATGGTACTGCAGTGATCCATAGATCACTGAATAATACAATCTAGGTGGTCGCATTCTATGAATTCTACAAACAGGGGTTTTATACGCTTACTAATAAAATAACAATTTCTTTTAAGCTAGTTGCCTAAAGGTTTTACCCTAAAGAGAACATTCTAACTAATATACATTTGTCATGTATACTTATAGAATATGATGAATTTGTGGCATGAACAGCTTGTCTCTTTGACTTAATACTGACAAACATTCAATCTGAAATTTGAAGAGGTAATGGTGGTAGTTACAAGGAAATGAAAAGCTTCAAAGCTTCACATTTTCTTGGCATGACCTCTACAACAGCATCTGTTCTTGTCTTTTTTTTTTTTTTCATTCTTGAGTAATACTAGGAAGTGGCTAGACCAGATGAACTTCCTATGACCTGTTTAGTAGACCCAAACAATTAGCAAATGGTTATTCAATCACTTCTAAGAGTAGATTTATGCTAGACAAGTAGAATATCTTGACCTTTTGATTTATTTTATATAACTTTTTGTCTACACTTCTTCTGACAATGCCTGGCACATAGTCAGTGGGAGGCGATGATGGTCTGAAGCAAGGCTGTGCATAGGATATAGAGATGATGTGCTGCTACTTTCTATCGTCCTCAGTTCCATTCACTAGACAGTCTTCACCTCTAGACTCAGAAGGGCTCACCCTGTAGACTTCATTTTCATGATTGTTAGGAACAATCATTATAAATGGTAAGTAAACCTTAGGAGTCGGTGGGATCACCTAAGGATGTATAATGAGGAGAACAGAAAGTGGAATTTTGAGGTACACCTGTGTATAATGAACGTATGGAGGAAGAGGAGCTCCTGAGGAAGACTGAGAGTAGACTTTTTGGTGGTGAAAACACTAAGGGAAAATGGGACCAAGAGAGAGCCACGGAATGGACAAGAAGAAATATCAAGAAGAGATAGATGAACAGCATCAAATAGAACAAAGGGGTATACTGGAAAGCATCTGTTCAATTTGTCAGGTCAGAAGTCGACAATGGCATTACTGAGAGCACTTTCAGTGGAGTGATAACGAAAGACATCAGAACAGAATAAATTATAAAGAACGAGAGGTAGAAAAGTTTAGAAAATGAGTATTAACTATTCTTCTTAAAAGGATAGAACTAGAAATTCTATAAGCGTAAGAATATGTTGATTAAGGGGTACCTGGGGGACTCAGTCAGTTGAGAGTCCAACTTCTGATTTTGGTTCAGGTCATTATCTCACTGTGAGTTCAAGTCCAGCATCAGGCTCTGTGTTCAGAATGTGAAGCCTGCTTGGAACTCTCTCTCTCTCTCAATCTCAAAATAAGAAAACTTAAAAAAAAAAAAAAAGAATACTTTGTATAAAAAAAAAAAATTCAACAATGGGGGCACCTGGGAGGCTTAGTTGGTTAAGCATCTGCCTTCAGCTGAAGTCATGATCTCACAGTTCAAGCCCACATTGGGCTTTCTCCTGTCAGCGCAGAGCCCACTTTGAATCTTCTGTCCTTTTATCTCTCTGTCTCTGCCCTACTCACTTTCTCTCTCTCTCTCTCTCTCTCTCTCTTAAATAAATAAATAAATAAATAAACAAACTTTAAAAAAATTTCACCAATGACCTCATTAAGACTCCATGTAATTGTGGGGCTCCTGGGTGGCTTAGTCAGTTAAGCATCTGACTTCAGCTTAGGTTGATTTCACAGTTCATGGGTTCAAGCCCTGCGTTGGGCTGTGCTAACAGCTCAGAGCCTGGAGTCAGTCTGCCTGAATGCTGTGTCTCCCTCTCTCTCTCCTCCTCTCCCACTCACACACACTCTTTTTCTCTCTCTGAAATGAATAAATATTAAAAAAAATTAAAAGAAAACTCCATGTAATTGTTCCTAGGAACTCAAAAAGGCAACTGCTATTCCTCGGGTATTCTTTTTCCTTTTGTAGTGATACTACTTGTTTCTCAGTCATTTCCGGTGTACCTACCTGGAAAGTCAATCCAACAAAGGAAGAAAAGAGAAATTATATATTAATTTTTCCCCTTCCAACAGGTCATTTACTGACATTGAAAAAATTTCCCCCACTTCCCCAAAGTAGAAGACATACTGTGTTAGTAGTTTGTGTTTAGTTAATATGGATTATAGTAAAATAATCTGTGAACAGCTGGTTCTGGCATTGCTTTCTTACTAAGGATGTTACTATAGATTACCTAAATGAAAGGAAATTATCGGCAGAAGTTTATATTATTCTGTATTTGTTTTGGAACCTGAACATTCCCCTGCTAGTCTGTTTTATACTTCCATAAAGTAGTTATTCTTTCTCTAAACCCATCTTCCCAGAGGTCCTGTCTAAATTGCTGGTGAAGAAAGATCCAATAAACTCATTCACACTAACAAATGATGGCAAAAGCAGTCTAATGTGTTACCTCTCCCAAGGTGGCTTCGTATGCAAGAACTGAAATCCATAATGAATTTCAGTATGAAGAATTTTAATTGTACAGGAGGATGAAACATCATAGCTATGTATGGTCCTATCAAATTATCACAAATAGGACTTACTCTACCTGAATATAAGACCAATATTTTCAGCTAAGAGAACATATACGTACAGGAAATAGATTTCTATGATGGAAGGGCAAGTTCACGTTTTGTTGATATTTTAGAAATATTTCCAAAGAGATAATCACTAGGTTTTCATTTAGACATATGTGATTACATAGTTGAAGATTTCAAAGGAGTTTGTGTAGCAGGTTGACTTTTGACACTGTCACAATTCTATGTCTGTTTTTTCTTATGAACATGTGAGAGCATTTCAAAGAAAATGTTGGAAACTTCTAAATTAAAGGTACTTCAATGTTGATCAGGCTATAACCTAATTAACATTTTCAAGGCTTCCACTTCTTTTAGATAAATGGCAAGCCTTGACTGGCAGCCACAAGACAGCTCACGACCATGATTATGACACAATAATGTGCCTTTGTCAGATGCAGACTTTGAGTAATAGTACTCTCTTGACTTAATAAAGTTAAGCACCACTTATAATCAGTACTTCACTTTGCTTTTTTCTGTCATATAACATGTTGGTTGTCCTGTTATTATGGCAGACATCTGCACAGGCGTTCACTGGTACTCTCTCACTGTGTAGGTACTCAAATTCTCAAGCTTCTAGCTACTACACAGTTGCACAAATAGTAGTTTGAATTTTTATAACCCGGTATGCATCATTACTTAATGTACCCTTCATAATTACCAATATCATTTTATTTTGGCTCACATTTGTATGCATTGAAAAAGACTGAAAAAGTCCTCTGAGTTTCAATTTAAGTGTTAAAAATTGTCACTGAAAGTGCTCACTTCAGCAGCTCATATACTAAAATTGGAATGATACAGAGAAGATTAGCATGGCCTCTGGGCAAGGATGACATGCAAATTCGTGAAGCATTCCATATTAAAAAAAATAACAATCACTAAAACATGAGTCATATAAGCTAAAACCAACTAGTCTCAGTCTTGAAAAATTATATAAAGTATTCATGAAATGTACAGACCATAGGAAATTATTTTCAAACAATGACAAATTTGATTACAATTTAATTGATAATATCATATATAACTTAGAGATTTTTATTGATGAAAAGTTTGGCAATCTATTATTCCATTAGCAAATGATCTTTATTGAACATCTTTGGGAACAGAATAAGATTTAGATTTGTCCTTTGAATTTTTTCAAACGTCCTTCTCCTCTAAAATTATTTCCATGCAACATCTAACCATTACACACTTTAAAATGAACAGAAAGTACAGTAGGTTGGACTTGGATATAATAAAAAGATTTTTATCATTGATTTAAGTAATGAAGAAATACATTTAGAAAAATCATTTCATGAAACATTACTTATAGAGTACCAATATGAACCCCATTAAATTCCTCTCCATTTTTTTGACTAATTTTTTTTTATTTTTTATATCCTCCTTCTATTTAATTTCTCTCTCTTGGGAAGACAGATTGTCAAAACATCAAAGTAAGGTCTCCTAGGATTGCTTGTACTTCTGAAAGCTCAGTCCTCTCTGCTATATCTTTGGCTTCCTTGTGTTTTGTGTCATCGGGAGTGAAGAGATATGTGATGGTAGAAATCCAGCTCAAAAGCCAAAAGAATGGTTAAATAAATTGGGTGGCATTGATATTTGAGAAGACAGGTAAGCACTTGATATTACACAGGCTTTTTCGCGACAGGAAAACCTCACTTTGTCAACTTGACAATTAAACAACAAGATAACTCTTATGCACTTCAAAACACATTCCAAACTTGAGAATCCTCATGGAAAGGCATTGCCTGTTTTCCAGGGCTGCAGGGAAACTGTGCAGGGGTATCTGAATGTAGGAAGTGGCATAGAGTTTGTGGGATTTTAAAAATTAGACAAGTGATGAAGGTACCTACTAACCAGGGGAATTTAGAATGATCTTTGATTATAAGGTAGTACATTTTTAGATACATGTTTGCTCATCTGCAGTACTTAGAAGGAAACGTTCCTGTTCCTCCTTGTGTTTACTATGTGGCAATTTTGAGAAGTTATCATTGGAAAATTTTAGAATCGAAACAAATTGCTTTAAAAAATTAGACCGACTGGGGTGCCTTGGTGGCTCAGTTAGTTAAGCGTCCAACTCTGGATTTCAGCTCAGGTCATGATCTCACAGTTGTGAGATAGAGCCCCAGGTCAGCACTGAGTCTGCTTGAGATTCTCTCTCTCTCAAAATAAATAAACTTAAAAAATTTAGAGTGGTTTACTTGGTGTATAAAGTCACAGAATAATACCCCACAAAGACTTGTTAGTAATACTGATTATTTGTCAAGCTTATAACGTGGGTTCTATTGAGTATAAGGCTTTTATTATAAGTTTATAACATATATAACAGTTATGTTAATTGTTGTGGCTTTGGATTTCAAAAGGGAGGGTAAGTGCTCTCAGGTTTAACTCTGAAATTTTTGGGAAATGAAGACGAAGTGCATTTGAAGCATCCCTATGATACACTGCTACCTGACTCTGAACAACTGGAAATCCACTTGGGAGAGAGGCCATGGCCGAATGAAGGCGTAACCTCCAGGGCCAGGCAACTACTTACTCATATCACCGGGCCTGGCAAGGAAAGTGCCAGGATATTTCCAAACGAGGAAATACTAGGGTCGGGCAGAGTTGACCCTAGATGGGTTTACCTATGGTTAGATACATATCTATATCTCTGTCTCTATCCCTATCTATCTATCTTAGAAATATAATTGCACAGGGGCATTTGTTAACAACCATGCTAGTATTTACCCAGGATCCAATCTAATTTTGAAGACATCAGCCTTTTCCACTCCCATGAACCTCATTTTCAGAACTGGGAAGGGTAATTGCTTCCATTTGCCTTTGATCCTGACCTTCTCAAATTCTTCTCAAAGTCTTGGGTACTCTTTCGACTCAAATAAAATAGGAGTGGGGAGACTTTTTCCAATATTTTATAGCAACACTGTACAAATCTAACTTAGGAACATACATCCAAAATACAAAACTTGAAAAGGAATGAATTACATATAATTGCTTTGCTTCCATTCACCCATTTTGGTTTTATGTTTTGTTTTGTTTTTGAAAACAATACTGCCTTAAGTAAATAACCAATAACTTGTTATCAATTTTATAGAAGAAAAACATCCTGCTCAGTGGCCTACCAAACAATATATGCTGTTTGCCACCTACAGAGCTACACGTACCAAAATGCACTAAAATGACTGTACAGGGTATAACTAAAATGAATCCATTATAAGATTTCATACCAAACCCAGAGTGTTCTGGGGCCATTAACTGAAAAAACTTAAGGTGTAGCTGTTGATATAGGTGGCTACCGAAACAACTACTCTCCAAAGCATTTGGACAACCAGCTCTAATAAATTTAGTTCTTAGTAGTTTATTCTAGGGACTGGAGATAGCAGTTGGCTACCTAAGATACCTGGAGAAATTACAAACAATAAGATAGTTACCTTTAAATGAAGTATTAGATCTTAAATACAAGATTAAAGATGCCATACTGTTATGACCTAAAATAGTAAAGATGGTTTTCAGTTGTAGTTAATTCAAAGGAACATACACCCAGTATTTCACTTATTCTTAATCACGGTCAAAATGGCCTTTCACTGGTAAACGTAGGCAACAAAGCAAGGTTTTTTATACATATTAGCAAGCTAAATTTATACTCAGGGCTAAAATACAAATGAGATTTATCTCTTAAAGCCATTCACTGAAAAGCAGATAATTGTACAAAAACTTATCAAAACTTGGTTTACCCACTGGTAAAATGGAACCAAAAATTATATTTATTTCAAAAAACTATCTGGGGATTAAATGAGATAATAGAATGAAAATGTTTAACATACCTTGCACAAAGCAAGCTTTAAATAGATTTTAGTTATCATTAATAAATGAGATTTCTCTTTAGTTACTTGTATAGTTTGGAAAATTCAACTCTATTTACATAGTAGTTACTTAAGTGATTAAGTGATACTTATTATTCTGAATGACCTTTTCTTTGTTATAACGTCTAATCAATTTAGCAAAGCTATAAAATTCTTCAAGTTAACCTGGGAGTAAGTAATAGTTGCCTTTCCTTACTCATCCAAAATAATAATGATAAGAAACCATTTTTTATAAGCCCTTTTTTTACACCAACGCGTGTCTGTTAACTTCCCTCCATAACTAGATCAGAAGCTTCTCTTAAGTCATTACAGCGAGTCCATTCATGCTTCAATTCACCACAACAATTATCTAGTGTTTACTATATTCAAAACATGAGTAAAACACGTTGTCTTCAAACGGTTTATAAACTGTGTATAATTTATATCATCAAGCTGCACATTTTAGTTAAAGTGAGCCAGCAAACTTTGAAATGCCTGCCTTTATAACGTTATCAGTAACTTTCAAGTCCAGATCAACTTTAGTTGTAGCTAACCTTAATAGAAATATAGCCCATCTTTTCAAATACCATGCATCCTTATCACCACATTTGCAGATGAAGGAACTGAAACAATATGGGTCAAGTGAGTTGCTTCGTGATTAATGAAGCAAAAAGTAGAACTCCTTGTATGTTTAACCAAGAGCTCAAGAGATAGTAAATTATGAACAATTTAAATTAAATGGAACTGTTAAAACTTATTGGAGCAATTTTGAGACAGGTATTCTAGTTAACGAAGGAAGGCCGGAAACGATTTTAGTTATGTGTAGTACTTGTTATACTCTAAGAATGGTATAGTTTGCGTCAAACAATGATTAAAAAATGGAAATTGTATCCATCAATGGATAAATTTTCTTTTTGAATTTACTGACTAAAAGGGTGCAGATGGCACCCCAAATAAGAGACTGGCATGGACCAGTATCTTCTCTGTGAAAATGACTAATGTATTACTATACTTCTGCCAGAACTTACATAAAGAGACTGCCAAAAATGATCATATCATTATCAGCTAGTGTTCCCAATTGTTCACTGTTTGTATCACATATGGATCCTCTGAAATGCAGAACTCCTACCTAAAGAAACCCTAATATCATTATAAAACATGAACTTTTGCATGTTTTTAAAATGTTTTAAGAAAACTGTATTTGTTCTACAATAAACAGACATATTTTCCTAGTGTCAGTTAAAAAAAAACAGTGCAAAAAATAAATGAGATTCAAGTTTCAAAAGCTATATTTGGAAAACAAAATTAGAATACAAAGGAAATTTGATGTAGGTGTCTATATAAACAAATACGCTTTGTTCTTTCACTTCCTGTATATTTTTAGCCATCAGCCGTCTACTAAACATCTAGCACTAACCATTTGGTCATAGAAATCACTGATTTCTCTCAACTTGTGAGGCTTTAATATAGATTAATTGAATGGGATGGTGCAATATACCCAATTCTCATATTATATCCCATGACATTAAAATGAAAAGAAGATGAAATAAGAGGTTAGTCTGGTCATATATTATACAGTTAGCTTCTTATTAGTGTAAAAATTAGTTCATTTTCACATGAATATGCAAATTTACATAATCAAACAGCAAGGAACTGGATATTGATCCACTTCACATCCACACACAAATACACACACACAGACATACAACCTTTTATGCTATAAAATACTAGAAATTGAGACATACAGAATACCTTTCTATGTAAAATATATCAAGAGAAAAATTATAGTTGGGTAGAGTGTAATTTGAAAAGTAATTGGGGAAATGGTGAGTGGTTGATTACGTGAAGCACAGAGAAATTTTAGGGCAAGGAAAATATTCTTGATGATACTGTAATGGGGAATCTATGATACTGTACATTTGTCAAATCCATAGGACTTTAAATTGGAGAGAGTGAAACTTAATAAGGATTAAAAAAAAACATTAAGGAAGTCAAGGGATCACAGAATGTGACACAAAAGATCCAACTATATTCCAAGTGTATGAAATAATCTCATGAAAGGCAGTAAGGGGAAAATGCAGACCCAAATAACTGGAAATGAGTGGACTCTAACACCAAACATAAAGGAAAGTGTGCATAAACACTATATTGTATCTCATAAAGTTGGTTAAGCTTAGCAATTCTGAAACCATGATCCATGTGTGCTAGAAATGAATGATTAAGTAAATGAGTACTGGATGGTAGGAGCCAGCTTTCTCACTATTGTGATGGGAAATTATAAATGAGCAAGAAAAGGCTAGAATGATTCATGTGGTAGTGTATTAGAGACATCAATTTGAACTTAATATATATACAGATGGATATATATATGTACTTATATATATATACATATATATGTAGAGAGAGAGAGGAATTTTATGTGTGTGTATATATACATATGTGTATATATATATATATATATATATATATACACATACACACGCGTATATATAGTGAGGGGGATATAGATACAGAGATTGATATAAATATAGATAGAATATGTATATATACACCCCCACACAAGTTATTTTATATATTTACTTCTTTGCTTTGTTAGCTGAAATGGCCTAAAGGCAATGGAGTGATGAGTATAACTTGCACCCACTTGGTTTGTAACACCATTTTCCAATGAAAGGAACCAGAGCTGCTTGAAAAAACGGTTGATTCTAGCACTGGGAAGGAAATATACAAAATGAGGCTAGAGCGTATACTACTGCCAGAAAGTAAGAAAGTGTTTAACATACACACATGCACACACACACATACAAAATGGGGGTATATCAAAGGGACATAAGAGCCAACCGAAAGAATTCCCAGTGGCCAAACTGGCACAATTTGAACAAAAAAATAAATAAAACAGTATTGGATTTTAGTCCAAAGTCTAAAATAAGTACTCATGAATCCATACTGATATGTAAACGATTGAATAAATAAAAAGTAGATAATAGACAAATCCCCAATGCAAAAGAATGCCAAATAAATCATGGAGACACTTCATCCTCATCGAAGAGGAGGATGTCTCCACTTCTTAAGTCTTGGCTTCTCAATATGACTTTCTCCAAAGAATACAGAACAAACAGGGGACTTTTTTTAAACTTTCTAAAACTTATTTATTTTTGAGAGAGAGAGAGACAGAGCATAAGCAGGGGAGGGGCAGAAAGAGAGGGAGACACAGAATCCAAAGCAGGCTCCAGGCTCTGAGCCATCAGCACAGAGACCGATACGGGGCTTGAACTCATGATCATGATCTGAGATGATGTTGGATGCTTAACTGACTGAGCCACTCAGGGTCCCCAGAGACCAGGGCTTTTTAAAAAGTTAACTATCCAATAAAGAAAATTTACCAATACAACCTAATCCACATGATCAAAGACAACATCCACAGTAATGAATCATGTTGACAAATACGGTACTTTATGTCTGTGATCTTCCTCTTAAAATCCCAGTTTAATCACAGTACAATCATCAGACAAGCCCTATCTAAGTGACTTTCTACAAAATACCTGACCAGCACTCTTTAAAACCCTCAAGGTCACCAAAATCAAAGAATGTCTGGGCAATAGTAACGGTCAAGAAGAATCCAAGGAGATATGACAACTAAATGTAAGGATCCTGGAAGAGAAAAAGTATTAGGTAAAATGTAAGCCAATATGAATAAAGCATGGACTTGAGTTATTACCGATGTATCCATATTGGTTCAGTAATTATGTCAAATACCATACCACTGTAGGATGCTAATAATGAGGTATATTGGGTGTGAGGTATATGGGAACTCTGTATTGTCTTTGTAACTTTTCTGTAAATCTAGATCAATTCTAAAATAAAAGTCTGTTTAATGAAAATGTGGTCTTGTAGATAAATTGAATTATGGATGAGCTTTAAAGTGCTATCGTCTTACTGAGTATAAAATGAATGGAGGATGGAATTTAATAGATCAGAGCTCAGTAGAAAAGATTTTTATTTGAATATCAACCTGCAACCCCTGTTTAGCTAAGCAAGTCAGGGCTCCAACAAGACTGTGAGCTGTCACAGTGCCATGAAAGCAGATGGCCATGAATGCACACAACTGGGAAACAAAACCCCAGGACCAGTTGGAAATAATATAGGATTCCTAGTCCAGGATGTCTAAATTGTGACAGACTTTTTGTTTATTTTTTACTTTAGTAAAATCAGTTTATTGAATTAATTTCAAAGGATGTTACGGGTTACAAGAACACCCAATACAGTGATGAGAAAACAGTAAAAACTTCTTACTGGTGTAGACTATAGAATTGCTTCTGCCTTTAAAAGAAAAAAGAAAGTATCTGGTTATTCTTAATTGCGTGCACTCCAAGGTCTCTTTCACCTCAATCATTTGAAGATTTTAATTTCTGGTATATAAAACCTTATATCCACTGAAACATATCACACATTTTAAAAATACTACTGTGATAAAATTACAGTGACCTTAAGGAGAAAGAGCTCACCATTCCAAAATCATGGTAGGGTCCTATCCAGGAGATCACTCAAGTCAACCTCAGTCATCATGTTTTTTGAGTATTAGACAACTGGTCTGTTTTATTGCTAAGCATAAACCTTGGACATATTCTATCTACATTTCTGAAGAATTCTAAAATGAGCTTATCATCACCCATATTTTATTAATAACAAAAAAGTCTCACAAATACGACTCCAATTGCATTATATTGACATCTTGTCCCAATAGCCTTGCCACTGCCTATTCATATTTTCATCTAAATTGTATTATCATAATTTACGACTAAGTATAGTATAATTTTGTATAACTAAGTCATTTACAGGGGTCTTTAATTTTCATATGTAGAATAGCAAATTCTAAGGCAGTTGACTTGGCCATAAAACTTATCAGGTTTTTTTCAAATGCTTTGTGATTAAAAATTATATATATTTTAAAAAACAGTAAGCCTATTTCCAAGGCCCAAGATAAATTGCCACAGTCCCACAAAAAAATGTAATGGACCCCAAAAGTCCTAATTTTTGCCATTATGTTTTACTTTCCTGACAGAATTCTATTTACACTCCCATAGAAATATACCAGAGATGCCTTTAATCAGAGAAGTGATACAACACTATGGACTTCATGAGAAATAATATCACGGTTAAAAGCACAGGCTCCAAAACCACACTTCTTGGTCCGAAGCTCGAATCCTTCATGCATCTGCTGTGTGACACTGAAGAGGTTATTACATATCTCTTGCTTCATTTTATCTGCAAAATGTTACCTTTTTCATAATTTAACAATATGTTATTTACCACTAATGCACCTAGAAACAATTCTACCTGAGCATGGTGCCTCACATATCGTCAGGTAAAGCTTTGCTGAGTGAAGGAATAAATGAATGAATGAGTCATCAGCAGTACATAAAGAATACATATGCACAAAAGGAAAGATGAGGGATAGCAGTGGAGATTGTGAATGCTAACTGAAACTTCAGCAATGGAATGAAAGGAGAAACGTACTGGCAGTATTTCTCAGTACTGAACCCAATGGAGCTAATACTGTCAGCCTTCTTTCAGGAGATAGAGCTGAATGTTAGCCGTGTTGCTTTCTCGACTTATTTCCATTCAAGATGAAACTTCATCAGCTTCACACCTAATATAGGTGTTCACAGGCTTTCAGTAAATTTAAGGTAATTTATGATTTCATCTTTCTCAAGTAATTTTCAATCAAGTAAAGTTATCCAACAAGACTGGAAGTCGCACATGGAAACATTTTATTTTAAGGTTTCATTAGTATGCATAAATTCACAGCCCCTCCCAATCTCTATCCGTTTTTGCAAGTAATTGAAAAAAAAAAAAAGTGACTCAACGTATGTGGATACCAGTTTTGTCGGTTAGCAAATGGGGCATGGCACTTTAAGTGTGGAACATTAACTGTGTTATAATTTAATTTCTAATAATGAACCTGATTCTCCTTCCACAATGAAGACAGCATCCTGTGGTAAACATGACAAACAGGAGGGTGACATAGAAAGCATATTATAGCACGAGGTTGGGCATCTCTTTTCCAGTCCCTTATTCATGTCTTATAGGTAATGAATTTTACAGCACTTGGCCTCAGTATCTTCATCTATAGAACAGGAGTGATGATTATGTACCCACCCAAAAGCAGAAGCCTAACCAAACACTTGCACTCACTCACCATCTTGGTACCAGCTCCTGTGCCAAGGTCAGACTTTTTCCTACTCCTCTGTGATTTGTAGAAGGGCTCACACAAGTATGAACTGGGAAGGGAGCACTGGTAAAATCAATCACAGAGGGTCATATGGGAGTATGGCTGCTTACTCACGAGCTTGCTTGTACGTCTGGGCCTGCTTGGGCTCAATCTGAATATCCCATGCTCATCTTAGAATAAGTGCTGCTTGGCATTTCTGACCAAATCTAGCTTATAGTGGATGTTTCCAGACACCTGGTCGTTTGGAGTTTGCTCAAAAGTCAAGCATTCTGGGACACCTGGGTGGCTCAGTGGGTTAAGCATCCAACTCTTGATTTTGGCTTGGGTCATGATCTCATGGTTCATGACTTCAAGCCCCATGTCGGGCTCTGTGCTGACAAGGCAGAGCGAGTTTGGGACTCTCTATCTCCCTCTCTCTCTCTGCCCCTACCCAATTCACTCTCTCTCTTTCTCTGTCTCTCTCAAAATAAATAAATAAATAAGCTTAAAAAAAAAAAGAACATACTTTGAAAATTACTGTCAAAGAAAAAAAGTCAAGCATTCCATTTCAACTAAGGGCCAGCAACCTGTTGAGAGCTATTTCTCAAAGACTGTATCATCTCTGCCATAGATAGCATGGTGTTCCAGATTCCACTAGCCTTCAACTAAATTCTCCCATTGTGCCTTGTCATAACCTCCATACTGCTTCTTTTCCCAATACTGACACCTGAATCCCTCAGGGTCTGCTGGATCACACGGTCCAGGTGGCCAGGCTGAAGCACTGCAGTCTGGAACTTCTTCAGAGCTGTTGTCTGATTCCGGCTCAACTTAAAGCTGGCAGCCTCCATGTCACCCACTGTTGCACAAAGGCAGTACTCTTAGGAGTGGGATGTGCTACATCCAGAAGCCAAAAAAGATCCTCCGAGGAACTTAATTTTCTTTGTGTAGGGGATGCAAGATGTAGCAATTTATCTTTTACTTTGGAGAAGACATCCCAGTGCACTGCTGACCAGTGTACCTATGAATTACACAGAAGTTGCAGATCCTTGACACTGACTATAGATTATCTCCCATCCTTGAAGTATCGGTGTCTTACCAGAATTCTAGCCACCTTTTTCCCACCCTGTCCAATCAACATCGTGTCATTTTTGTAACGGATCTCTGTGACATTATATGTGATGGTCAATGCATTTCTGATTTCTTTGGACTATATTCTGACAGAAGCAGTAAGGTTAATGTACCCTAGAGACAAGTGTTTCTGATCTACTTTTCTAAGTGGAATGAAGAGGAATGAATATGTCAAATTACTGGCCACATACCATGTACTTAAAATATTAATAATCTGCTTCCAACTGTGATACCACATAAGTCAGAGAAACCATGATCAAGACTACTACTTGGTTAAGTGTGCATTAGTCTATCAAAAAAAAAAAAAAAAAAGAAAGAAAAGAAAAAAAGAAAAGGCTGCATTGGTCTACAGTTACTCTGCAGGATGTGGTTTCTATAATCCCAAACTAAACAGAAAATAAAAAGAAATAGGATAAAGTAAATACGGCAAAATAAACAGAAACATGATAAAGAGTACCATAAGTACAATGGTTAGAACTTTAATAGTGGCACTAATCTTGCCCTAACACCTACCATGATAGCTTTTACTCCACAGATCAAGTACCCAGTGTGGGTTTTGTTCCAATTGACAAGTATATCAGTTTCAAAAATATACACTTGGTAAGAGGGAATGACCACTGAGTGGGTCCGCAGACCCAGTGACTATACTGGGAACAAGATCTTACCCAGGACTTCCTGAAGGTCTCTGCTCTAAATGCAGTGCCACGACACCACCATAGGACAATCTCTTTGGGCCCCATCTTTCCAAAGATATTAATGAGCCTACATCTGTGACTACATCCCTCATAGTCATTCTGGACTGAGGAGGGGGGCCACCATTGAATTTCTTCATGATCTTGATGCCCCTCTCACTGGTATATTCCTGTTGGCTTTGAATGAATGGTATTTCCTCTGAACCATTTTGGGGGCACAGTCCTCTGATACATCTTTCATCCTAAAATAAGACATCCATTCCAGGATGCCCAGTTCCCTCAGACCCTTTTTTCCCTTTTTCGTCATCTTCCAAGGTTTCTTTCCACTTTGCTATACGTTGTACAGATTCTGAGGATCACTTTAGCAACGAGTTTGGGCTATTCCCCTGGACTTTCCCTGGGTTATGATTTTAATCCTGTATCCCAAGAATCCTCTCAAATCAATAAATTCTTCCTATCTAGTTTTACATTCTGCCCGTCTGGGTCCCTGATGTACTCCCCTGGCTCCTTCTGATGCATGCTAATGAATTTTTTCAAATCTTTTGTCTTTTTCCTTCCTTTATGAGGCCCAGTTGGGTTATACAGAGCTTTAATCCTAGTTAGCACCTTGGCAACCAAGACTGAAGGGGAGGACAGTCCCTGAGGGAGGCCCCTGTTAGCCTGTGGAGGAAAGACTTCAGTATCATACAGCACAGGGAACTCCTAGCTATTATGGAAGGGAGACCACTTCTACAAACCCAAAGAGTCTATGGGTTCTATAGAATCAATATCATCACAAGAAATAAACCTTATGCTCCATTCCATTTTCACAGCCCTAGGTTTTCCCCACCAGGACTCTGACCTTTGCACAATAGACCTGTACCGGCTGAGTATGCAGATTTCTATGAAGCTCTGCACCCCTAATAATGATATCTTCAGGCTGTTGCTCTCTATATCTGCTTTTCCACTACAGGAAATAAGGGCCTCCTTTATAAGTTACCATGAAGGCTCTTTGGTTCTCATGCTTAGTCATTTATTGCCCTTAGGCTGGCATTGTCTTTCTGCAAGGCACCTATGTGATTTACCAATACCAGCTAATTCTGTCTTACTGGCATTGTCTCCACCATGTCTTTCAAACACCTGCATTACTGCACTTGCCAGAACATTTCCTTCCAGGGACGTTTTCCCAGATCGCCGCTGGTGAAACACTTAGCAACTACTACCTTGTGCCAGAATCTATTCTTGTCCCATCTACCAACCAGAATAGCATCATCTGGACTCACCAGGCTGTAGGTGAGCCAATTCCAAATCCTCAACCTACCACAGTCACTGTTTCTGAAACCACTTTTGGAACCACTTATGCTAGTCCAGGTCCTCCCAGAAGCCAATGACAAGGCAGAATTTGACACACGAGAAACCCTCGAGTGAACATAAAGAAGGAGTCAGAAGAGTCTGAGAAAGCCATCAGACCGTGATGCAGATCCGACACTTCTGAAGGAGCATGGGAAGGAAGTGTGTTTAGAAAAACTGTAGACCACAGTGGAATTCTAAGGCAGTTCAGCAAGGTGCTGGGAGTCCTAGAGATAAATTCACAGCGCTCCCATGTTTCCCAAGAACGGGCCTGTCTTAGTGTCCCCTCCACATTTCTCACTGACTAAGAACAGGCTATGGAAGATGCAGTGTCAGGGAAAACACAAGGACACATTTCGGAGCGCAGCAGCTGAGGCTCTAGAGTCTGCAGTCTAAAAGGTACATTTCCATGGCTGCTGTAATAGCTAATAATGTATTGGACACATAAAAGATTCTAGTCGCCATTCTAAGCAGATAGTAGAAATTACCTTATGGATTCTTCACAGCAACATTGTTAAGGTTGTTTTTTAAACATTCTCTATAGATGAGGCAACTGAAGCTAAGTGGTATGCCCAAGTTCGCACAGCTAGAAAGTAGCAAAAACTGATTCGAACACAATTCTCTCTGAATCACAGCTAGCTACCTTTAACCACTTGTTCCTTATCTTCAGAGGGCTTAGAATCTGGCAGGAAAGACATATGAGAACAGGCAAACATAATAAGGCATAAATCCTCTTGATGCTGATAATTATAAATTGTCTATAAGAAAGACTGCTTTGGTATATCTGGGGAAAAATCAGAGAATGCTTTGGCTTATACATAAAAGAAGAGTAGAAATTTGGGTAAAAAACAGGATTTCAGGGAAACAGAGAACAATGTTGAATAGGAAGAAGAATGTAGGAGTATCACACTGCTAGTTCTAGCATGGACTTAAATATTTTCAGGTCATTCGAAGGACCAGTAAGAGTCCTGATTCTTCTCAAAGGGTTGAAAAATGAGAAAGTGTGTTTAGTTTAAGCTTCTAGCAACAGGCAACTTTTGCATCAGAAAAGGCTGAAACAAATATTTCTAATGCCAAAATGAGCAAGGAGGATGTTGATCTTAGCAAATAAAATGCAGACAGGGAACAGTCAACTGAAGAGTGATATCTAAAGCAGCAGTAATAGCAGCAGAAGCTGACTGCCATTCCCAGAGTTAAAAATAAAGCCAGCATTTGGAGAGAATGTGGGAAGGAGGCAAAGTCTTCTGGAGAAGTCAACTGAATAAGCATTGATACTAAAAGATTGCAGCGGACGCCTCAAAGACAAATCACTGCCCACAATTTGAAATTATCCCTTGGTACAAAAATAAATAATAAATAAATAACTTTATTTAAAAATGAATACCTCAAGGGGTACCTGGGTGGCTCAGTCAGTTAAGCATCTGACTTTAGTTCAGGTCGTGATCTCACTGCTCCTGTATCCGAGCCCCGCGTTGTATGCTGTGCCGACAGCTCAGAGCCTGGAGCCTCCTTCGGATTTTGTGTCTTTCTCTCTTTCTGCTCCCCCCACTCATGCTCTGTCTTTCTCTGTCTCTCAAAAATAAATAAACATTAAAAAAATAAATGAATACCGCAATGCCTGAGTAAGGAAGGAGCAGTCATGAGAAAAGGATTTGGGCTTGAATAAGAGTAAACCTAATAACTGTTAAGATTCTGATTTCCAACTATCAGTGTATTAAATGCCTTTATCTCTGACATAACTCAGTATTCCCACCTCAGTAATTCACTCTCACAGAAATTATAGCATGAATACATGGAGATGGATATATAAAATATCTTAGAAGGTATTGTTTGCTATAGAAAAATTTACAAATCAATAGTCAGCTCCAGGGGAATTATTATGTTATGGTATATCAAAATGCACCAACTTGGAGGAAGTTATTTATGTGTTCAATAAATACTTAGTGAGAAATGACAAACGACCAAGCACTGTACCAGGAGCTCGAGACACAGAAGTGAAGAAGTCTAATATGGTTTTTGCCTTTATGGAGTTTGTAGTCAGGAAAACTAGACAAACAAATACCAAGTATACAATGATACATGCAAACAAAGAGGAAAATAAGACATTGTGATAGAGAACCCATGAGGATCACAGATCCAAAGAGACGAGAGGGTGTAGGATCCACTTATAAGTGGAAGAAGAGATCTGTAACCGCAGAAAAGACACAGCCTGCATTTTAACCTAAGAAAATAAATGAGATGACGACAATGGAGTCGGCATGCATCTATTCAGAAGATGAGGGAATTAGTTCTCGTCGACTATTTTCTATTTTCCTCCATAAGTTATATGCAAGTGGAGGATGGAGGGATAAATGTGAGGTGGAAGGTGAGAGAAAAATAGATACAAAATAATTTTCCCAGAAAGTAGGAAAGAGACTCTGTTAAAATTTATATACCAGAATTTTCAAGGCTGTGTTGTAAGTACATAGATAATTGCATACAGTGCAGATATGCATATTAATTACTCTTGCCGTAATTTAATTAATATACTTCATTCTCTTTGTTTGGCTTTCCACTTGGCAAAACCTCCAGATTTAACACATGTGGGGAAAAAAAAAACTGTGGAAAGGACAAATAGAAAACAATTAAAAACATAACGAGATTTAAACAAGGATATATACATTATGAGCAACCAGGTAAATAGAGCTAAATAGAATTACATTCAAATTATTAAAATAACTAAAGTTGCAAACAAAATATGACTCATTTTAACATTATTTACCAAATGAAATAAACTAAAATGAATCTCTTCTTAAAATAACTTTCTAAAAAACATTACCTTTTAAAGTGTCTCAAATTAAAAAAAAACAAAACATATGGCCAGGTAGGAAATTTAAAATAAAAAGCAGAAGTCTTTGTACAGTCTAAATATAGACATGGTAGTGTGCCAGGTTTAGCTGAAAATTCTCTATATAGAAACGGTAATGGGTCCAGTATTTACTTTTTTAATGTTTTATTTCTAAAGAACATACAATGTAACTAATTAAATGCCAATTAATGAGGTTTTAATTTTTAATTATTTTTTAGTATTTAAATAATTTATACACCCTTTACCCATTTCTCTTATTCCCTATTCCCTACCTCTGGCAACAACCAATCTGTTCTCTGTATCTATGAGCCTGTTTTTGTTGTTGTTGTTGTTATTATTCTTGTTTGTTTGTTTGTTTGAGATTCCACATAAAGAGATATTAGACACTATTTGTTTTTCTCTGACTTTATTTATTTATCGTAATGCCCTTGAAGTCCATCCATGTTGTTACAAATTGAGAGATTTCATTCGCTTTTATGGGTGAATAATATTCCACTGTGTATATACGCCACAGTTTCTTTATCCCTTCATCCATCAATGGGAACTTCTTTAACAAGAAATGTTAAAGGGACTTCTTTAATCTAAGAAGAAAGCATTCTAATTGGGAACAAGAAAACATATGAAAGAATAAATCCCTTCAGAAAGGAAAATATAGTAAAGGTAGTAGATAAATAGTAAAGGTAGTAAGAGTAGTAAAATTAGTACGAAAGTTAAAAGAGGAAAGTAGTTAAAGTAACTATGATTAAACTAATTAGTTAAGGGATATACAAGCAGAATATGATATCAAATCATAAAACATGTAGAAGGGAATATAAATGTTGAGGTTTTCAATGGGATCAACATTAAGTTATCAACTTAAAATAGACTGTTACTGATATAAGTTGTTACCAGCAAACCTCATGGTAACCACAAAGCAGAAATTTATAGTAAATATGCAAAAGAGAAAGAGAAAGAAAATACACCACTAAAGAAAGTCATCCAATCACAATGGAAAAGACCAAGAGAAGAAACAGAGAGGAATTAAAAAAGAAGTCAATAAATAATAAAATGACAATAATTACATACCTATCAACAATTACTTTAAATATAAATGGACTAAATTAAAAACACAAAACCAACCTGTATGCCGCTTAAAAGAGAATCACATTAGATGAAAGACACACAGACTGAAAGTAAAGGGATGGAAGATGAGATTTTTATATTTTCTTAATTTTTGCTTGGTCCATTTCTACCTACACATATGAGGGAGGGGGCTCGAAAGAAAGGGCACCCAACCATAAAATAAGGGGACAATTCAAGAAGCAGAAATCAAACATAACAATTCTCAAACAAAGAGAAACAGCAATTTGAATCAGTGTTGAATTTCAAAATTCTTCTAGGTTACTAAAGTAGGCTCTATTCCAGTTGTTCTCAAACTTCACTGTGTATCAGTATCACTTGGATATCATTGAAAAGGTAAAATCCTGGGTTCTATTCCACAGTTACTGAATCAGAATTTCCATGGGGAGACCCAGTAATCTGCCATTTAAAAAAAAATTGCTTGGATATTTTTGAAGTAGGTAATTTTTGACATGTTAAAAAAATAATGCTAGCTCAATTTCAAATTATATTTCAGACTGATGACTTTAGTGCAAAAGAGGTCAAAAACTTAACTTTAGTTAACCAATCAAACTTTGAATTCTTGGGGTGCCTGGGTGGCTCAGTCAGTTAAACATATGACTTTGGCTCAGGTTATGATCTCATGGTTTGTGAGTTCGAGCCCTGCATCAGCCTCTGTGCCTGGAGCCTACTTTGGATTCTGTATCTCCCTCTCTCTGCCCTCCCCTACTTGTGCGTGCTCTCTCTCTCTCTCTCTCTCTCTCTCTCTCTCTCTCTCTGTCAAAAATAAATAAACATTAAAAAATTTAAAAAACTTAGAATTCTTGATAATTCTGTACATTGGTTGTCCAAAGTTTGGTAATATTAATATATTGTAGATTGGTATAAATGTCTGGGAAACAAAGATTCTGACTTAGTTTTGATTAAAAGTCAACCTTTGATTACAGAGTATCTGTCTTATGCTTTGCTATGTTGTGGTAAATAAAAAGGTAGCTTTTGTTCATTACATGGACAGTGTCTAGAATTGGGAAAGACCAGAAGGAACTGATTCTTGTGGCACTGTGGATTGAGAATGATCTTAATGGAGACTGTGTAACACTCATAGAAGATTGTCTTGGTGAATAAACCACGAAGGGTATAACAAGAATGAAATCCGTCTGGATTGCTAAGGCTGACATCAAAAGAGGCTGAAACCCTACAGCAAAGAACGAAAACACTGCCAAGAATAAACTGAAACCAGTTCCATTCTTGGAGAAGCTAGATCAGTTAGCTCTTTATGCCAAAGTATTTACAAACTCTAAGGAAAAGTTAGATATCTGAATAAATGATGCTGTGAATGGTCTGATTTCGGAGGAAAGGTGGGACACTTAGAAGAGTTCATTTGCCAATGCTATAGTCCTACACTAACCAATAGGATAGTCGCTAATCATGTGTGGTCTTTGCACTTGAAATGTGGTTACTGCAATTGACACACCAAATTTTTAGTTTTGTTTAATTTCAGTTTGAACATAAAACTGAATATCCACATGCAAAAAAATTAAAAAAAATCTTAATACAGACCTTACACTCTTGATAAAAATTAACTCTAAGTGGATCACAGATCTAAATGTAAAATGCAAACCTATAAAACTCCTAGAATGTAATGTAAGAAAATCAAAATTATCTTGGGTTTGGCAATAACTTTTGAGATAACACCAAAGACACAATCCACAAAAAAAAAGAAGGGATAAGCTGGGCTTCATTAAAAGTGAAGACTTCTGGGGCGCCTGGATGGCTCAGTCGGTTGAACGTCCGACTCCCGCTCAGGTTATGATCTTGCTCATGAGTTCGGGCCCGCATCAGGCTCTGTGCGGACAGCTCAGAGCCTGGAGCCTGCTTCAGATTCTGTGTCTCCCTCTCTCTCTGCCCTTGTCCTGCTCATGCTCTGTCTCTCTCTCTCTCAAAATAAATAAATGCCAAAGAAAAAAAATTTAAAAAAAAAAGTGAAGACTTCTGATCTGCTAAAGACACTGTCAAGGGAATGATTAAAAAGCTACAGACTTGGAGAAAAAACTTGCAGAAGCTATAACTCACAAGACTGTTATTTAAAGCATAGAAAGAACTCTTGAAATGCAACAATAAGAAAACAAAAAAACCGATTAAAAATAGGCAAAAGATTTGAACAGATACCTCACTAAAAATATACGGATGGTAAATATATATATACATATATATAAATATATATGACGTCATATGTCATCAGGGAAATGCAAATTAAAACAACAATAAGCTGTGACTACATACTTTTAGGATGCCCAAAATCTGGAATAGTGACAACACCAAATGCTGATGAAGATGTAGAGCAACAGGAACTCTCACTCAGTGCTGGCGGGAATGCAAAATGGTGCAGCACCTTGGAAGATAGTTTACAGAACTAAACGTACTTACCATGCAATCCAGCAATATAGTCCTGGGTATTTACCCGAAAGAATTGAAAACTTATTTCCATACACAAACCTGCACAGAGATGTTTACAGCAGCTTTATTCATAACTATAAAACTTGGAAGCAACCAAGATGTCTTTCAGCAGGTAAATGGATAAACAAACTGGCATAGCACATCCAGACAAGGGAATATTATTCAGCACCAGAAAGAAGTGAGCTATCAAGTCATAAGAAGGCACAGAGCAAACTTAAATGCATATTACTAAGGGAATCAAGTCAATCTGTAAAAGTTACATACTGCATAATTCCAACTCTATGATGTTCTAGAAAAAGGAAAACTATGCAGACAGTAAAAAGATCAGCAGTTACCAGGAACTGTGTGGAGGGAGGGATGACTAAGTGGAACATCAAAGATTCTTAAGGCAGTAAAACTACTCTGTGGGAAGCTGTAATGGCGCATACGTGTCATTATACATTTGTCCAAATCTTACAATACCAAAAGCAGACCCTAATATAAAATATGATCTCTGGGTGACAATGATGTGTCAATGCAATCCCCTCACTTGCAGTTAATGTATCACTGTGGTGGTAGATAGTGATAATAGGGAGGATATTCATGTGTGGGGTCAGGGGTAAATGAAAAATCTCTCTATCTTCCTCTTAAATTTGTTGTGAACCTAAAACTGCTCTAAAAATGTCTATTGGAAAAAAACAATCTAAAATCTGATATATATGTGATTTAGTTATCATAGAGCCTTTAATCATTAAAAAAATTTAATGTTTATTTTTGAGAGAGAGAGAGAGAGAGAGAGAGCAAGTACACAAGCGGGGAAGAGGCAGAGAGAGAGAGGGAGACACAGAATCCCAAGCAGGCTCCAGGCTCCGAGCTGTCAGCACAGAGCATGACGCAGGGCTTGAACTCACAAACTGCGAGATCATGACCTGAGCCTAAGTCGGACACTTAACCGACTGAGCCACTCAGGTACCCCTAAAACCTTTAATTATGTTTGAACAATTCAAATATATAAATCTTTGTTTTCAAATCCTCATCTTATAAAATATATAAATACAGATCAAGTATATTCAATGAAAATTTAGTGTTCTAATTGAAAGATGTTGTAAGTAGAAAATATATACTGGGTTTTGAAATATTAGTATGAAAAAGAGAATATAAACTATCTCAATAATTTAATACTGATTATATATTGAAATACCAATATTCAGATATACATGGTTAAATATGGTTAACTATATTATAAAAATAGTTTCATTTGTTTCTTTTTACTTTTTAAAATGTTGATACTAGAACATTTAAAATGACTCAAGTGGCATGCATCATGTTTCCATTGGACAGAAATGCTTAGAAAACTTTTAATAAGTTAGACTTTTAACAAGTTGTTACATATGTAAGTCATATCTAATTTGCTATGTATTTCTGTCATCACATTTTCTACAGAAACAGAACAGAGAATCTTAAAATGTAGTAACTATGATTTAAGTTCCATAAGGAAACTGAGGATTGTTATTTGCACACAGAGAGACCTGGGAGGAAAGGATATTTTTCTGAAGTCATAACAAAAGGGTATATCTGGAAGATGGCCTCAACAAAATAAAGCTACTGTGTCTACCAGCATCTTTCCCCTGCCCCCAAACACCAAAAGGGAAAACACAGATATAGGCAGGGAGACTAAAATCATGATTCACTTAAAAGGACCTAATAACTTTAGGAGGAAGATAAAGATGAGCAACTAGAAACTGCATAAAAAGGATTTTCTGAGAACTGATCTCCTTGTGATAACAGGCAAATAATTAAAATTCTGATACTAAAGAAGTTCTGAAAGATAAAGCGAATGAAAATGACTTTTTGGAAAGCTATGCAGAAAAGATCAGAAGTCTCCTATATTCAAAATTTCATTACTCAACGACTTCAAAATTATGTTCAAATAGAGATAGAAAAGTTGGGGTTTGCATGAAAAGCATAGTTCTAAGTTAAATATCACTTTGTTATCCACAGAAACCATTGCAAGTTGGAAATCTAATCAAATTTATTCTTTGGTAGAAAAATAATATGTGGCATTTTTTGATGGAAGCATTCATTCAAAGTACATTTACTCAAGACCTCATTGGAAAAAATGTCATGTCAAATGTTTTGGAGAATGCAAAAGTGAGCTATGGAGAAGTACTTCCCTCTAATATTGAGGAAATGTCTATTCTCAGATAATATTCTTTTCAGATTTTATCTACAATACCCTTCCAAATTCCTTGTCTTGGATTACTGCTCCTGCTCCTAGATTCCCAGCTTCTCTTGCCTGGTTCTGTATTTCTGGATAAGGTAACTGAAGATTTCCTTTACTAATCCATGGAACACTCCTCTCTGGTATGCTGATGAATCTCAGCCACCCAGTCTGTCTACTCATATTACCCTTCATTTTGCACACACAACAGCACGAGGTAGAGGAACCCCAACAGTTAAGGACCCCTGCCAGTGTGGCTGTCAGTCTAAGGTGGAAAGAAATGGAAGTGAAAGTAGTCTGAGTTAATGACATCAAATGAGAAACTCCTTGCTTTTTACTCTTGGATTCCTACACCTCTAAAAAACACACAAAGATAACAGAAGTACAATTTTCATAACTGATCTACCGGAAACCCAAATGGAAATGTATATACTAAACAGAACATGCTAACAACTCTAATTGAGAAACAGTTTTTCTAACTGTTGGAATTATGATTATAATCATTCTTTCCCTCCTGACCCCTTACCTGAGTGATGGACGAATAAAGTAGGTAATATACTTGCTTCGAAAAATAAATAAATAAAAAGACTCACCTGTTATAAAAGCTAAAAGCATGGAATTAGTATAGCATCTGGCAGGTATTTATTAATCATGCCAACTAAAACAGATGGGAAGTCAAGCATTAAAATCTGTTTTTTTATGGCCTGGAATGACAATGAACAATAGGTCAAATATGACACTAAGAGTGGTAACTGTCCTTTATTTAGGAAGAATAAAATGGGATCTTCAAACTTTCTTTGTTTGAATAGCTATTCTCTCTCTACAAGAATACAGATTAGTTTATATACTTTTTAATTCATGTGATAAAGTATTTTGAAAAGTTGGTCATGAAATTTTCATTCTAGAAAAATAACAAGGATGGCAGTTAAAGAATAGTCTTCTACCTTATAACTCATATCTTAGAACACCAATTCCCCAATACTACCTACAGATCCAAGGACTAGACAGTAAATGTGAAACTACTTTGAATATCAGAGAAGTATATACACGTTACACACACACACACACACACGCACACACACAGGGTTTATTTATATGACATACAGCATTATGCTCATAAATCTTAATCCACTGTAAGAATTTAGCCCTCTAAATCTTCAATGCCATTTCTGGTCCTTGGATGCCATTCCTGGTTTCTCAGTCTCTGACTCAGACCCACTTACTTCTTGGAACATCCAAATCTCATTGCAATTCACCCACCAACTCTGCAATCTTTAATCACATTGTTCTTTTTTTACTGTAAGTTCGAATAGGTTTTACTTCAATGTGTGATGATTTCATAACTTCTAGAACCTTCAAAATATAGTAAAATGTATGTTTTTTCCATCAGAGTGTTATAAAAAATAAGCACCTGTCACTTTCAGGATTGTTCAACCAAGGTTAGACTAGTTAGTTCGGGAAATCTGAAAACTCTCAAATGGTTAGGGCAGAACAACGGGAGCAGTCATCTTCCCAAGTATATTATAATGACCCTTGGGGCCCCAGGAATAACAGAGACGCCAAGAGGTTTTGCCTAAGTCCTGCAAAAATCTAAGGTTGAGTGATTATGCTACTAGAATCCACAGATGAAGTCCTGAAAACAATTTTGGATGAAATATAATTAAGTACGAAATTGTGTGGTAGGAACCCAATAGGTCATGGAATTTCATAGATGGTGGATGGCCCAAAGAGTAAGTAAATTTTTATCCAAGTGCTGGGAATAATATGGGACATTGAAGGATTGGTAATTCTTATGGACTGTGTCAAATTTATATGTTGAAATCTAACCTCCGATTTGATGGTATTAGGAGGTGGTTGGTTCTGTATTTTTGGATAAAGTAACTGTCGATTACCATAAGAGCCACTGGGAGGTAAGTAGGTCATGAGGATGGGACCCTTTGGAATGGGCTTAGTGTCCTTACAAGCAGAGGATAGAGAGCTAGCTCTCTCTCTGCCACGTGAGGATACAACCAGAAGTTGGCAACCTACAGTCCAGAAGAGAGATTTCACCAACACATGATCATGCTACCACCTGTTTCAGACTTTCAACCACCAGTACCTTGAAAAATAAATATCTGTTGTGCAAACTAAAAAAGAAGGAAGGAAGGAAGGAAGGAGTTAGAGAAAAGCACAAACATTATCCCAGTTATAAAAATTCTTCAACATGGAAGTTTCGGGGGTGTGATGGTAGCGAAAACTAGATCCAACGTGTTGTAAGATAATGGCTATCAATAAAATGGACACTGTGAACACTGATCATTCAATGCAAAAGTCTGCCAGTTGAAAGAAAGGCAAATTTTTAGATGGTAGGAAATATTTCAAGGATAATATTTCAAATGAAAATATTTGCATTTTCTTATATTTTAAAGACCTTTCTTTTTTTGAAAAAAAAAAGGCATATTTGAGGGCAGAAAACATGAAAGCAAAAGAGTAAGAGACTGAACATGATGAAATTGATTAGAATGAAAGCCCGTTTCTTAGGACCTATCCCTGCTTTCTCCATTTCCATGTTACAAGCCTCTCTGCTGCAGCCCGCCACTAAGGTTTGAGGCAGAAAACCTGCTCGGATGAGCTTCCACTGGTTCATCAATTTACGTATGAAGTTTATCTTGCCCGAGTAGAAAATCACTAATTTATTCATATTAAATATAAATGGACTTTTAGTGACTATTGAGTTATTAACATGTGATTGTTTTCAATGGTGTGTACATTTTAAAAAGAAAAAAAAAGGAGGGGGTGTTGAGCAGGGGGATGGGCTAAATGAGCGATAGGCATAAAGGGGGGCACTTGGTGGGATGAGCACTGGGTGCCACTGGGTGGGAAGTGACGACTCACTAATTCTACTCCTGAAACTGTTATTACACTATATGTTAACTAACTTTGATTTTAATAAAATTTTAAAAAACTAGAGAAGAGAAAATAAATAAAATATGTTAATAACATTATCAACCTTCCATGTACTGAGGAAAAAAATAATGAAAATAATATAAACATGTTTCAAATTAAAAAAAAAGTCTTAGTCTCAAGAAATTATTCTGTAATGGGAATTTTAAACCCCTGAAACAATCAAGCAATAAGAAGGGATTCTGTTGGATTAGAAGGCAGGGGGAGAGAAGGGACTTCTTCAAACTATTCGTAACCCATAACTAGTCATAAAGCATGTATTCTATGAAACTCAGAGATCTCATCTGTTTTACCTCTTAGAATCATCTACTTTTAAAAAATTTGTTTAAATGTTTATTTATATTTGAGAGAGAGAGAGAGAGACAGAGACAGAGCATGAGCCGGGGAAGGGCAGAGAAAGAGGGAGACAGAATCTGAAGCTGAGCTGTCAGCACAGAGCCCGACACAGGGCTTGAATTCATGAGCCCTGAGATCATGACCTGAGCTGAAGTCAGACACTAAATTGACTGAGCCACCCAGGTGCTATACATCATCTATTTTCTGTCTTGTTACCGCGTAATTCTTGATATATTCAGGAATTTGGTAGCCACCAATTAAAGAATATTCAGTATTAGAAGTCAACTTGAGGGGCAACTGGGTGGCTCAGTCGGTTAAGTGTCCAACTTCAGCTCAGGTCAGGATCTCATGGTCTGTGAGTTTGAGCCCCACGTTTGGCTCTTTGCTGACGGCTCGGAGCCTGGAGCCTGCTTCCGATTCTGTGTCTCCCTCTCTCTCTGCCCCTCCCCTGCTCATGCTCTGTCTCTATATCTCTCAAAAATAAATAAATGTTAAAAAAAATTTTAAAAAGTCAACTTGAATATCTGCTGAATGGGAAGAAATGGCATTTAGAGAGTAAAACTGTTATTTTGAAGTTGAACATATATAAAATATTTTGTCTCCTCCTATGTAAGAAAGAAATTCTATTTAGCCACATTTCTTGTAATGTTTAACATGAAAGAAGACAGAAGAAGAAAAACAATAGTAGTTGTTCTGGTTTTCTGATTTTGTGGTATAGTTGTGTGCTCTTCAATGCCTTGAGCTTCTTTGAATTGACAGATGCAGAAGCAAAATTTTTAGATAAAATTCAGCGTGAAGCTTGATAACTGTGAAATAGTTCCAGTTAAATAAAATTCGTATCTGTTTTGATATATCAGAGCATACTAGAAAACAACGTATTTTGAATCCTTATATATTGTATTAGTTAAATATTTATTTTCAAATAACAATAAGGTTTTTGAAATTCAGAATAATTTAGTCCTTGGAAACTTGGCCACTGTTGGTTTTTATTTTGCATTGTATCTCAGTTTTTTACTCCACCGCCGTGATTTTTTTAAGTTTTTTTTTTTTGTGTGTGACAATATCTGGCTATGATCAACCACATGAAAAGTTTCTCACAGCTTTTCCTCAATCCTAACTCTTACCCTCAAATAAAACACAAGGGGAAAAAAAACTGCTCAGTTCGTTTTCTGGGCTCTCACAACACCACATATATGGTGTTAATCTCTTAAAGTCAGCAAACTGTTGATGTATGAAAAACAATATTCCCCAAGTGCAGAGGGTCAAGTAGTGGAAAGATACTTAAAATGACACAGAAGCCCATGTCTCTACTACAGAAAGAATGACGGAACTGCTGCTTGCAAAGCTCTGTTTTTGTGTGTAACTTTTCTTGGCAACAGATGCAGTATTTATAGTAAAGTCTATCACCGTTTATTAATGTTATACATTAGAGTTATTTGCTACTCTAAAAATGATATGCTAAAATATGCCGAAGCATTTTCAAATAAAACAAGAAAAATGAACTGACAATTTATTAATTGCATTTCATTGTTTCATAATAGAACATGAGAAACCTTGAATAAAACAACATAAATATATCAATTCCATTTAGCATAATTGTTCTAACCATTTATAATGAAGTCTCCAGAGAGTTCTTTTCTACTCATTTTTCCTAAAATTGCAAGAGATTTCCCCCTTTCTTTATTTCCTTCTGCCATTGTTTAAAACTGTTGCTTTCCGGTAATTTATAGGCACGCAGAAGAATAAGGCAACAACCTAAACGTGCATGTGTCCGGAGAACTGATAAACAACTTGCTAATTGGAATCTCTCAACTAAATGTCATTTGGGAAATCTTGTTGCTGGTATAGTGCATCTTGCATATTGCTTGTTGCGAGACTAAATGGTTCAAAAGACTAGTCTCAAAGCTCTAATAAGATACTAACACAGATGCATGGTTAAATGCATACCAGTGACTCAGCTTACCATAAAAAGCAATTCCACCGTACGTCTTAGGTACGATGTTTTTAAGGAATGCATGATAAATCTGCTTCAGCCTTGAGGACCTGGTGTATGTAGGAACACCGAACAACTCAATACTGAGTTAGATATAGGGTCAACGGTCATACCCGCTGTTAAAGACACACGGAGGAAGAGAGTACATTTACATACAAATTTATCATTTAAAGGCCATAGATTCTTTGACTATATGTTGATGTTTGTGTTGCTGATAGTTGTGAAAACATTAAACAGGTGCCCCTTCATCTTGAATGGGAGGGCCTAGTCTTTATTTGAATACCAAGAGAGCCGAAATAGGGTTGGCAGCAGAGCAAGAGAGCAAGTAGACACATCTGTGTTTGAAAATTCAGCATACGAGAAAGTCGGTAACTCACAGAAGCAGAGAGGAGATGGAGAGCCACATGGGAAACAACAAAAATGGATCAGTTCTTTACATTCTACATCAGGATAAGTTCGAAAAGGATCAGAGAGCTGGCTGTCACAATAAATAAATATAGCAAAACAAGAACTAGAAGAAACATAAATTAACTGCTCCGTAAGTTGTCTTTGGGGAAATCTTTCCTAACTATAATTCAAAATCAAGGAGGAATAAAGGGAAAATGGCTAATCTTACTAAATTTTAAGAATATTTCCCAAGGAAAAAAAATACCCTAAGCAAAGTAAAAAGACAAATGGGGGCAGGGGGTAGGAATCACAGTTATGTCACAAAGGGATAGTGTCCTTAATATATTATTAATTTCTAATAATAGCAAAAAAAAAAAAAAAGCACCCAAATTCTAAATGGTCTATGGCTTTCAACAATGTTCCGTCTTAGAACTGCAAGACCATTTCTCACCTATCAGCATGGACACAACATAAAAGTCTGACAATATAACGTATAGATGAGGCTGTGGGGTAATGCATTCTACTACGTTGCAGTCAGAATGTAAATATCATAACCCATAAAAAGAAAAACTGGCAATATGTAATAAAATTTCATATATATTTACCCTTTGAGTTAGTAGTCCCACTTCTCGGAAGCCATTTCAAAATATACTGGTAAAATACACAGAAGTTGGTTTATTATAGCATTCTTTGCAATAAATAGCAAAAGCCTTGAAAGAAAGCATATGTCCACCCATCAAATTGGGAAGAAGTCATGTATATCAACATAGGGGAACTCTGTGAAGCTGAAAGATAATGAGGACTATCTTTCTATACTACTATGGCGTGATCTCCAAAAAAGGTGAAAAATAGCAAGGGGAGAAACAGCATATGTAGTGTGCTATGTATTTAAGGAAATGAATATATGTACATAGATACTATTATAAAATTTATATTACAATATTTCAGTAATTAGTAACTAGCAACACAATTATGTAACTTTGACATTGTATCATAGTAATATAAAACTTAAATTATAAAATCAAAAAATATATACTATAAAAACAAAAACAAAGTTAAATATATAACTATATTTTCCTAGGAAAAAGGGAAGGGAAAGGGTAAAGATTAAAAACTGAACACTTCCAAATACGCTGTTTTGTAAATTTCAAATTGGACTTTGAACCCACCTACATATTTTAAATAATTTAAAGCAAGATCAATTTTAAAAAGTAATTTTCTAATTCCTAAAAAAAATACATGTATCAAATTATACCACAACCACACAAGGAAGAACTATTCCAAGTAACCTGTAATTTTAGTGAACATTTCTAGTGCGACATACTCTAAAGGCAAGATAAACAGCAAAAAAATATTAATTTGTTTTCAGTTAATGACTGTCAATATCATTATACTGCAACTGTTAAGTATGTGTTGTGAACTTAAGCCAATGAGTAACTACATTGGTGTCATGGAGAAACAAAGATTTAAACATAGAATTAACTAAATGCAATCATACGATCAATAAGGTTAAGTAAAATCCCCACAGTTTGACTATGGATTGTGATTATCAATAAGAATTTATGACTACATATACACAAAGGATTTAGGTCTTTCCTACTTCTGTCCTCCAAAAGGTTTGAAACATGACTAACACAGCAACAATGTGAATACTTAGCCCCTGGTCTTTAGTTGCAAGACTTAGAGAAATAGCTAGTTCTAGGTATCAGACAAGCAATGTACAATAGGAACCTGGGTCATCTTACATACCAAAAAGCAAGTTTCTATCGGGGTTACCTGTAATGGACTCAAGAGTTAATATAAAAAAAAGGCTACTATTGGCCAAAGACTGGATGACCTGAGCATCAGTAAGGAAAATGACTGCCATGAACTGAAACACATGACATATGTTTAAACCCATCATTTTGTAAAGACTCTATTAAAAAGTACGAAAAAAAATTGAAAACTTTATTGGTCTCCTACAGAGAACATTAATGAATTGACTCATTTTTTACAGCTGGTAAATAAAGGAAAAGATAAAGCAGGTCTACCAACTTTCCCATACCAACTACAATTCAGGATCGCCAAACGGTTAGGGTAACTGTATCTTTAAAAAAATCATTTTGGTTAGTAAATGAAGAGGAAATGCTAAAATAACATATCACAATCACATCCTAATTAAATGTGAATCTGAGCAATGGCCATCAACTGCTATAACATCATCAAAGTTAACTAGACACTATATGCCTCTTTTTAAAAATTTTTTTTAAATGTTTATTTATTTTTGAGAGAGAGAGAGAGACAGAGAGACAGAGCATGAGTGGGGAAGGGGCAGAGAAAGAGAGGGAGACCCAGAATCTAAAGCAGGCTCCAGGCTCTGAGCTGTCAGCACTGAGCCGGACGCAGGGCTCAAACCCATGAGCTGTGAGATCATGACCAGAGCTGAAGTCAGACGCCCAACGGACTGAGCCACCCAGGTGTCCCTAGACACTATATGTATCTTGATGGAAGTACTCAAAACTACCTACAAAGTATTCTTGCCACCCAGGAACCTCATATGGACACATTTCTTGCCTCCTGTCCCATCTGTGTTTTCTCCCATCATCTGTGGAAATCAACAACCCTAATCACTAACCTGAGGGAAAAGGTGGACCCTTTCCCTCTTATGATGTGTTTTCATTCATTTCTTTCAGTTTTTTCCCTACACATCATCTCTCTGCCCTGTTTCCATCCTTCTGTCGCCAGGAGTACCAGGAGGGCAAACTTTACCTTTAAAGGCCAACAGATGAGGGATTGGAAGTTTACGACAATGAGAACTAGGCCCACAGTGCTTTGTTTGTGGAGTGTGAGGAAGACGAGCTGGGGCCAGGGCATGGTCAGCAATGTGGCTGAAGACTCTTTGGTCGAAGATCATCAGATGGTGGATAAAACAAATACACTTTCTATGAACCAGCATTCAGTCTCAGGCCCGGTGCCCCTCATTACCCAAACTTCTTCTGAGCACCCAACTCTATCTACCTGGATGGGCACAGACAAGGAATAATGTGAGGAAGACTCTGGACACACTCATTGCTAACAATGAATAAAATACCTTTAAGGGTGGGAGTTATGCTCTCCTCGATCTTTGTAGCACAGGCATCGCATCACCTAGAACACAGCTGTGTAGAACGTAAACATTCAGTAACTAATTAGTAGCCACAAAGCAATGTAACCGAGTAAACATAACTATAAATGAAAAAAAAGGTGTGTGCTACTGACGTGCTCCACATTCATTAAAGATGTCCTTGTTAAATTGCAATGTTAATATTTTGTTTAAAAATCTAGAGCCTAAAGAAAAAGGCTGAGAATTAAGGAGTTAAGCATACCCCTTAAGAAGTTAGAAAAATAATCACCAAGCAAATCCGGAAAGAGTTGAAGAAGGGAAA
Source organism: Paguma larvata (assembly GCA_030068075.1). Lineage (NCBI taxonomy): Eukaryota > Metazoa > Chordata > Mammalia > Carnivora > Viverridae > Paguma > Paguma larvata. The sequence continues at coordinate 65,394,895 of CM057827.1, read as the reverse complement.
TGATGAAGAAAAAACAAAAATCCCCAAAACAGAGAAACTAAGATACATTAGAGTAGAAACAAACCTGGTGTATTTGATAGTCGGAGTAGATCTTTTAACAATGCCCTCCTCTCTATGATAAAGTAACTGTCAGTAATAATCTTGAAATGAAATAACTAATAATAACGGCCATGAAAGACAGAAAGAGAATATTTTTTAATGTTTGTTTATTTTGGGAGGGGGAGAGGTGCAGAGAGAGAGGGAGACACCAAATCCAAAGCAGGCTCAAGGCTCTGAGCACAGAGCCCAATGTGGGGCTCGAACCCACAGACTGCGAGATTATGACCTGATCCAAAATCCGACTTAACCGGCTGAGCCACCCAGACACCCCAAAAGTGAATATTTTATTTTATTGAACTTAAGTGCAATCACGCCAGTAGAATTTTTTTTTTAAGAAATCAAGGATAAAAAAAGGAGAAAAGTAATAGTGTTTCTAAATTATACTAATATATTTTATTTTGAAAAAGAAAAACTTGTATCTATATAATCTGTTACAGTAATGAAAAACATAATAACAAAGGGCAATCAAATAAAAAGAATAGCAACTAATAAAGAATTCATTTTTATTTTAGAGGTATTTTTCAAATTCCCTACAGTATTTCATGCTTGAATTAAAATTTTTCACTCGGGGCACCTGGGTGGCTCAATCGGTTAAACATCTGACTTCAGCTCAGGTCATGATCTCATGGTTCGAGTCTCGAGTCGGGCTCTGTGCTGACATCTCAGAGCCTGGAGCCTGCTTCAGATTCTGGGTCTCTGCCCCTCCCCTGCTTGCATTCTCTTCTTACTCTCAAAAATAAATAAATATTAAAAGAAAAACACTTCTCATTCAACAAAAGAAGTATCAGACCTTTCAGTTCTTACTCTACTTCAGTGTTTAAATTTGTAAAGGCACATTAAAACTCCAAGACTAACCCAGAATGACAGAAATTAAGTAATTTGATTTTATCTGTTGTCATTATTTATTTGTAATCTACCACGTAAACATAAGAACATGGAAAACCATAGCAAGTGGAGACACAAACTGTCTAAATTAAGATCTAACAAATTCAAGTCGTTCTGCATTTACTCTCTAAATGAATGCAAACACCTGAGTCTGAGTAAGTCACAGGAAGACTCTATAACAAGAAGTTCTCCCATTAGCTTAAAGGAGAATAATAAGGACACAGTACTTGGAAATTTACATCTATGTTTTCAAAACTCAGTAGCAACTGCATTGATTATTTAGCTTTCAGGCCAATAAAAGAGTTTTTAAAGGGAGTATTTTATCACTGATATTGTTTAGAATTACCAGTGCATGATGATAATGTAAAAGCTGGACAACTGTTAGTCAGTTTTACCATTGTTTTTAAATTCTCTACAGGCAACACACCTCCTACTTGCCTCTACCCAGGGGATCCGACTGTCACCACCCACCCATCATGTACCATTGCTACGAAGACTAATATCTGAAGAGCCTAGTAAAATGGACAAATGGAAAAAGTTTGCAAAGAAGAGAAGACACAAATAAATAATACCAGGAGTAAGAAAAGAAACACAACTTCAAAGAGCAGAGCCACTAAAGAAGAACACTGAACACTTATATGACAATATATTGGAAAATTTTAGATGAAATGAAAAAACTCCAGTAAAATATAACTGAAAATGCAAGAAAGATTTAATAGTCGATTAAATTAAACATTTATTTTAATTTGCAAAAAAAACCACTAATCACCCAGGGTTAGTGGTAATTTATGCCAAACAGTCAAAGAACTGGGCATTCCAATCTTAAGCTAACTTTTTCAGAAAATACAAAAAGAGGACAAACTTTCCAACTCATTCCATGAGATCAGCCCATCCTTCCTACCAAAACCAGACAAGGACAGGAAGAGGCAAGAAAAGGCTAGTGTAACCTGTGAACATAAATTTAAAAATCTAAACAAAACATTAACCAACTGAATATAGCAGCAAACAAAAAATATATCACGAACATGTAGGATTTATCTCAACCATATGAGTTATTTGGCACTTTTAAAAGAATGCCTATATTATGATTCTTCTATATGCAAAAAAAAGTTTTTAAAAGTTCAACATGCATTCATGATTTTAAAAACACACTTAAACTAGGAATAGAAGACTATTGCCTTAAAAGTTACCTATGAAAAGCTTAGAGCAAACAGTGGCAACTGTTTAATGTGGCAACTTTGGAAGCATACCCCAAAACATTAGTTACAATTTTTCTGGTTCTACATATAATGAATCTGGAAATCATCCCACTGTTCTAACAAGTAAAATTCTGAATATACTAAAAAATAATCAATTCTTCTAGGATCCGTAAATGAGGAGAGGACACAGGGCAAAACTCTGCCTGCAAGAGTGATGAGACAGGTGAATACAGGGTATCTCGGTTTCCTTGATGCACAAGCAGAAACTGTCCTGGGAACCAGTGTCAGAGGAAGAAAAACCTGAGCTTCACTGATAAATTGTAGCAGCAGCTCCGTGTAGACAACTCTGAAAGTTAAAAACTCCAGGGAGAGCCAGTCATTGGGGGTCCGTCCCAATTCTGTGAGATTTACGTCCAGGACATCGACCAGATTGCCACAGTAAACAGGGAAAAATCTTATCTGTCTCAGGCAGAAAGAGAAGAAAAGGAACCATTCTCAAACACTCTAGAGCACTCTGCTCTCAGAAAGGATGGCCTCAGGAGAAACTGTTTAACAAGAGCAAAAACTGCTTGGGTATTATCAGAACCTAACTGACCCGGGGAAAGAAAATACCCAATTACAGTACCCTCAGCAATCCTGTCCCAAATAAAAGAGGAGAAAAATGGGCCGAAGACCTTAACAGACATCTCGCCAAAGAAGATAGAGAGAGAGCAAACAAGCATATGAAAAGATGCTTCACATCATAGATCATCAGCAAAATGCAAATTAAAACAACAATGAGATACCACTACATACCTATTAGAATGGCCAAAATCCAGAACAAAATCCAGAATCCTGAAAGGAGGTCGAGTAATGGGAATTCTCATTTATTGCCGGTGGGAATGCAAAATAGCAGACACTTTGGAAGACAGTTTGGCAGTTTCTTAGAAAACTAGAGGAACTCTTAGTATAACATACTGCAATCACACTCCTTGGTATTTACCCAAAAGAATTGAAAACTTATGTCCATATAACAACCTCCACGTCAGTGTTCACAGGAACTTCATGCATGGTTATCAAAGACTGGAAGCAACCATGATGTCCTTCAGTAGGTGAATGGATAAGTAAACTGTGGTACATCCAGACAATGGAATATTATTCAGTTTAAAAAGAAGAGATCTGGGGCTCCTGGGTGGCTCAGCCAGTTAAGCCTCTGACTTCAGCTCAGGTCATGATCTCATAGCTCGTGAGTTCAAGCCTCGCATCAGGCTCCGTGCTAATAGCTCAGAGCCTGGAGGCTGCTTCAGGTTCTGTGTCTCCTTCTCTCTCTCTACCCCTCCCCTGCTCATGCTCTGTCTCTCTCTGTCTCAAAAATAAATAAACATTACAAAAAATATTTAAAGAAAGAAAGGATCTTTCTTGATCATTGACATGAAAAGAAGTGGAGGAAAAAAAAGTATGCCTCCAAAGAGAAAGAAGCCAGTGTGAAAAGGCTAATTACCCACATGATATTCTAGGAAATGAAAAACTATGGAGACAGTAAAAAGGGCAGTAGTTGCCAGAGAGTGGGCAAGGAAGGGAGAAACAGGTGAACACAGAGAATATTTACAGCAGTGAAATTCCTGCGTATGAAACATGATGGTGAATACATGTCATTATGTATTTGTCCAAACTATAAAATGTACAACATCAATAGTGAACCAAATGCAAACTGATTTTTGGCTGATGATTTATCAATGTAATTTCATCAGGTGTGACAAATGTACTACACTGGTGAAGGATGTTCATAATGTTGTACTTATGTAGGGCGGAGGATATATGGGTTATCTCTGTACCTTCCTCTTAACTTTGCTGTGGATCTAATCTCTTCTAAAAATTAAGGTTTACAAATTTTAAATTAAAAATATGTTTTTTTAAATTTATATACAGGTCAAAAACACATCTATTACCACACTAATACAGATAAGAAACTGTGCTCGAGTACAGTAATTGGATTAAAAAAAAAAACTAAATGCTTAAGAATTAGAAAAGCAGAAACAACACTGCCATTATTGCAGATGATACTTGTCTACATTGAAAATCCGAAATAAACTGTGAACGAATTATTAAAAATAAGTTTAGCACAGTGTCAGGATGCAAGTTAAATATGAAAGAATTTTGTCGTACATCAGAAACAAACTGATCATAATTTTTAAAAGATATCATTACAAGAGCAACACAATATATACATCAAGGAGGAAGAAGTCAACAAAGATCTTTGAGCCATGTGTGGAGATCATTATAAAAGTTACTGAAGGATCTTAATGAACATCTAATCAATTGGGAGATATACTATGTTTACAGATTTAGACACTTACTTTTATAAAGATGTCAATTTCTCCAAATATATCCATAGATTCTATATAAATTAAATAAAAATCCCAATGGGGTTTTTTAAAAGAATTTGAAATCAAAATTTTGTTGGAAGAGCAAAAGACCAAGTAGAGTCGAAACATTCATAAACAATATTAATGTGGAAATCTTTCCACCAAGGTCTTGAGAATTATTATATATTTCAACTATTTAGAAGAGTATGATACTGGAATAGTGACAAAGAGATCAGTGGAACCAAATAAAAGCCAGTGTATAGATACACGTGTAAATATAGGGAGCTTTAATATATGACAGATATGTTATTATAGAGCGTTGTGAATATGAAGAACTATTCCTTAGAAGATGTTCAAAAACTTGTTTATTCATAGTGGGTGGTAGGGGGAATGGAACTCTACTTCACTATACACAAAAACCCACTCCCAAGAGGAACAAAGATTTCAATATGAAAAGCAAAACCTTAAAAAATTTAGATAAAAGTATAAGAAAATAGTTTTATGATCTCAGAACAGTGATAAAAAGGAAAAAATTTTAATTCCTAATCATGAAGGATTATATATACATATATATATAATTATATCAGTAATTTAAATTGTTGTTCATCAAGAGCCATAGTTAACAAATTAGAAGATTAATCATAAAATGGGAGAAAATAATTGCAGCATATTTAATTGACAAAAAAATAGTATTTGAAATATATAACAGACTCCCCTAAAGCAGAAACAAAAAAAAGGAAAAATACATGAATAGGGATTTCCAAGAAGTTTAAATATGTATGGGCAATAATTCAAGTAAAATAAAGTGTAACATCATTGTTAATCAGTGCCATGTCAAATAAGCCCAGAATGATACACTCTTTGACATACCTCGTTTCTCAAACATCATGAATTCTGGTAGTTCCAAACGTTGAAGATGTCACTGATCAACAAAATACATTTTCCTATATGTACTTTTATAAACTGTTGATAGCAGTATAAAATGACAAACTACTTTGGCAGCAATTTTTTATCAGGTGGTTAAAGTTGAACGTTTACACGTGATATGACACAGCAATTGCTAGATAGAATCTCTAGAGACGCCCTGGAGCACGTGCCCCAGGAGCTAGGTACAAGAATGTCCGCAGCAACATCGTGTGAAACTATTAAACACTGAAAACAACAACCCAAATGCTCATTGATAGGAGAATGGATAAATAAATGGGTAAATGACACTATATGCAGCAGAGAAAATAAACAAATTAGACGACTAAATGGATGAAACTTGAGAACAGAGTTTGAATAAATATATTCCACTCTAAATGACTATTTAGTGTACAATTTTAATAAAGCTTAATAAAGTAAGACTAAATAGTATTTATGGATGGAAAGAGACAATGGAAAACTAATTTTTATAAATCAAAGAAATAGTGCTTACATGTGAGGAAAGAAGCAGAGGGGTAGGCTAGGCTACAAAGGTCATATTTATAGTGTTCCAGATAGTACGTCGAATGACGCATTGAATGTTTTATCATCATGGTTTAAAATTTACCTATGGGCAATACAATACTAAATGGATCAAACCAAATAGTTAAAGACAACTAAAATTTTTTAGAAAGATAATAAAGAAGAAAGAAGGAACAAGGATGGGAGGAAGACAATGTAATACCCCCCATTCTTCTGAACACGTGTTCAGATGGTGGGTGATGGGTGCCGAGGGGCAACAATGAGTGCAACAAGAATCCTTTCTTGGACATAAGTGAAATACCCGGGAAGGTATGTTTCAGAGCATTCTGATGTGTGATCTTGTTTAGTGTATCATGGTTTTGCGCTACTTGAAAAGACAATAGGAACTGTAGGGATCAACTGTTTGTAGAGGAAAAAAATTTACAAGATGATATTAGGAATGAATTTTGGGACATGAAAAAAAGTGAAATGTAAATCTTACTAAGGCTCTAGATATAGCTACAACTTAATGAAAAATAATACAAAAGACAGAATGGTATTCTAACCCCAGGAGGAAACAAGCCTACAAGATAAATGACTCAGTTTCACCAACAAATAAAAGGCATGGTGAACAGAAAGGAGCAGTGACAAAGCTTAAACTATCACTTTATTGAAATATATGGACTACTTAGACCTTATTCAGATCTTGATTCAAAGTGTTACAATGATATATTCAACAGGAAGAATTAAACATTAGTTGATACATTAATTACTATTATTTTTATTGTGATAATGGTACTGTGATTTTTTATGAGACCTTAGTTTTTAAGACAAATGCTAACATATTTACAGATGACATAATAAAATATTGTGAATTTGCTTCGAGATAATTGTGGAGAGAGAAGCGGATGGGAACACAGAAGCCACAGATTGGTCATAAAATTAGATCTGAGGCTAGGGATGGATACCAGGATTTTTTTTTTTTATATATATTGTTCTCTCTATATGTGGATATGGTTGAAATTTTCTACTATAACATGCAAAAATAAAAAAGTATTTTTATATGTACTGTGTATCCTATTTATTTTTCATAACAAGCCCATAAAGAAAAGAATGTTATACACTATACTTTTATTTTTTTTTTTCAAGAAAAAATGAAACCCAGGGAACCTAAGGGATATGTAAGTTAAGTTTATAATGAGACAGAACTCGGATCACAATGTAGAGGCTACAGACTTCTAACCGATGTTTTTCTACCACCTCTGAATCCATAGAATTTTATCCTCCCACGACATGATGCTCCAGATCATTATTTATAAAGGAGACGAACCCTCGTGGAATGACTTTCTAAGCAACATATTCTTAGACAGACACACTGAGTGTGTTGTAACCTTGTAAACAACTTCTAAAAATGAACCAGTCCTTGGCGTTTTTTTTTCATCACCTTTCCCCCAGGAGAAACACTTGTCAAAAACTGAATGAACTTCATTGTTGCTTCATTAATAACTTCTCTGAATAAATGCATAAAAGGTACTATTTCTAAAAGTAGTGTGCCATTTAAATTAATGTTGCAGTTTTGGCACCATCTTCAGGTGCCAAGGGAACAGACGCAAAGGTAAACATTGGATTCTATGTGATTTCAACCACAGATATTAAAAGGCTTACACCTATGGGAGAAGACAGGAAGGGAAAAGGAGACCAGGGTACGGCACAATGTTTCACGGGCATGGTGGAGTGGGGAGATGAAAATTACACGCCAGTCTTAAATGGCTCACTGTGGCTTATTTAAAAAATATCTAGTTTGGTATGAAAATTCACTCTTGATATCTTTTTGGCAGAAATAAATGCCTCGATGTTTACAAAAGCACGCCCATGGAAGACTGGAAATTTCACATTAATAAAGAAGTTACTAAATGCCAGATAGCAACGGAACTGTTAAAGAAACCTAGGCAGAGAATGAAAAAAAAAAAAAAACAAAATAAAACTGCTAAAAGAACACTTCAGATTTTTGTCATATTCTCTTCATGTATTAGTTGCTTCTTAAAAACTCAGTTTCATTTTGGTTTAACTTGGTCTTTCCACATAGTTCGCAAATATTCTATTTTGTGGTTAAAACTAATAACTCTCCTTGTCATCAACCCAAGCCTGGTTCCCTAAAGCATTTTTAAATTCAAAGGTAATTCAGTTTCAGAGCAAAGTCGTGCACGGAATTCTAATTTGCAGTGGAAAAGCTGCACCATGCCTGACGATGTCTCCCTGGAGACAAAACATCAGGTAGTTTTGTCAATCAAATCAAAGTCATCATGTTCCCTTCTAATTTATTATAGTTATTTATATGTTTACTTATGTCTTCAAGGGAGATTTGATTATGAATTATTTACTGTTGTTATTCTCTTGTAATGCACCAATCACCATATCGAGACCAATTTAGGAATGATGTCTGCAAATTTCCAGATAAAGAATACTAAGCAATTTAGGTGATAAACTAATGACACCATGAAAGAAGGAAAATTGTTCTACATGAAATTCCTTCTTCGTCTTCTCTCAAAACCTTAGCAATATTTCCAAATCCGGTTCTTCATTCTCCTCTGTAAAGCCTTCTTTAATGATTCTTATTGCTAGTGACACTTTCCTTCTTGGATAATTAAATATCTCTTATATATGTAACTTTTGACCATAGATTTCTTCATTATTTAGATTTCAATTTAACTTTGTAGCCCTAGAGGATGATTAATCTATTTTTCTCTAATAACTTGTATACAATTTTATTAGAATGCATTGTAAAATTAATGTCAACAATAGTTATTGGTGAGTTTATTGACTGAATGGCCCTAGGATAGACTGCAATATTGATCCAAATTATTGAACATTCCACTTATTTACATCCTTGGCTATGTAATTTTGAAGTGCTCTTTCGTGGGAAGGGAGGAGGCACAAACTGCTAGTCATGTGACATGCCTTGGCTAAAATAATGTAAGCAGAAGTGTCATCAGCAGATGCTTGAATGAACTTATATAATGAGGCTTGTTTTCTTACACCTCTACAAACTCTATAAAAATGACATTCCCAGAGTAGCCCAGGAAAAGGAGGAGAAACATTTGCAGCAGAATTTAGAGGCCCTAGTAATAATATATGAGGCCATCCTAGATCAAACAACAGTCAGCCAGCCAGCCCTAGATGTGTAACCAAGTCCAACCAAGATAAATAGAGCAACCCATGTGGCCAACTTACATGCACGAACAACAAATACTTATTGTATGTTGCCAGTTTTTGTAGTTAATTATCATACAATACAATTATGGCGATAAATATTGATGCAAACCCTAAAAATTTTCTAATGTTTATTTTGAGAGAAAAAGAGAGAGAACACACATGTGTGACTGGGGGAAGGGCAGAAAGAGGAAAGAGAGAGTGAATCCCAAGCAGGCTCCACACTGTGAGCACAGAGCCCTACACAGGGCTCAGTTCTCTGAATTGTGAGATCATGACCTGAGGCGAAATCAAGAGTCAGATACTCTGACCCAGGTGCCCCCTAAAAAAATATTTTAAGAGAATTTACAAAGTCATAAAATTAGAGAAACTTTTGTTGTAAAATTTATTAGTGATTTGCTTCAATTAAAGTGGGAAAGAGAAAGGATATTTGAGGTAAGAATCTATTCATGCACTCATTAAAAACTTTCGTCAAGGTGATACAATGTGACACAAACTGCAAATGACACTGGAGAAATAAGAATAATAAGACACAGTTTCTTCACCTAAGCGAACCATTGAACCAACAATATGATTACATTACAATGTTTTGATTGGTGGATACTTTCACAGTTTTCTGTCAGAGCCACTATAGAAAGGAACTCAGCTTACAGCATTAGGTAAGTTTTCTTGGAAGAAGCACTTGTTGATATGTCAAAGAGAGTTTTTGGGTTATTGGAAAAAGGGGAGAAGGCATCTGTCTAAACAAATCCCAGTATCTCAGATTAGCACACTTTGAAGAAGAGGAAATCACCGGCTATTCCTCAAACCAGGTATATACAGATAACACCGGCAAGTTAGGGAGGGCCTAGAAAATTAGTCTTCTTACAAATATGCAAGTCTTTGGACTTTATTCAGTAGGTTATAAGAATTTAGTGTAATTTTTTAAAAGAAGAATGACATGATAAAGCTTAGATATTAGAGATTAGTTAGGTGCAAAGTGTGAATAAAGGCATCCAATTGAGAAATGATGAGGCCCTAAAATCAGACAGAGCAGTGGACATCATATTTAAAGATACTAAAAGAGTAGAATCAATTATTCATGGTAATAGAAAGTAGATGGTAGCCTAGAGAAGGGAAAGTCCAAGATTTCTGGATTAAAAGAAATGGGTAAAAGAGTGAGGGAAGATGTGAAAAGAATAGTTTGTAATCTGGAAGAATGAATTCAGTTTGAACACTTTATTGAGATTTGGGTATCTCCTCCATCCTGGAGAAGATTATACAGAAAGTTGGGAATAAAGGGACAAGAGTTTTAAGTAGATATAGCAATAGAAATATAAGCTTTATTAGCATATTTAATTATAGTTGAACTATGGGTGAAATGAGCAGGCACAGCAAGACAAGAAAACACTGAGGAAAACTTCCTTGAAAACACAACATTAAAATGTAGGTGGTGAGAAGCATTTAGGCTTGGAGATTGGTTGAGCATACTGGAGGCAAGAGGAATAAGGGAGGGACTAGGGATATTGGTATCACCAAGAGAGTAAAGAGAGGGTTCAAGTGATCTAAACTGAATAAGGAAGGTACTAAAACTAAGAGTGGTGTATTTTTCTTAAATATATAGGTAAGATATCAAATACAAGAAAAGTTCTAAGTTGTTCTATTTGGCTTAGGAGTAAAATGAAAAAGACCTAAAACTTTGATTTAAAGATTGTACTTGAGGCAATGAAGGGCACTATATAATAATAAAAGGAATAATCAAACAAGAAGATATAACGATTATAAATATTTATACACCTAACATAGGAGCACCCAGATTATATAAAATAATTAATAACAAACATAAGGGATAATACAATTGATAATAACACAATAATAGTAGGGGACTTTAACACCCACTTACATCAATGGACAGATCATCTAAACAGAAAATCAACACAGAAACAATGGCTTTGAATGACACAATGGACCAGATGGACTTAACAGATATATGCAGAACATTCCATACTAAAACAGCAGAATACACATTCTTTTCAAGTGCACATGAAACATTCTCTAGAACAGATCACATATTAGGTCATAAATCAGAGTTCAACAAATATAATAAGAATGAATTCATACTATACACAAAAATGAATTCAAAATGGATAAAATGTCTAAATTTGATACGTAAAACCATAAAAATCATAGAGGAGAACACAGGCAGTAACTTCTTTGACATAGGCCATAGCAACTTTGTTCTAGACAGATCTTCTCAGGTAAAGGAAACAAAATCAAAAATAAACTGCTGGGACTACATCAAAATAAAAAGCTTCTTCACAGTGAAGGAAACAATTGACAAAACTAAAAGGCAACCTACAGAATGGGAAAAGATATTTGCAAATGTCATATGTGATAAAGGGTTAAATATCTAAATATATAAAGAACACCTAAAAATTGAATAATCCAATGAAAAATGGGCAGAAGACATGAAGAGACATTCTTCCAAAGGCGACATAAAGATGGCCAACAAACACATAAAAAGATGCTCAACATCACTCATCATCAGGGAAATGCAAATCAAAGCTACAATGAGTTATCACCTCATACCTGTCAAGATGGCTAACATAATTATGTATATATGTACATATGTGTAATATATATGTATGTATACATATGTATATAATATATACACATATATGCATAATATATATAATATATACATATATATTATGCAAAGCAAAATACGTCAATCAGACAAAGAAAAAAACCATGATTTTCACTCATATGTGGAATTTAAGAAACAAATGAGCAGAGGAAAAAAAATGACAGAGAGAGAGGTAAACCAAGAAACAGATTCTTAACAACAGGGAACAAATTGATGGTTACCAGAAGGGAGGTAGGTGGGGAGATACACTGAATAGGTAATGGGGATTAAGGAGTGCACCTGTGATGAGCATTGGGTGATGTATGCAAGTGTTGACTCACTATACTGCACACCTGAAACTAAGACAATACCGTATACTAACTGGAATTTAAATAAAAACTTAAAAAAATAAAGATTGCACTTGAATGATGTGGAGGATTAAGTACAGAGGTAAAAGGTTAGTCTGACTGTCTTTATACTGCAGCCCTAGCTAAACCATACGTTTCTTGCAGCTCAATTTCTTGGCAATCTTCATGAATATGGCAGAATGTAATTTCCAAAAATGGTCACAGCAATATCTGCAGTTCAACATATTCTTCCAGAACTTTTCCACTCCCCATCGAGAGGCAGTATATTGCCTCTTGCCTTTGAATCAGGATAGGATGAGAAAATTGCCTCAGTGAATAAAATAGGGCAGAAGTGACTTCAAGTGATTAATAGGGCTCATTTAATCCCATTTACTATATATATAACGATCTCATTTAATATCTGTAACAACCTTTGGATGTAAGTTCTGTATCATCCACATTCTATACGTGGGATCTTGAGGCTCACAGAGCTTGGATAACATATTGAAGATAATATAGGTGGTAAGTGGCACGGCTGGGATGATGTGATATGTAGAATTTTCCCTCAAACTGTTGGTTGTAAACCCAGGTTCTGAATCCAGATTGCCTCAGTCTGAATTCTAGCTCACTCCAAGATGTCATCTCTGCCAAATACTTAGAATGATATTAACACAGTATGTTTTAAATACAATCTGTATTAAGATAAAACACTTTTTAAAATATTGGGGGGTATCACCTTTAATGTATTATTTCAGTAGTTTTCCAGATTTCATGTACGGTCACAAAAGTTAAAGCTAATTAAAGAAATATATACATATCATGTGTCTAAGCATAAAATATATCTATATTTCTTGTCTGAGTATATGACCCCCGGGACGAATCCTAAGGAAGTCCTAACTGTACTCTGAAACTCTTTTTTGTTCATCCCTCCCCTTAGTAGTCTTCAGGAATATCATTTCGGGGATACAGGATTCTACTCAAGTAACTACTACAGAATATCATGCTCTGTATTTGGAGCCGCCCTTGAACGTACCTAACTATGGCAACAGGAAAGCTCCAAAACAAAACTTTGTAATGTCCAAATGCTTATGACAATATTTGTTATTAGTGACCTGGTTATTATTTTTCCTAAATCTTGAAGCCACTGTGTCAACACACCTTTCTTATGGAAAACAATAGAAGGAGGGTACACCCTCAAGAAAGTCAGTGTGAATTAAAGAGTTATAAGATCATGACGAGTTCAGAAAATAAGTGTGGTGAAGTAAGTGGGAGAATTAGAAGAATGAGCAGGGAATATTGGAATTGAGAATTTTAGAGTTTTTACTATTCTAGGTGACACCAAGTCCAAGGTTTAGTCATTGAAGCAGCTGACTAGAGTCTACTGTTGAGAGTGAATAAGTTGTTAGCTGGAGTTCAAGAGTGTTACATCCATGGACAAGGAGATTAGGAGATCAGGGTAGAGGCTAAAGAGGGTGAATCAGTTGCCAAAGTTCTTTTTCATGAATCTGTGCATTTACAAAGGCTGTTTCTTCTGCCTGGAATATCTTTACAGCCACCCATTTGCCTGTCAAACTCCTATGCTTTTTTCAAGTACCAGCTCAGATCTCAACCACTCTATGAATCATTGCCTATGAATCATGTCAAATTAATTCCTACGAGCTCTCTGATCTTATAGCATTTTATTCTCACCTTGATTATAGCATTTAACAGACTAAATTTTATCTATATTTTTACAAATATTTCTCTCCATTAGTGAACTCAACAGTGGCCACCAGGTCACATTCTCTACTGTAAGCTCCAGAGCATATATAGCACCTGCCATGCAGGCAGTTCGCAACATTACTTTTATGAAGTTAAATAATGGACAAATAAGCAACAGCCCCCAAAGAAACATACAGGAGGCATAATTAATTCTTATTCAAGAAAGCAAGTAGAGTGTCATATAAAAAGAATCAGATGAACCAGAATGTTAAGAGGTGTAAGTTTTCACTAATCACAGAACTGGAAGGAGGGCAGTCCAGGCTGAGCAAATCACAGAAGGAAAAGAACAGCATGTGAAAAGGCCAAGAGCATTCAGAAATGGGATGGATTCATCATTCATTAGTGCACTAATTTAAGAGGTATTTATTGATCACCTCTCAACCCCAACTACTGTACTGAGTACAGGGAATAAAAATAAAATAATACACTGTTGCTATCCTCAAATTCATGTTAACAAAAGAAAACAAACATGAAAAGAGAAAAATCATTATACAGTGTGGAAGTATTATTACAGAAACACTAACTAAGCCATGGAAGCAGCACAGACAACAAGCAGGAAAATTAGCCATTTCTGGGCGCTTAGATGAGACCACTAATGGTGTGATATTTCGATGAGTATTTCAAGATGAAGAATGGAGAAATCAACTTTTTAGTAAAATAAGAAACCTTAAGTGCCAATGTTTTTTGTTTGTTTGTTTGTTTGTTTGGAGAGAAATCCAACAAGGGGAGGCACAGAGGGAGAAGGAGAGAGAGAATCCCAAGCAGGCTCCATGCTCAGTGTGGAACCTGATGTGGGGCTCAATCTCAAGACCACAAGACCATGAGCTGAGCCAAAATCAAGAGTCAGATGCTTAACTAACTGAACCACCCAGATGCCCATGTACATTTTTTTAAGAACTTCATGGCAGAGGGCACTGTAATCCCAGGTAAGAAATTACAAATGTTATTCTGTAGAAGCAGCAAGCCAATAAAATTATTAAACTGAAAAGAAGTATGATTACATTTATTTTAAGAGGAGATAACCCTGACAAGTCTGTGGAAGGTGCACTAGAATGGAAAGGCAATGAAAGGAGAGACCAGTTAAGAGGTTGGCAAAAGATGAAGAGAAGGCAGAGGTGGTTAGAAAAAGATGTTCAAGAGACTTGGACATGGAGAACGAGGGACTGATCCTGAAGAAATGATGTGATGTTTCTCATAGCAATGTGAATGCTGGACTAGAAAGACAAGAAACCAAAAGCAGAGACATCTGTTAGGAATTTATCACAAAGTCCTAAGGAAGAGACCCTAAGGGCTCAAACTGGAATTATGGAAAAAGAATTTGTAAGAAATCAAGGGAGGAGTGATAGAACAGATCATGTGAAATGTAAGTGAGATGGTTCTTTTATTTATTTATTTATTTATTTATTTATTTATTTATTTATTTATTTATCAATTTATTTATTTGACAACTAGCTTTTCAGATATCATGCACTAAACATTTTGTAGAAGTGGACAAAATAAACATCTCTGCCCAGAGCATATGGCTCAGAGTAAAGAGAGATAATTTAAGAAAGTAATTATACAAAGAGATGATTAAATGCTGCATTATGAAAGGAGATAATATTATGGGAAAACATAACTACAGCATTCAACATGGTCTAGAGAGTTAGGAGATGGTGATATTTAGGCTGACACCTAAAGAATGAGTAGGCATTAGGCAGGCCAAATCCAGGGAAAGAGAATTTCGGATAGGAGCAACAGCATATGGGTAGGGGACCTTATGGGAAGAACAGCATATGGGTAGGGGACTTTACTGTAGCCAACGATTGAGTTGAAAGCTGAGCAGAAGGTAAGGAAGTAGAGAATACAAATGGAAATAACTTGTTCTAGAAGTTTGGTTATTAAAGAGATGGGTTTTATCAGATGGCCTACATGGAATCAAACAGGATCTTATTTCCCAAGTTTTTGAGTTATAATATATACACCAGAAAAGACACAAATTGTTAAGTGTAAAGTTCCAATCGTTTTGAAAACTATTTAGACCCTCTAACCATCACCTCCCTCAAGGTATAGAATATTTCCATCACCGCAGAAAATGCCCCCATGTCCCCTTCAGATCAAGCCTCCAAGAAAATCGCTATTCTGATTTCTGACACCACAGCTTACTTCGTTTTGCTTGTTCTAGAATATTATATGAACGGAAGCATACAGTATGTTTTCTTTCTGGCCTGGCTTCTTTTATTCAATATGATATTCTGGAGATTTGTGCAGTTGTGTTCTGTATCATCAGCTTATCGCTTTTTGTTCCTGAGTAGTATTCCATTGTGCCGACACAGCATACATCATCTACCCACTCATCTGCTCACGAACGTTTTATCGTTTTGAACAAGCCTTTTTATGGAATTATTTTTTCATCTTTCTAGGTCTACTGAGTCATAGGTAGGTGTATATTTGACTTTATACGAAAATGTTAAACTGTTTTTAAAGTGGTTGTATCACTCTAATTTCCTACTAGTGGTTTCTGAAAGTTTCAGATTTTCCATATTCTTTCTAGCAGTTAATATTTTCAGTCTCTTTAAATTTCAGTAATGCTAGAGTGAGCATTTATCTGAGATTTTAGTTTTCAATTCCATAATGACTAATAAATTTAAGCATTTTTCACAAGTTTTGGTTATTTGCGTATTTTTTGTGAAGTGTCCAAGAGTTTTTAATTTTCAAGATGGAAGAGGTGAGAATAGTTAGACACATAAAACCAAGAATAAGTTGTAAGAGGGAAGCTGAAAATATAGAAGAGAAAGAAAATTAAGAAAGTTCTTAGTGTACATCCAAAGTTTATAACAGATATTGAAAATATTGTATAGGTGACATACTTGCTTTTCTAATTTTCTTGGATGGAGACTCAGAAACATTTGGATTTTACTACTGGTAGTATATACCTGAGAACATCCAGAAAATCTTGGGTGATCGCTTACAGTTATCCCAAATCACTTCTTCTAACTTGTACTTTTTTTAAATTTTATTTTAATATTTATTTATCTTTGAGAGAGAGCACGCAAACCAGGGAGGGGCAGAGAGAGAGGAAGACATAGAATCTGAAGCAGGCTCCAGGCTCTGAGCTGTTGGCACAGAGCCTGATGCAGGGCTCGAACTCATAAACCATAAGATCATGACCTGAGCCCGTCAAAGGCTTAACCCACCCGGCTTCCCAGGTGCCCCTAGCTTCTAATTTTTATCAGCTCTCTTGATTTTGAAATAGCATGAAATTTTGCATCTGTTCCCACAGCATACTGCTTCCCTGCATTTAAAGGAGGCCATGGTGGTCCCATAAACATGAAGTAGCACAAATATGAAAAAAACATTATAAATGTGATTAGCTGTATTACGTGATTAAGATCATGGCTCTTCCGAATGTTAAAAAAAGTATGTTTCTAAGGAATGAAGAAGATATATACATATTTAGTAAGACTGTATAAACTATTTCTCAAAAGGTAGCAAAAGGTGGGGCACCTGGGTAGCTCAGTCAGTTGAGCCCAACTTCAGCTCAGGTCATGATCTCATGGTTTGTGAGTTTGAGTCTCACATCGGGCGATCGGGCTCGCTGCTGGCAGCATGGAGCCCACTTTGGATCCTCCGTCTCCCTCTCTCTCTGCCCCTCCTCTGCTTGTGCTCTCTCAAAAATAAATAAAACATTAAAAAAAAAAAAAAGCTAGTAAAATGTAGGATGCATGGGTGGATCAATCGGTTAAAAGTGTCCGACTTCAGCTCAGGTCATGATCTTGTGGTTCGTGGGTTGGAGACCTGTCAGGCTCTGAGCTGACAGCTCTGAGCCTGGAGCCAGCTTCAGATTCTGCGTCTTCCTTGCTCTCTGCCCCTCCCCCACTCACCCTCTGTATCTCTCTCAAAAATGAATAAACACACGCACAAAAGAAAGCATGCAAAAGTATTTCCTATACTGCAAAGGTAAAAGAATAAAAATAACAGTCTTTGAGTTTAATAATAATCTAACTCTGCATTTTGCCATTTCACAGTAAGTTGGTTTCTAATAAAAAATTCGAATGACTAATATATTTTATGTAGAAACTAAAGACATAGGATTTGATTTTTAAATTCTCTGCATTATTGTCATAATATACTTTATATATCATCTAAACCATAAATGGTTACAGTACACAAAATAAAAGTGAAAGATTTGTCTGGGTTTACTTTCCTTGACATGTTGATTTGCCTCAACTACTCGCCCACAACCGTATCATATCATCGATGCTCAAGTGTTGGCTGAGGTGTTATTTTCAGCTAGATGCAGTGGACCACCAAAAAATAAAGTTTTACAAGTACAAAGTTCAGCTGTTTTCTCATTCCCTTCCTTCTGTTGCAAAGATTATTCCCAAAATCAAATGAATAAAGAAGAGAATTATACTCTGTATTTTAGGATTGTTCAAGGTTTTTCTGTTTCTGACAGTTTGGCTTTCTTTTGTCATTTTCTCACTTAAATGTTGTAAACTCAGAAAGTGCTAAGCTAAGATTCTTTATGTAGTGTTACACATGCCATAAGACAATATTATTTTACCATGTCAAAGTTGTTTGCACCATTTGGAGCACATCTATCATCAAAACTCAATTAAATGGAGTCTTTCTATCTTCAACTAAAACAAACTGTTTACTTAGATTTGCTCAGTGTTTACTTCGCAAGAGGTAGAAGACCCAAATAGCACGGTAACATAGGTGTCTGGGGATATACCAGGGGTCAAAAAATTTAACCCAAAGAAGGAGGCCTTCTTCTCTGGTTGCAACAAGAGACTTTCTTTTTCTTTTGCCAAGTAAATGGCAGCATTCTAATGTTATTCATACCTCACTGGTGTCCTAACAATTCCTCTATTCAACCTGAAAAGGGATATATTCTCTTTGTTGCAAAGTATTAAATTTGTCCCTGGAGATTAGCGTGTAGGCAGTTTTAAAGGATGAAACAGGATTAGATAAGATTTCTTTACTGAGAAAGAGTTCTGAAACAGTACAGCAGAAAACCCTCTTCGACGACTTGTATTGAAAAAAAATTCTTTGTTTTAACATTTCAAATCACAAGTTCAATTTATTAAATTATTAGTTGACAAAATGTTTCTTTGTGGGTTTTGTGAAAGGTAGGTGAGTTACGAATATAAAAAAAATGACACCTGCCTTAATTGCATTTGAAATTTTGTATCCTTGAAATCCCTCCATGGCATTTATAATTTAAATATGTTCTGGGAGATGATATAAAAAAGATTATAGGAATTGTAGTTATCTACTTAAAGATTCAGAATGTTTCTGCCTTTCTTGATGCTATTTAGAGGGGGGTGAAAATTTTATGATGTATCTACTGAATTCAGCTAGCATTTGGTAAGTTTAAAAGTGTCCAAATTATGCAGAGGGCAGTTCTGTAAAATATGTCAGTGGTTCGTTTGAGTTTCATTTAATTGTTTACAGTTAATAATATGTATATAATAGGAAGACATGAATGATTGTTGTCAATTTTTCAAAAGAAATAACAAAACATGTCTTCCTCAGAAAAAAATAGCCTATAATAATGCAGTCTTTCTCCAGTTATATAATTTCGAGTTTACAGACCTCTCATAATAACTAATAAAGCTACAACGGTATGGTGGTATTGTAAGATAAAGTATTTTTGGGCTTTGTTTGTTTTCCGGTTTTTTTTTTTAACATGGTAGACTGTTAGTAGTCAGTAACTGGTAGTCACAGAGACTGACTGAGGCTTTCTAGGGTATAGTAGTTTCTTTTCTTGTGACCTTTAGTCATTCTACAATTCATGCTTTTGTTGAATGTTATTAACCGCAGAAAAAATAATAAAAAGGAAAGATACGCAATTCAGACCCTAATTTTTGCTACAGAGTTTAAAATCTTAATCTAACACTAAAGATTATTGTTTTTGTCACATGTACAGATTTTAAAGTTTAAAAGCAAAATGAATTGGGAATATAAGATTTCTGCTAAAAATAACTAAAGAAAAAAAAAAGGCCCCTTTGTATCTTGATGGCACCTTGTCATCTGAAAACCAGGAAACCTTCTGCATACACTTCCCCTTTTCACATTGCTGTGAGGTAATCAATCTTCCCATGGCACAAACTATTATGTCAGCCCTTGCTTACAAACTATTTGTGGGTTCCCAGTGTCTCCAGAACAAAATCCAGACTCTTTAGCTTGATGTTCAAAGCCCTCCACAATCCTTCTCTAAACTTCCCATCACCGCTTTTCTGAGTTCACTGGGTACCAGGCTCATTCGCAGCCCCTACCGAGACTCCCTCCACACTGTATTCTTAGCGAGTCGTCATATATGTCAGTATTGTTTGTGGCTTTCACAGTATCTCTTATTCTGTTCTCACTCTCTAACCATCCTTTGAGTTTTGAATTGTCTATTTCACCTTTCACCTGCTGGTATGTTAGGGCAGTAAATATTAGCCACTTTGCTTCTGATAGATACCACTGTATTTCTCCAAGAAAGGAAGACATTTTATAGTAATGCCCCTTGTCTGCATGGAAAATTTGAATCATTTTAAGGCAGCTCTTTTACTTGTTAGCCCAATAAAATTACCACGTTTGCAAGGGTTTGTTTTTTTTTTTTTTGCTCAATAGTTCTGGAGTCTTTCCCCTGATTTCCCCTTATCCTTACAATTCACAACAGAAATATAAGGCATTATTTTTTTTTTACCAATATGACTTACAAAGAAAAAATTATAAGTATTCAGTAATTATACATAAACAAACATCTGGATGTTTGCAAATACTCAGATATTGGACTAGATTTTTTCCCATTTTCATCTTGATTTTGAGGTCAAGAAAATAGAATTCCATGGTCCGACAGTATTAAGAGACAGAAGCTAAACTAAATTCCATCAATTTCTAACACTTTAATGAACATCTATTACTTTTGCATGAATTATATTTGTATTTAAATTATAATTTGCAATATATTTTATGTATATTTATTAACTTATTTAATTTATAATAAATATAATTTACTTAAATTATATTCTGAATAGTCTGTATTTAAGTTGGACTCTATTTCTGTGAAAGTAACTCTCTACAATTTATTTGGGAACTTTAGAAATGCATAATTAACACAAATAACAGATGATTGATCTATGGAAAAGAGAAAGAAAAGATTTAAATAAAAGAATACAGTTGTTGGAAGTAATCGCTTTTTCCCACTTTCACATTCAAGGGACAATATTCACAATGACGAAGAAGACCTTGGCATGAGGCTCACAGATGGGATTGTTTGGTTGTTGACGACGATGATAATGTTGTCACTTGCTCCGAGTTTACTTTAGGACCTCAAAATCCATGGAGCCATAAGAAGTAAAGTCCTAGCTATTGGCACATTCAAAGGTTACTTGTACTTGACAGTTTCCACCTAGTTCTGCATTTAACTATGGTAAAGTAATATGATTTTAAAAAACATACCTGTTTAATACTTCAGGGATTTGAGAATTAAAGGTACAATTTCTCCAACTTCTGTCATTGGTCATGAACCATAACAATGTAAACATACCAACAAGAAAACCTGCTCCCAAAAACCCTTACCTACTCCAAGAAGGCTCATTTGCTAACTGCTCAACTTGGTTGAGTGTCTAACTGCTGATTTTGGTTCAGGTCGTGATCGAGCCCCACAGCATGGAGCCTGCTTAAGAACCTCTCTCTCCCTCTTTTTCTGCCCTTTCCATACTTGTACTCTCTATATATAATCACTGAAATATATTGAAATTTTTCTATATAGTATCAGAATTTAAACACTACAATCGAAATCTCATTCAATGTTCATGACTATTAGAAATAATAAATGAAATCAGCAAAATTGCAAGCTACAAAATTAATTACAGAAATTTGCTGCACTTTTAAAGGCACTAAAAATGAAGTAGCAGAAAGAGAAGTTCTTTCTAGTTCTAGGGGTGCCTGGGTGGCTCAGTCAGTTGAGCGTCCAACTCTTGATTTCACCTCAGGTCATGATTCCAGGGTCATGGGATTGAGCCCCATGTCCAGCTCTGCACTAAGTGTGAAGCCTGAATAATATTCTCTTTCTCTCTCCCTCTTCCCCTCTCCCCTGCTTGCACTCTCTCTAATAATAAAAAAAAGAAAAAAATCTTAAAAAAGAAAACAATTCCATTTACAATTTACCAAAAAGAATAAAATATCTAGGAATAAACTTAACCATGGAGGTGAGAGACCTGTACTCTAAAAACTTTAAAATATTTCTTTCTGAAGAAAGAAACTGAAGATGGCACAAATGGAAAGATATTCCATGATCACGGACTGGCAGAATTAATATTGTTAAAATGTCCATTCTACCCAAGACAATTTACAGATTCAATGCAAACCCTACCAAAATACCAACCAAATTTTTCACAGAACTAGAATAAATAATCCTAAAACTTGTATGGGACCACAAAAGACCCCAAAGAGCCAAAGCGACCTTCATAAAGAACACAGCTAGAGGTATCACAACCTCAGAATTCAAGATACACTACATCTGAAGTAATCAAAGTACTAGTTCTGGCACAAAAATAGACACACAGATCAATGAAACAGAGTAAGGATCCTAGAAATGAACCCACACTTACATGGTCAATTAATCTACAACAAAGGGGCAAAAATTCACAGTGGGGAAAAATAGTGTCTTTACTAAATGGTGCTAGAAAAACTGGACAGCTACATGCAAAAGAATGAAACTGGACCCCTTTCTTTCACCATACACAAGAACAAACTCAAAATGAATTACAGACCTAAATGTGAGACTTAAAACCATACATTTCCTAGAAGAAAACATAGCACTTTCTTTGACAGGAGCCCTAGCAACATTTTTCTAGGTATGTCTCCTTGGGCAAGGGAAACAAAAAAGCAAAAATAAACTCTTAGGACTATACTAAAACAAAAAGCTTCTGAACAGTGAAGGAAACCATCAACAAAATGAAAAGGCAATCTATTGAATGGGAGAAGATATTTGTAATGACATAGCCAATAAAGGGTTAATATCCAAAATATATAAAGAACTTACACAACTCAACTCCAAAAAAAAAAAACAGATAAATAAATAATAATAATCCAATTAAAAATGGGCAGAGGACCTGTATAGACATTTTTCCAAAGAAGATACACAGATGGCCAAGACACTCATGAAAAGGTGCTCAACATCTCTCATCATCAGGAAAATGCAAATCAAAACCACAATGTGACATCACTTCACAACTGTCAGAATGGTTAAATCAAAAAGACAAGAAATAACAAATTCTGGTGAGGATATAGAGAAAAGGAAATCCTTATGTACTCTTGGTAGAAATGTAAATTGATCAAGCCACTGTGGAAAACACTATGGAGGTTCCTCAAAAAATTAAAAATAGAAATACCATACAATCCAGTAATCCAACTACTGGGTATTTACCAAAAACAAACAAACAAGCAAAAAGACCCAAAAACACTACTTGAAAAGTTGTATGCACCCTTATGTTTGTTGCGGCATTATTTACAATACCCAGGATATGGAAGCAACCCAAGGGTCCACTGATAGATGACTGGATAAAAAAGATGTAGTAGAACGTATATACAAAATATAATTACTCGGCCATAAGAAAGAATGAGATCTTGACATTTGAGACCACATGAATGGACTTAGATGAAACAAGTGAGACAAAGTAAGACAAACACCATATGATTCCACTTACATATGAAATCAAAAACAAAACAAATGAATAAACAAATGAAAAGCTAAAACAGACTCCTAAATACAGAGAACTAACTGATGGTTGCCAGAGGGGAGGGGGGTGGCGGATGGGCAGAATGGGTGAAGGGGAGTGGGAGATACAAGCTTCCAGATATGGAATGAATAAGTCACAAGGATAAAAAGTACAGGAAAGAGAATATAGTCAATAGCATTGTATGGAAACAGACGGTAGCTACACTTGTGATCACAGCATAATGTATAGACTTGAATCGCTATCTTGTACACCTGAAACTAATGTACCATTGTATGTCGACTATACTTAAATTAAAAAAATAAAGTACTTAGAACAGTAAAAACAAATGCAAAAAGAATCTTCATAACAATTATTTGAGACTAGATATTATCTCCATTTTCCCATGAGGATAAGAAAATGGAAAAATTGTTCCATGCCCTCAAGTTTACTTGGTTAGGCATAAGCAAAAGCAGTTTGTCAGTGAGACTGGCTTCACCCACTACTCTAGAGAGCCACTCATGATCTCCTTGTTCCCATGAACTTGAGGCTATTCTCCAGGTGCATTATTCAGGAAAATAATCAATATGTCATAACAAATGAATGCAGAATTTCAGTTCCTTACAGCAATAGAGGGTGATTTCCCACTCATGCTTTCTGTCCATTGCAACTGTGGCCATGTTCCAAATGTGAATAACAGGAGCCAGGCAGCGGGGCAGCCATATCTGCACCTGGTCTCATGGCAAAGGGGGGAAAAAAACAAACACAGACAATCCTATATTGGTTTTTAAACCTCTGCCTGGAAGTTACATGACCACCCCTGAGTCCTGCCAGGTAGAGGTAAATAATCCTCTCATGGTGACTAGCTCTGCAGAGACCTAGATCATACTATGTGATATCTGAATACTAAACTGATACCTGGTACAGTACAGCCAGGATGTGCACATTCCAGCATAAGGCAAGAGGATACAAACCATGTTTTCTTGATTTGTTCCTTTTTAGACAGCCTTAGCTCCTAGATTACTGGGGAAAACACACTAGGCAATAAAGCAGCTTTCAAGAACGAAGAAACAAAAAGCATCTGATAGGCTAATATAACATTCTTCACTACCATATGAGGTCCACAATTCATAGCTTAAGAACTTTTTTTCTGGGATAAGAGGAGTTATTTATAAGACTACTGAGTGAAAAAAGGAGGTATTGTCAAATCTTGCTGGTACATGGCATATTTGAGAATATTCCTTAAGTGCTTTCAAAGATATATGTCTGGGTTGTAGGGTAGCTCTATTTTCAATTTTTTGAGGAGCCTCCATACCATTTTCCAGAGTGGCTGCACCAGTTTGCATTTCCACCAACAGTGCAAGAAAGTTCCGATTTCTCCACATCCTCGCCAACATCTGTTGTTTCCTGAGTTGTTAATTTTAGCCACTCTGACCAATGTGAGGTGGTATCTCAATGTGGTTTTGATTTGTATTTCCCTGATGATGAGTGATGTTGAGCATCTTTTCATGTGTCTGTTGGCCATCTGGATGTCTTCTTTGGAAAAGTGTCTACTCATGTCTTTGCCCCATTTCTTTACTGGATTATTTGTTTTTCAGGTCTTGAGTTTGGACTCTCATCATAAGAGACTCTTAAATACAGAGAACAAACTGAGGGTTGACGGGGAACATGGTGGGGAGGGGAAAATGGGCAAGGGGCATTGAGGAGGCACTTTTTGGGATGAGCACTGGGTGTTGTATGTAAGCGATGAATCATGGGAATCTAGTCCCAAAATCAAGAGCACACTGTATATACTGTATGTGAGCTAATTTGACAATAAATTATCTTTAGGGAAAAAAAAGATATATTGCTAAGGCTAGATGTGTACTGCATTGTTTGGAATAGGAAAAAAGGGAGGCAGGAATAACCTAGATACACAACAATATAAAATGAGATTAAATGAATTAAGTCTATAAATGGAATTCTATGTAGTAATGTAAAATGATTAAAATATAATGATATAGAAACTATTGGTGACATAGTAGAAAAATCAAATTATAAAATAGTAGCACTGTATCTTCTCTCTTTTATAAGGTAAACATATTTTATATAAAATGTATATATTTTTAAAAATCACCAAAATGTTTAAGGCTATCACTGGGCCATAATTTTTAGTGTTTTGTTTTTGGATTTTTGATGAAGGAGTTCAAAGGGGAAATGAGGCTCGTCTACATTTTCTAAATTCTCTACAATGACTAGTTAAGTTTTAAAAAACTAATCAAGAAATATTAATTAAAAAGTAAATTTTAAATACATGAGGAATAGCATATGCAGTCCAGGGAACACCAAATAAAACTATGTCTTTTATCATAAAGAAAACAAAGAACTAAATTCAGATAACTCAATGATCAGATCAGTCAGGAAACAATCGGTGATCATTTGTAATCATTCTTGACCAAGTTTCACTCAATATTCAACTTACCTTTTTTTAAAAAAATTGTCTGGGGCACCTGGGTAGCTCAGTCGGTTGAGCGTCCAACATCAGTTTAGGTCACGATCTCACCATTCGTGAGTTCAAGCCCTGCTTCGGGCTCTGTGCTGACAGTTCAGAGGCTGGAACTGGCTTGGGGTTCTGTGTCTCCCTCTTTCTCTGCCCTTCCTCTGCTCGCATGTGCGCTCTCTCTCTCTCTCAAAAATAAATAAACATTTTTTTAAAAATTGTCTTCTAACTTACAAGTGTTACTTCATGGACTTATTTTTCAAAACATCACTCTCAAACAGTTTGGCTGTTTGAAACTATCCATCATTTTGGCATTCTGGAAGACTTGAAAGAGAATTACTTATGATTGTAGAGCAATTTGGTGATCCTTCTAAGTGGAAAGGGCTAAGAAATTTTATGTTGTTCTAAAATAACTCATCTAAACACGTTTTCGATATTCAGACTATGTTATTGATCATAGTTTATCCCTTGTTTTTATTATGTACTTTTTTTGCTTGCATACAATTACATTTATTTATTTTTTATGGAAGTAGAGTTGATACATAATGTTCCATTACTTTCAGGTGTACACCATAGTGATTCTCTAAGTCTATAACTGTGTTATGCTCGCCATAAGCGTAGCTACCATGTGTCACTATACAATGCTATTACATTATACCTAACTAATTTCCAATTTACCTTTTCTTCTTTATACTTATCTTCTGCCTACAGCTTTACATGATCCCCCAACTCCGACTACTTAGAGCTCTGCACCAGCTTGAAAACAATTTACGTGTCTCTCTCTCCTACTAACCTGTCAGTTACCTGGTAGCAGGCATGCAAGCTTACTCTTCTTGGCATCCTCTCACTAACATCCCTTTCTCCAGACTTCTCCATCTCCATTAGTCCTCCATAATGCAGGCAGAGTTCCTTTTATGTAACAAAAATTAAAAGATGTGACATCTTCTGGAAATTTCCATATTAGTTAGCTTATTGTAAGTTTTACTGTAGTAACAGATAAATTCTAAATCTCAGGAGCTCACAAAAAGAAAGGTTTATTTCTTCTTCAGGTTACAAGTCAGCTGGGGAGCAGCTTAGGACTCTGCCCCCTGCTTTTTCATTCTGGGATTTGTACAACCTTTACCTACTGCATTGGGGAAAGAAGAATGGCAGAATCCTATGACAGGTAGGACAACTTCAGCTTAAATATGATGTAAATCACTTTGGTTAACAAACCATCGGAAAAGAAAAGTCCTTTGGCCAACCCTGTGGTGTCAATGGTGAAGTGAATAACATAATTTGTCACAGGGGAGATCTGCAAATCACTGGAAACAGTAACAGGACAAATAACAGTAATGACTTCTTTTGCATTTTCATACATCTTTCTTAGATATTAATAGTTGAAATAAGGAAAAATGAGGAGGAGTTGCTAATTTTTGCTTCCTAATATAACAAGTATTTGTTAGTGAGAAACCTAATACAATTTTATAGCTGAGTTTTGACAAAAGTCAAATAAGGGATCTAAAGCTTCTGTTTTGGTTAATATAGTTTGCCAATATTTAACCTTAGACATAATTAGCAGGAGGCCATTTTAAAACCTGAAAAAGGTCTGTAGTATTCTAACTTTCTAAGAAATAGACATGGATGTTTCTTATGTTTTGGGTACTTCAGCTCCATTTTGAGATGGACATTGAAGAGTCATATAAAGCAGCAGTGGCTGATGGTAAAATCTAAATCCTTCGACACTAAGAAGTTGTGCAGATGTATCCTCTCTCCCAATGGAGTTCAAGAAGAATCCATAAAATGCTCAACCTCATTCTTTGGGCTTATCTTGGGCTCTATTGGTTTCCTCAATAGTTAGAATATTCCCAGTAATTCGGATATTTTTCTTAAAAATGCTGCAAAGCTCAAATCATGTTGCTTGATTCTCTAGTGAGTTTAATATCTATTGACTGAACGTTAAGTGCAAGAACTTCCTAACCCTCACTTCTTACTGATAAACGATCCCAGCAAAGATTACTAATGTAAAGAAAAAAAATAAGGACTCTTTGAATTATCAAAACCCAAAAGTATGGGACGTTTTTAAGAGTGCAGTGTTATTTCCTCCAACTACAGTAATTTGTTCTAGGTTTAGGCTCAAAGACATCATTAGAAACTAGTTTTATAGAATGGATAAAAAATATTTCTAATTATTGTATCAATTGTTTGTTTATGCAGATGCTGCCAAACTATTTAGGAGTACTTGAGAACAGTTTCTTTTCTTAAACATATTTATTTTAGAGTTTTATTTACATTTACTAGCCTGGAAAAACCTTTCACCACAGATCTATGAGAGATACTGGTTTTCATGTAATTGAAAAAATACAAGCAAAGCTGTTATTTTGCATCATGCAGACAAAAGAAAAAATACTCAGTTTCTTTTCAGATTCTGAGCATTAAAAAAAGAAACCAATTTAAGATACACTACTTATATGTAGAAAGAAAATATCTTTCTGTATTCCTCGGTAAAATATTTCAAGGAATAAAGATGTGTGTGTGTGTGTGTGTATCGAGAGGGAGAGGGAGAGAGTTAAATAGTTATATGTATAGTCGCTAATATACATGTAAATATATGTATGTATATGCATGTTTATATAAATATAGATATAGATGATAGAGAATTATAGATACATAGTAAGTGACTCTAGATTTTTTTCTCATCGTTAGGCATTAGAACTTCATCAGTTTTCCTTTCCTGGATAGATTGTACAATACACAAATGCATAATTTCGGAGAGAAGT
Organism: Paguma larvata; assembly: GCA_030068075.1. Lineage (NCBI taxonomy): Eukaryota > Metazoa > Chordata > Mammalia > Carnivora > Viverridae > Paguma > Paguma larvata. Next base: position 65,366,086 of record CM057827.1, on the reverse strand, counting down.
AAAATACAGGGCTCACAGTGCTCTGAAACCATTTATCCTGGGTAAAGGTATACCAGATAGCTAAGCTAGACTTTGAAACACCAGCCTCTGAAAGCTGTTAGCCATGACTGTGATCAGCAAAGTTACTCACTGTTGGAACGCGTATTTACAAAATACCAAAAACTGGTCACAGCATCACATGTCGACAATTTTATTTGTATATCTGAAATAAAAATAGTAGGAACCCTTCCTATAAGCGACACTATATTATAAGTGGCTGAGCTTACAATGGCGGTGATATGCAGTGTGCCACCATATTACTTTGGACAATTTACTGATATATACAAAACAAGGACGGCGCTTTTAATAGTCCTGAATATCAAACTTCCACATTTCAACAGAAATCTTGAAACTGAAGGCAGGCCATAATTCTAATTCAATGTACAGAAGACTTTACAATTTCTCTTGTGAATAATCCCAGTAATATTTAAAACATTCAGATTAATTCAGAGCTTTGTTTTTACCTTAATTTTGGTTGTAAAAGGATGTCAGTTACAAGTGTACCAAACTCATATATGTTTGCTAACTCAGTTCTATGTATGATGCTGCCTGGAATGATCACTTTGAATTGAAATATGCTTAACTACACTGCAAGTTTTAAAACAGCAGTGTTTTTTAGGCAAGGTGAACACATGATAACAGTCATTCCATAGTTGTAAATTTCTTCAGTTAATAGTTATATGTTACAAACAGTATCAAGTACAAGCCAAACTTTTTATATTTTTGCATTAAACATGAACTGGGTTACTGTATAATTTCAACATATGACATCCCATTTCAAAAATTATTTTCCATAGGCAGTTATTTATACTTTTAGGCATTTTAATTTCTTGAATTAAAGGACGCAATGTAGGTAAAGATATTCCTATATTTTCAAGTTCTCTTTTGATTGGTAAGGGACAGTGTGAGCCCATCTGTTTTGCAGCAAAGAAAGCCCCAAACCATCTGTGTAGAACCACATGCCAGCTAAAACACAGAGATATGCACAGTTTTTTTGTTATGAAAAATTTTGCAGTATTTTTTTCTGTATTAGTGTGAATAAATTAGCAACAACTAAATTAAAGAAATCTTTAGAGAACATATTAAGTTTCTAGTGCCTACAGTAAATTATATCCATTTAGAAATTATGGAAGTTGCATTGTCCCCATATGAATTTTCCCTTACTATTCTGAATTTGATACTGAAATCACCCATCATCTGCAAAGTAAAATAGCTTCATTCTTGGTAATGTAAGTTCATTTTTATAAAACTGTTTTTGATTGAGCAATTCCTTGACTTTCAAACAGTAAATAATTGTGATTTTTTTTGTTCAGCTATAAATAGCAGCATAGTAAATTAGTATAGTTATAATTCATATATTATAAATATTATGCACACAATATCTATATACTATAGTGCATGAGAATGTTTTATGGCTTATTTTAAAGAAGCTTTTATTTTCTTATTTTCCATTGTAGTTTTCTGCTGAAGTATTTTTCAAGTTCTCCCAGAGTAATTGAATATATAAATTCATTGCTGGTTTTTAGGAGTCAATCAGGATATTGAATAATAGATTAAGTGCTAATTATATTTTATAATTCTGAGGCTCTGGAGGATTGTTAACAGTATTTTTCAAATACTTCTATATTTAAAATATTTTAGACAGCGCTTCATAATGGGGCTTTTGCCTACACAAAATTGGCTATCCTAGCCACTTTTCTGATTTTGAGAAAACAATCAGTAGAACACATGTAGGCCAACAATCTCTGAAAATTTACAAAAATCACTTCCTGATCTTCTCACAAGCCTTCTGTCTTCCCCCTGCTTTCGTGTGTATACGTGGTTGATGTTTCATGAGTTAGAAAATAACAGATAATAGATATATGCGAATGTATATCAGCTCCTTCATGCAGAGTAAGTATTGATGAAATATGTTACTCTTTGAGGGAGACCTTTCCTATTATGTTTTACAGTGGTGTCGAAAATGCTTATTATCTGTTTGAAAAACATTAAAAGCTTTAAATTCAAGCAGCTCATTTTTCATTTTGTTAATTGCATAACATACTAATGTTGCACTAGGTTGTTTTTTTCAGTGGTATAATGATGCAACAATATTTACATACCAACTCTGGTTTTCCTTTAATGGTTTCTATAACAAGATCATAATTTCCTTTAGCGTAATCACTGGCAGATTTATTTGGCGTCCCATCTTCGCTCCACTCTGGCTTTGGGGGCCTGAGAGAGAGCACATAGTACTTCCTCTCCCTTTCACCGTCGAGTCCGCACTGCTCAAGCGTAGTTGCTGCAGGTCTCAGTTACCCTCTTGCCAAACATCCATGTTTAAAAAGCATTTAGGACCAAATCTCAGGAGAAATCAATGGATTCTTCTAAATTCTGCCCCAAAGCTTTAACAAATTGGTTTGCCACCGTAATTTGCAGCACGGTAAAGATGTGAATATGTGAAAATGTCTGGTTGGAGAAAAATTTCATTGAACTAGTTTCAATAGATTCCTAAGAGAGGTGACATTATGAAAAAGAACAGGACGGTTTTAAGGTTTATCTACAGTGCGCTTACTCTTAATCTAAATGCTGACTTGAAAAACCAGGGTTTCGACGCAGACCTCTGTCATACTGCCTGGGAAGTCCTGGTGACCTGTCCTCCACCCACCATGTATAGCACATGCCATACAGCCCTGTAAATTCATCTTCTGAATTTTTTTATTTTGTCACATAAAACAATAATAAGGTGTTAAGATTTGTCTGGCTACTTTGCTCGATATGCCTTGGAAGCAGATGAAAACATCGTAATATGACATTCCAAATTTAGCTCCATTTGTCCTGCATAGAGAAACAAAATAAAAAAACAAAAAGCAATTTCAAGCTGTCTCCTAAATTGAGCTGATTTCAGAGAAAAATACCATTAATCGGAGTACTACAGATTGGTGCGACTTGTTCTTTGGATGACATTGTATGAGAGAACAACCAACCTCTCGTTATGTTTCAGAGATAGTTTGTTAAATGTCTAGCTTCTTTCTAGTTAAGCAGCGAGTGACCTGTTTTAAACCACAGTAACGGCAGAGTTTTGAAAAGAAAAACTCTTCACACATGATGGAGTTGGGTAAAGCTGTGATTTTCTGCTTGGCTGGAACACAGTCTACGATGCAGTTATAAGGTTAATCAATCTGAACTAAAATGGAAAGGGATATGCATAAAAGATACACGTAAAATGGGATCCTTAACGTCTCAGAGGAGCATGTATTCATATGTCCTCACAGTGGTGATTCAAGCTAATTTCAATTCTACCATGAGATCTCTAATGGTTACCTTGAGCGTTGTTAATTCGTTTTGCTGTGAGAATCCCTTTCTGAGGAAAAATTAGGAATATATATTAAAGCCTATGGCATTACCCTTGACAGAAGTCCTTGGCATATTAAAAGCTGACATAATTACTCATGGCAAGCAATAAACAGAACACATTTAATAGTGTATCAAAATGTTCTTATAATAATTGAAACCCAGAGAAGAATTTATTTCGATCAACTTGGGAAGCAAAATAAATATTTAACTTATTTATCCCTCCATAATTAAGATCTCTAATTTAAATGAGATGCAATTAGATTTCTCTCTACAACGAAACTATGCTCTACGTAGTGTGGGCCAGAGCTTTATTTTACTCTACTCTTCCAAGGGGCCATTTGTTTTTGAACGTTTTTCTTTTTCTTTTTTTTTCTGCTTTTAATCTGCTCAAAAAGTGTCAAACTCAACTGCTCCAATACCTGCACAGTCAAGACTTTCTCCTATTTTATAATGTATGTCTGCTTATTAAAGTCTTCAAGACATCCTAGACTTAGGCAAACAGTGTCCAAATGTACCATATTTAGCTTCTATCTCAAAATCTCCCGAGCTGTCAATTTAGGTGTTAAAGAGACCATTTGTAAAGCTTGGCTGGGAATTGCCATTATTGACTGGAATGTGTGTTTATCATTACATTCAATGATGAAAGTGGAACACGTAGCATATGAATAAATGTCAGCAGATGTTTCTTTTAAATGGCCTGATTTCAACCTCCTGTTGTTTGTCTTGAATACAAATATTAAAAAAGGGAAAAAAAGGCAGAATTTTTATGACATAAGTGCAAGGGTAGTTAGATTTTTTGAAAAACAACAAAAATAATGGCTAGAATATCAGACTGAGGGAGTAAAGTAGAATTGAGAGTTAGCTGGCTATGCTCAGCTATTCCTGGGGACTTCTAAGTAGATTTAGAAAAAGAAGGGATTTTTGGTATGTGGTTACAGCAACATTTAATCTCACGAATGTTTGTGTTTAACAGCTGTTATTAATGATTTTTTAAAATAGCTGAATTTGATTACTGCACGGAGTCTGCCCAGCTTGGGTAAGGGTCTTTCAAAAGTCTTTCTCTCTTACTGGGAGACACTGAATGGAAATATTCTGTAGCAAATAGGCACTGTTTTCTTCCAAACTCTTACTTTGAAAGACACTGAACACAGGAGGCGTATTTTACATATTTTAGGGAGGAAAAAGCAACATCAACTCAGTGATATACAAATGGAATAGGCATTTTAGATGGTATGACACTAACTCATCCTTTGTTCACCTCTGCAGAAATTCCTGTGGATGTACGATATTTAGTGGAACTCCGATGGTGATTTGGGGGCTGTAAATATTTGGGTGTCATTTGAAAAGGTGTAAAATGACTGGAGACGAATTCTGGGTGGGCTTTAAGAGCAGAAAAGCTGACTTTAAAAAGCAGGCACTCATATTAAATTTCCAACACGAGCGGTCTAAAATACTACAGAGAAAATTTTCAAATATAATGTATCTTATAATAAAATTGTTCAGAATTTGTCACCATTTCCACTTTATTTAAATGATAATAATTTGTACTTCAGATCGGAAGGAGCAATACAGGCTAATGCTTACATCTGTCAAAAAAAAAAAAAAAAACCCATAGAACTTTCAAAGCCACTGAAGTTATGAGCAAATCATGCTCCAAGCTTCAAAAAGGGCAATGACTCGGGGCTGCCTTTTTATCCCTGGCTTTCATTTTGGTAGCAGGATTGTTTGTAGCCACTGTTAGGAATGGGCACAGATATTGCATATGCAATTAGCCATTTTCTCTTAATTTTGAGAGTGTAAATGCCTAATTGCTTGTGCAATTAAAGGAAGCAAAAATTTTCTGCCTGTAAAATAGAAGGCTAGGGTAGAATGTAAATTAAAACCATTAGTATAATTTTCTGGCTTGTATATCAACAAATTATATATGTTTTTCCTATATGTTCAGTATTACTGCAGTACTGATCAAAAAGCTACCCTTGAAAAGGGGATATGCTCTCATAAAATGCCTAATTACCTCTGAGACAGGGAATATTTTGACGGCCATGCTAATCCAAATATCAAGTTTGATATTTAACAATAGAGCCTTTTTTTTAAAAAAGGAGTAAGATCCTTAACTGCTTACTGAAGCTTTCTGTGCAATAATGCAGTATTTATTTTGATAATCCCTCTAAAGTTCAAAATTGAACCTAAATTTGCTTTTTCCATTATTTGGCACATATCTAACATTCATCCCGGTAGGTCAGAAATAGCAAAAACTACACTTACCTACTTTGCTGTCACTTCGACTGAAAACATGCCCCAGCCATTACTCCATTCCCACCAGTTCTTTCAAACCAAACCCTCACCTTTCATCACTATACAGACTTTACACATTCCTTCAGCTCAGCACTTTGGGTAACCTCCTTCTATCACAAATATCAATTATAGCTCCCGTTCTACAAAACCCTCGGTCAGGCCACAGTCCCCTTCCTTCACATTCTTCTCCAATTTGCTTTTTCTTTTTCTTTCTTTCTTTTTTCTTCTTTTCTATCCTTGTTTGTTCCTTCTTAATCTGGGCATCACACATACCCCCACGCTAATATGTCTGTGACATCTATTCGAGGGTTCATCCTCCCCTACGAAACTATTTGACACAGAAAATATGAAATGCCTATTAATTAACTCTGCTTCACTTGACTTTGCATAACTGTGATCGAAATTATGCTGTACGACTCTACTATGATGAAAAGGAATTATTAACTAACTGAAGAGTTCTTTGGATGCTTAGAACGTGAAAGGACTTGAGAAAGGCTGGGATTTAGTCATACCTCATTTGTCACATGAGGAAACGGGACACTGAGAGGGCAAAGGGGCCTGTGCTGTGTTTGGCAGAGAAAGGTCAAGAATCCCTTCAGTTACGCAGCCTCTACTGAGGGGCCAGTGCAGGAATCTACCCCCCAGGTTCTTCAACATATCCTGGGCCAAAGGTATGGCGCTTAACCCTTATGAACCTCTACGTGCTGTCCCAAGTGTCCCAAACCAGTCATGAGGCAGCCATTCCTGCACTATATATTACAAATGGAAGACATGGGATAGAAGTTTATGGAGATTCAACTAGGTTAATATAGGCCGATAAGAAATTACACTGAATCCATAAAGAAAAAAATCCATTAAAATGTGGGAATTAGTAATAGCTTTTCTGTAATAATACATCTCATATTCTAAAATTGGCCAAAAGACATAGGTGTCCTATGATGACAGGAGACCTTCATTCTTGCCTAACTGCCAACAATAATCAATGTCATCTTGTGACTCTAAATAAGACAGAATGGCCTGGAAGTGACACCTTTTTTAGGGAATGGATTTAATAGATAATCTAAAGGTTTGATTATATGTATTCCTCTCAGAATGGCTAGTTAAATTAAGAGGATTATCATGTTCCTAAAGTTAGCTTTCTCACTAAAGCTGTCCAGTATCTTCCAGAATGAGGTTTAGAAAACACTAATTTATAGAGGACACTGTATTAGATCATCTTAAGTAAACTCATTTTCCAGGAGCTCACAGACTCTGTTAATGCCATTTGGTGACACTACAAGACTGGGTTTGTGAGGCACAAGGCACAGTACACAGTGGTTTTCAAATGCATTGAGAACATTTTCTTATAGTATCTCATCATGCTAGTGTTCTGGGAAAACCTTTGTTATAGTCTAACACTGGGGTCCTACAAATGATAAATAAAAAGTTAAAGTAGCCTACTAGCATGTCATACTTAAAACTAGGAAAGAGCAAAGGGCTCTGACCACTCAGCCAGAGTTCTTTCCACTTTTCTGTCATAATCTCAGTGTTCACCCAAGTTCTCAAGCTGATTTTTTAATTGATATTTCAATTCATCTCTTTACTTTTATAGCCTGAAAACCAGTTAGGCTTCAAGTCCCAATTAAGTCAAACAGCAAGAAATATACAGAAGGTTGACAGAGGAATGTAGAGTCCCATGAACGGCAGGGAAGAGTCTATTGGGGTAGGCAGTCATCACATAACAAGAACACCAAAAAACTACTGGATCCAAAAGATATCCTTACCCAGGGCACCAGCAATTCTCATCATGTGGAGAGAGGTTTAGGAGGAAAAGAATAGATGATAAGAGAATCTATTGTAATAGCATTTTCTATGGACAAGGCACTGATCACGGCAACTTCACAAAGATTATTTCCTTTGTTGTCTGGCCAACTGGGAAGGAAAATGGTTAGTGTCATCCTTAGTTTCCAAAAGAGACAACAGACACATAATTTCTAGGAAGTACTTGTCAAAGTGCAAGTTTCACCTCAGGACTAACATACTAAGAAGGTCAGGAAAAGATCAGTCCCAGTCATAGGTATTAACGATTAGGTGAGAGGAAAGATAAAGATTAAAAATGCACAACCTTATATAGGATTCATTTTAGCTACTAGAACCAAAGAATAGCAAGAATTCTTTTTAATCCTTCAGTAAATTATCACTGATATTAAAGATAGAGTTTCTAATAGCTAAAGATGCTCAAATAAAGACACAGATGCTGAAAGTTTCCAAGTGGACTCAAATCTCAGCATTGGCTTCAGGTAGAATGAAATCTGAGATTACGAAGATAATTCTTGACATCTCTATCAACACTTTAACAAAGCTATCAAATCCAGCTCTTAAAGCATCTTCAGTTCACTGCGCTCATATGTTTTGGTGAGAAGTTTTGTTTCTTTGTTCCTGATATAAACAACCAATTAAGAGTATTAAGAGTTTCTGTGGGCAGTATATTCTTACTCTAACTCAACCTTTTGATTTCTGAACATTCTTAAAAATAAAAAAATCCTGTATTGTTTCATGTACTTGTGAAGGTTGTTATCAGAAACAAATTTCTTTCACTTAAAGAGCTTTCAAAATGATTATTCATATAAAGAAAAGAAAGAAAAATGTTTTACTCAGATGCGCATAATATTTAATTAGAAAACTATTTAGGTTCTCATTTTAACACTATTTAAATATAAATCTTTATTATAAAATTGCAAGATACAAAATTCATGTTTTCTACTCTATTAAAATGGCTAAAAAAGAAAACTTCACTTAAATAATCTTAAATGCCAACAGATATATTAAAATTTTACTCCTCCAATATTAGTATCTGACTCATTGTCTTTATATACTAACATTGTCACAGTTAAATCACTATCTATCAAATATAGGAACAGAATGATACAACATGGGATGAGCCAGATATGATCAGATAACTTAATCTATGCAATTGTGAATCTCATATTAATGAGGGAATCCACGTCAGAAATTAGTAACAGGAGGTATCTTACAGATGGATGGTGATAAAAAATTCCAATTTAAAATGAAAGTAGCAGCAATGCAAATTAGTGCAAAGTGTAACTTTTGTTCACAGAAAATTAAGGTCAAATTGCACAGATATGGAATTAAATGTATTAATTCCAGACATTGTCAGTAGTCAGTGTCTTAGAGAACCTCAGTCACTCATATTTCTGAGACTACTATGAAAATTGTCTTAGGCAAGTGTCACAGTCTAAATAGTATTTTTCGAGTCCCTTCACCTTAACCTGTACACTTACATAGTCTTCCAACTATTTTCAAATGAGAACCTCCAATTGAAAAGCCTATTTTTAAAGAAAAGCATTTGGAAAATAAAGTTCAGTGTCTGAAGAGCTGAAATATTCTGTGTGAATATCAGCCCTGGACTGAAGATTTTCACTGAGGAAATGAGAGTTTCGAAGCATTTGGGACCAAAGGAAAAGAATATTTCTTCCCAAACATTTCCAGCTTAGAATATGGGGTGAGGAAACTGGAATTTTCAAAACTTGAAAAAAAAAAAGAGAGAGAAAACATTTTGGCTGATAAGATGCTCCTGAATAAAATATTATCTGAAACAAATGTTTAATTCAGAAAACACCTGCCAATGTAGATGTGCCCTTCAATAAATATGGCATCTCCATCCCCATTTAACATGTTTCTTAGCAATGAAATGTTGGCATTAAATTTAAACATAAGTGCAGTATAAAACAGGCATATAGCTATATCTTGTGGACATGGTGTTATAACAGCTAGACCAGGATTTTCAATGTTTTGAAGTCACAACATTTTTACATTAACACCATTTAGAGTCCATAATTAAGTAGTAAGGTGTTTGATGATATATACAAGAGAATAATAATGTAATCATAGTGATACTAGTATGCTGTTGATAATTTATATAAAAGGAGTAATTTGAAAATAAGGCTTATCATAATATTAAGACAATAAAGTTTGAGGATAAAGGACATGAGCAATATAATAATATTTCCATTCCCCTTTTTATGTTTTTTCCTGAATCATATAAAATCTCTTCAAAACTGTTTTTACATACAAGTGGCAACACATACACTGTTTGTTTTCTAATGCCACCTTGAATGCCCTTGAGACAAATGTATCTTTGTAGAAGAGAGGCAATAAAATAATTTAGAGACCTGAATGAAAACGGATTCATTCTTTCATAGATTTACAAATTGTATCTTTCCTAAAGACTTAGTATATAAAACAAAAATCTGTAATTTCCAATAAAAACATCCAATGGGTATTATACTTGCAAACCATGAAAACTGGCAGACACTATGCAACCTTAATTTGAAGGATAATGTAAAAAAGTCCCCAAACTGGAAAACTGCAATTGTCAAAATAAAGAAAACCAGATGCTACCTTGGTTGAAAGAAAAGTTTCAAAGCAAAAGAATATCTTAATTACTATGACAGTTATTACACTATATCCTTCAGGTTAGAATTAGTTTGAGGGGAAAAATAATCTTTACAATTATTCAAATCTATATGTTTATAACCAGAAACCTGTGGTTTAAAAACTCACACAAATGCTTACTAAAAAAAAAGCAATGTTTTTTATTTGAAAATGTACATATAACAAAATACAATTAGGATTATTTTATTCAAGAGCTGTTATAATGAAGTATTGTGCCTGAGATGTTTAAAGCTTTCCACTTGAAATATCTATCTTATTATTATATGTCAGTTTATCAGACCAACTATATGTCCTCGAGTAGATGACGTATAGCTTGGGTAAAATTACATGGGAGAATGAGACGAAAAACACAGAATTAGAACTCCCTGAGAATGAATACACTAAAATATAGAGGAAAGACCAGCCATAGTTTCAATCGACTATGTGTAATGGGCCTTTTGTGCTTACAGTGATTACGCAATGTCAGAGGAGTGAAAGGTGCTAAACATGGAAGTTCCAAAATTTTTTCATGTAAAAATAGGGTTTTCCTAATGTCTGGTGTTTGAGTAGAGGATTATAGACCTCACCTCACTTGTGAAATGTTTTGGATTAATACTTATATTAATTCTTAACTAAGTGAAAGCTATGATCCTAAAAATCAAAATTCATTCTAACAATATTCAGTGTTCATTATATTACTGAATGGATTTCTTGAACTTCGTTCAATAGATTTAATTATTGACTATTTTAAAACACCTACATAAACTTGTTCCTTAAGGACCAACTACTGTGATGGCCTGAGGGATGCTTTTCCTCCTATTTTGTTATAACTTTATAACTAAAGTACCACCTATGAAAATTCTTACTTATTAATATCTGAAAACACCATGAGGCTTCTATATTATATAGCACATATATTTTAAATGATAATGGAAAGTTCTCTTAATTCAGATTCATAATATATATGCTCAAGAAAGGATGCTCAAAAGTTATTGGAGCTTCTTATAATATGAAGTGATATAGAATTTTCAATAATTTATTTAAAACGAATTGTTAAAACGCAAAATTTCATTCATTCTTGGCTAATCTCATTATTTCTTTAAAAATACACAGCAAGTTACTGTCAGTTCCAAATACCATAGAGCAGTTACATTATAGTAGATCAAAGATCTTGCTAAAGACAACTGGGAAAAGCTGGATAACATACAAAGACATAAGCTTACAGGTACTTGAGAGTTGCTGACACAGCCAAGGTCCGAGAGGCAAACCTCCGGAGAAAAAGGAATGTACCAAGATAAACCCAATTTTTTAAATATTTCTTTTCTTCTCATGGCATATGCAATTCTTGGCTTAGGGCAAGGACATGAGAAAGCAGGTAGAGGCCAGCTGCTACCTGCTGAGAAGGCAAAAACTAAAGTTTTATGCTATCAAGGCAGGCAGAAATCTGAGGACTCTAGAGCCCCTCCCACCCCCCAAAAAAAATGGAGAATCTCTTCTCTTCACAGAAGTTACCAAAAAATCTGCACTGATCATTACACTAGGAAGCCAAGCAGAATGCAAATATAAAGCAGGACAGAGAGCTGGCTTTCTCATTGCCCTAGGAACCCTCTCAGTTTAAAACCCTGGAAGGCTGTATCTTTGGAAAGGGATGGATAAAAGGAAGAACAAGCATTATAAAGATAGCAAATCAACCTTCAGTCAGCTCAGTTCATCATTAGATTGATAATTTCTACCCTTTTTTTACTTGCCAGAGGATGTGATAAATGCTCTCTGGAATGAGATAACAGAAATCAGTTCCTACAATCAAAAACGATGTCTAGGTTTCAATAAAAATTATAGTCGTATTGTCTATATGAAGAAAAATTATCAAAGGAACAATAGAAAAGATCCATAGGTGACACAAATATTAGAATTATGAAACATGGAATTTAAGATAAATAGATAAATATGTTTTAAAAAGCAAAATAAGCCAGAGAATCTTACCATATGACTGGAACATATAAAAAGAACCAAATAAAAATTCTAGACCTAAAAATTTAGATCTAGATCTAAAAATTATAGTAACTTAAATTTAGATTTCAAAAGGCAGGCTTAACAATGGTTTGGAAAGAGCTACAGCAAGGGCTTTCAGAGCTGGAAGACACATCAGTAGAAAGCACTGAAGTATGGAGGATAAAATGAATGGAAAATACAGATAGGATCATTAGATATATGTGGGTCATGGTTAAAAAGGTTTAACACATATGCAATTTGAAGAGAGAAGAGGAAGAATGTGGTACACGCAATATTATAGCAATTATTACCAAGAATTTTTCAATACTGAAGACGAGCTGCAAGGACAAGTCCAGATGTCTTTTGAACCCGAAGCAGGTAAATACAAAAAAAAAAAAATCACATTGAGTTTCTTCAACATAAAACAGGTAAAAATCATAGACAACAAGTTTAATCTTAAGAGTACCCAATTAATGAAAAATCCATTACTTTCAAAGAAGTGGAGAAAAAAAGGAAACCAGAAGATAGGTGCTGAAAGAGAAAAAAAACCTACTAAATTAAGATTTTATACCCAGATGAGATATCCTTCAAAAATGGAGCTGAAATAAAAATATAAAAACTAAGATTATTCAGAATAGTAGAGTTACATTAAACGGCAAAAGATTTCTTTGAGCAGAATGAAAATGAATCCAGAAGCAAAGAAAAAAATGCTAAGAATAAAGAGTAATGGAAAATATATGTTTGTTTACCTAAGCAAATATTAAAATGGACATTAAAAATATGAAAAGAAAGAATATATTTTGTGGTTTAAAATATCCTTAAAATTAAAATATTTGATGGAACTAATACAAAAGTCAAGAAATGGGTAAGAGGAGATAAAGTGTTCTGTGTACCTTTCATTGTCATTCACTTTTAAATTTAAAGTACAAATTTAAAATAGATGATAATATAATAAGGATGTGAGTTATAATCTATAGGGTATATAATATTTTAAAGTTATGTATAATTACCAAACTAGCCAGGAGTTCAGGGAGGTTAGACATAGATTGATAAAAATATTTGATTACAAATACAAATATACATACAAAATATGGAAAGAAAGAAAAGTAAAATGAAAATGATGGAGTAAGCAAGAAATAAATAGTATGATAGTAAATACATACTCAAGTGTTTCAGCAATTACATTAAACATAAAAGGAATAAATATTCCATTATAAAAACAAAAATATCTGGTGATTAAAAAATTAAAAAAACCAGCTCTATGCCCCTAAAAATGTCCTTAAATTCACAAAACAAATGAAAGTAAAGGATAAAAAACATGTGTGTTTACAAATTCTAAGCAAAAGAAAACTAGTGTGGCTATCCTGACAGATAACAAGGTAGATGTTCAGGTAGGTAATCCTGCTAAATATAAGGTAAATCCTGCTAAGGGTAAGGTAAATTCTATTAAAGGTAATCCTGCTAAAGAGAGCAGTTTCTAATGATAAAAGGGTTAATATATCAGGAAAATACAGCAATCTGAAACTTATATACATCTGATGACCTTGCTTTAAAATCTATGAAGCAAAATAAGTGGACAGAAATATAAAATGCACAAATCAAAAGTCATACTGGAAGGTTTTAATATCTCTCTTAGTAATAATACAATAAATAGACAAAATAACAGTAAGGGTAGAAGAATTTAGCAAGAAAATAATCTTGACTTAAGTGACTTATTTTGAGCATTGTCCTCAAATGTGATAGAATATACATTCTTTCAAGCACACATAGAATGTATACTAAAATAGACTCCATTTTTATCAAGGCTGGTGTATGCCCAACAAATTTTAGAGAACTGAAATCATGGCGTATTCTGTGACCTTATTACTATTAGATTAGAAAGCGATTTTTTAAAAAGTGAAAAGTTCACAGACTTTAGGAAATTAAACAGTATGCTTTTAGTAATAGACCAAAAGTACCTTAATTTGTTAATGGATACCTATATATAATACCTTTAGCACATATCACATGCTGTAGTAAAACATAGAAACTTTTCTCGCCCATACAAGACCAAGAAAGAAACAAAGATGTCCATTAGTGCCTCTTCTGTTCAATATCTAGTCAGAGTAATAAGGAATAAAAAGAAATAAGGGACATAAGGCTTAAAAAGAGAGTGAAATATAACATCATTTACAGATGACATACTGTCTATTTATAAAATCCAAAGTCTTCTATAGTAAAACTAAAAAAGTCAGAATTTTAAGTGAATTAAGAAGGGAACTGCATAATGGTCAATATAAAAATATAAATTGTATTTCTATAGACCATTAGCATTTACAAAATGAAAGCCTAAAAATATACATACAATTTTCAATGGCATCTGAAAAAAGCAAATGCCAGAGAAAAAAAATCTAACAAAATAGGTATAAGACCCTATACCCACAAAACTGCAGAATATTGAGAGAAATTAAAGAAGACTATTAAAACTTTAAAACTACTAAAACTTTGTAAGTAAAGTTTTAATAGTCTTTATAAACAGAATACAATGTTGAAAGCATAGCATTTCTCCTAAAAGTGATATAGAGATGTTTTCTCAATCAAAATTCTAGCAAATGTTTTTAAAGGTGAATATTAGCAAGAAAATTTTAAATGCAAAGGGATAAGGAAAAGAGCAAAATCAAAGGAATATATTACTAGAAATCTAGACTTAGTACAAAGTACAACTAAGACCAAATACAACTAAGTGTAGTGCATAAGGAAACTTAAAAAAAAAAAAGAATCTAATGACAATCTACACATACACTTGGTTTATGAAAAAGGTGACAGTGAACTCCAAATTTAAAGAAGTGTCTTTTCAATAAATGGCATTGGGCCAAATGAATATACATAGGGAAAAAATTATGACAAATTCTTACCCTATAGAATATACAAAATAAATTCAGATGATCCATAGATATAAAAATAAAGGCAAAAGTATACTTTCCCCCAAAATAGGACCATATGTCATATCCTTGGGGTAAAGACATCGGTAACAGGACACAAGATGTGCTCATCATAAAGGGAAAGACTACATTAAAATTAAAAGATTATATTAATCCAATGACATCAGTAAGAAAATGAAAAAGGCAAACTTTTGTCTGGAAAAAAGCGTTGGAAAGCTTTTATCTCACAAAATGACATATGTGTAGAATATACCAAGTACTACAAAACCATAAGGAAGAAGATTTAAGAAAAGAAAAATGGGCAACCAATACTTCATAACAGACAAGACCCCAAGGCAAGTAAACACAGAGAAAGTGGCCAAAACTTATCAGTTGTCAAAAGAGGACAAATTCAAATATCGATGACCTATCACTACCTACCCACCAAAATGACTATAAGTTTTTAATTTTAGTATAAGTATAGTTAAGTATAACACCAAATTCCGAAAGTACATCGTACACTGGTGGTGCAATTATGAAATGGCAAAATCACTTTGGAAAACTGGTCAAATCGACCACCGCTGGACATACCTTACTCAGCATTTCTAGTCCTAGATATATATTTAACAGAAAAGTATACTTAAGTACCCAAAATACATATGAGATCAAAAGAAGCCAAAACTTGGAAACGACCATGTCCATCAAAAGTAGAGATAAATGATTTTTGGTATATTCATGCAATGAAATCCTCTACAGCAAAGAAAATAAATGAACTGCAGTTACACCACATTTGTTGACAGCATGAGTACAAGAAAGTACATACCATATGTTACTTCTAATATACAGGTCAACCACATAAAATCAATCCAAGCAAACAGGAATTAAGATAGTGATTTCTTTTGGGGGGTAGTGACAAGATGGGACAAAAGGGAATTTTTTATATGCTAGTAATTCCTTTAAATCATTGAGAATTACATGGATATGTTCATTTTGTTCAAATATTCAATACTCTGTACACTTACATCTGTGCATTTTTGGGGACATGTGTTTTATTTCAATGAAAATTTACTTGACACAAAGCAAATAATTTCATAGTAATGAAAATAGGCTTCAGAAGACATTTCTCCAAAGAAGACATACAAATGGCCAACAGACACTTGAAAAGATGCTCAACATCACTAATTATCAGGGAAATGGAAATCAAAACCACAATGAAATATCACCTCACACCTGTCAGAATAGCTAAAATAAAAAACACAAGAAACAGCATGTGTCAGCAAAAATGTGTATAAAGAGAAACCCTTATGCACTGTTGGTGCAAAGGCAAACTGGTGTAAAATAGTATGAAGGTTTCTCAAAAATCTTAAAATAGAATTACTATTTGATCCAGTAATTCCACTGGATTTGGGTATTTACCAAAAGAATCTGAAAACACTATTTCAAAAAGATCTATGCACCTCAAGGTTTGTTAAGCATTACTTACCATAGTCAAATTACGGAAGCAGCCCAAATGTCTACCAATAAATGAATGGATAAAGAAGATGTTGTGTACATATATATATTTGTGTGTGTATATGTATATATATATACACATGTACACACACAATAGAATATTACTTAGCCATTAAAAAGACTAATGGCTTTTTAATACCTACTAGATCCAGGTATGTTCTTGCAAATGGAAAAATTTCCATTTTCCATTTGCAAGAACATACTTTGACCTAGAAGGTATAATACTAAGAGAAATAAGTCAAAGAAAACAAATACCATATAATTTTATTCGTGTGTGGAATTTAAGAAACAAACAAACAAAAAATGAACAAAGGAAAAAGAAACATACCTAAAGACAGACTCTGAGCTATAGAGAACAAAATGAGGGTTACCAGAGGAGAGGTGTGGAGAGGATGAGTAAAATAGTGAAGGAGATTAAAAGCACACATTGTGTTGAGCACTGAGTAATGTATAGAATTGTTGAATCACTATATTGTACAGCTGAAACTGACATAACGCTGTATTTAATTATACTGGAATAAAATAGGAGAGAAAATAGCTTTGCCTTTTCGTGTTCTTTACTAACTTGTTATACCAATAAAGAAACTGTACCACAGCTGCGGGTTCTATATTGGCTTCATGAAGACTTTGGTCTTCAATTTTACTAACGACAAATAGAAGCTAAGAACTTTTATTTATAAATACCTCTATAACAATAACTCCATGTGAAAAGCACTATAAAGTACCATAATGCTTATACCTTAGAATTTCACATGTTTATACCTTTTCCCTTAAAATATAAAAAAATTATTATATTTAAAAGTAATTATCTTACTTGGCTACATAACTACCAAGTGAGTAGGAGGTGATCCCATTATCCCATCTAACAAGTGAGGCAGAATGAACCAAAATTGCAACCAAAACCCATCTGGATTTTTACTAAAAGAGAACTGATTGATTCAGTACTTGTTTTGTGACCTGCAACTCAAACATCCAATTTCTCCTTTGACCGAAACTACCAGACACAGAGTCCGCTAGTCATTTTTCAGAAACTAGCTTTTAATACTGCCTTTAGTATAGAAGTCCATGAACATTTGTTCCAGACACAAAATGCTTTGGACAGCTGTCCACATTTCTCTCCGCACCTGTTTTTTTTCAAGGCTCTCTCAATTCTTCTGATTATATCAGATAGACAGCCTGACTGACATGCTAATCGGCATTCAACACCTTACATAGCTCTACTCTCTCCCACTAAGAGGGCAGCTAAATTTCCTTTGAAGAGAGAGAATGTGTCCCCTGATCCAGAATTCTGACAACAGTATCAGTGGGAGTGAGAGGTAGACTGCTTCTTGCTCTTAAAGGAAATGAAGATTGTTTCATCCACACTAAACTTCCATGCAATATATATGAAAGTAGTAACAACGCCTCAAAAGATCTGGTGGGTGTCCTGATGACAGTACATCTCATCCTCCTCAAAACAAGAGTTATTTCTGATGTGATTTATGGGACCAATTTGCCTTACCTCACCAGAATCATGTTAGTCTATCTGATTAAGTTCCAGGCTACTCTAGGGATCAACTTCTTCAGTGGATAGTTAATTCTAGGAGTTATCTACATCTATGGATCTAGCCTCTAAAATTCTCCAGTTTGTCTCAAACAGGCTTAGAGTGCCTTGCACTCAGGAAATGGGCTCTCATTCTCTAACAGTTCTGTGAACCAAGTCATCAAAATAAGCATTTATCCCTCTCTCCCCCCACCAATTATAGGCACCAAATACTACACGGAAATGTGATTTCATTCAATGTAATAGCTATCATGAAATCCAGGCTGGAAAATTTAACCGAATTCACTTGTGCTAATTTCAAGCGTAGTATTTCAAGCCCTAATTTCAAGCTTGAGAATTTCAGCTACCTGGTCTTTTTGGTTTCAGTTTCCCATCTCTTCCTCTGTAATGTCCATTCTACCAGTTCCCTAAGTAAATCTTGAAATTCAGGTTGTTGATGTTCTTAGAAAAGAAATATCTTCTGGTATACTTTCAGAATCGAGTTCGAAATTCACAGCTGAAGATAATAATGGACTAACTTCCCTCATTCTCTCATCTTTGCCTATCATAATTATCTATTTCCATTACCTAGTCTTAGACCCAACAACTATTCCATTCTACTGGAGGAAAATCTTTTCATTTACACTCACACACACAATTTTTTTCTTGGACATAACCAGTTGATTAGAGGGAAAAAGAGAATATGCAAAGAGCTAACTTTAACTATTTAAATATTCAACACTATCATTTTGAAATGCTAGGATTCCAGAGAGGCTAATTATTTAATATAAGGAATAAAATGTTCAGGAGATGTTTTACCTAAAATTGGAATGGAACTCAAGTCATTCTGCTTTTGCCTATTATGAGATTTCGACATTGTGAAAATTATTAGATTCAGGATTTGTTACTATAAAGAGAAAGGACTAGTCTTTAAATTAATGAATAAATGTTGCAGGTTTCAAATTCTTATACTTTCCATTTTTATTCACAAAAACTATTGTGCAACTGAATAGTGTTATTATCTTTCCTCCCAGGATTATTTACAGCATATCATTAGTGATAAAAACACCTTTATGAACCCAAAATATTTTTTTCAATAAAACCAACTGGAAGAATTAATTATTTATGAGTATTTTGATCCTGAATTTTTTTTAATGCTCTTTGAAATATATTTCAAAGTCCTCCAAGACCATTATAAAGTACAAGGTAAATTCATGTTTGTCACCCAAATTCCTTGCTGGTTTTCAATTAACTTCTCACTTACCTAGATATTATGAGTTTACACATGCTGTGGGCCTTGAATATTGATTTTCCCCTTAAAAATTTTAAAGAGATGATGTTCTGGATTATAAGTAACATAAACTCTGTGGGTATTTAAAATTGAAGAGGACTAAGAAGAGTTGCTTTTAGAAAGAGCAAAGAGGACAAGTGAACAATTTAAAAATGGAATGAATGGAATTTAAAAATGCAAATGAGTGAATCATATTTTTCACAGAAGCCAGATGTCCACTTGCTTCCATGTTACAAATCAGTATAAAGACTTATTTGTAAGGCAAGGTTTACGCAATAAAAACAAAATGATGTATTTAGAAAAACAGTCTATTGATCCATCTGGTTTCAAGGTCTATGTAAGAAAAGAGAAAAAAAAAAAGATGGCATTTTTGTTAACTTCACCTCAATTATCAAGATCAGATAATTGTTACTTTTCCTTCAAAAGGCCAGCAAATATGCACTACTTTGTATGCAAAATTTCCCTGTGTGTACTTCCTGAGAATTTTCTGTAAAAAGATATCTCCTAAAAGGTTAAGAACCACTGCTCTTCCAGCCCAAACATCTCCATTTTAAAATAACATTATTTGCAACTTCATTGGGTTAGATATTAAGACATGAGTGGGGTATTTTAAGAAGTCAAATATCCTGCAAGTAAAATTTTTTCCTGGAAGAGTCCAATTTGGTAAATGAATATACTTGGGAAATAGGAAGAAGCAGAAATGACAAAAGCACTTAAACACCAATTATTGTTGTAAAGGTAATCATTTAGCCTCGAAAATGATAATACAAAAATCACCTACCACCGACAAAAAGAAATATTAAAACACTAATACTTCGTTTATTTACATTTATTTTGCTGCGAGTTTGGGTATTGCATTAACATAGTCGGCTACACATATTTGACCAAGTCCACTAAAAAAACTAAATAAATAAACTGAGAATTGAGAAATTTACTCAAACTGTGTTGAGTCATTGAATTTAACACTATCATATCGCTTGAAAATCTGTGGATGGGAGGGGCATAAGAAGCAACCTATGCATCCCTATGATGCCTAAAATCACTCAATGTTGGCCAAAGTATATAATGCAGATACCATTTCTTGCATTTTTATTTAAACGTTCTCTCAGAAATTTCTGCTTCAAATCCCTTAATGTACTACCATTACCACTATTTTACACCATTAAAAGGTCTACGCAGAAGACAAGGAATGGAGATTTATCAATTACTGAGAAAATGGAGGTTGAAGATAGCCAACGCCCACCAGTAAGGCTCTTTCACTCCCACATCCATATAATCCACCAGGGACTGTTATCTGATCAAAACTAAGTATATTTGCTGGCTCACTTCACTAGATTTAGTTCAATCTTTGCTATATTTAAAAAAATATTAATGTTTATTTATTATTGAGAGAGAGAGAGAGCACAAGCAGGGAGGCGCAGAGAGAGAGAGGAAGACATAAAACCCGAAGCAGGCTCCAGGCTCTGAGCTGTCAGCACAGAGCCCAAAGTGGAGTTCCAACTCATGAGCCGTGAGATCATGACCTGACCTGAAGACTGATGGTCAATCCACTGAGCCTCTTAGCTGCCCCTCAACCTTTGTTTTATATAAATAGAACTTGTCTAACTAAACAGAAGTTTTAAACAAGGGGTGTGGCTAAATAACACAATGTAAACAGTGTACTATTTCTAAGATTTTCTTTTGGAGATACTAGACCAATCCATTTTTACCTTCTGTCCTTAAATACAACTTTATCACAATCCAAGAAATATAATACATTTAATACACGGCCAAGGGAGTTATAGAAACTACATAAAAGAAGAAACCTACATTTCAGCTAACTTTTACAGTAACTAGGGCAGGTATTTTATACAGGGAACAGTAGTTCAGGAAATACTTCTCTCAGTGGAGTTGTTAATATCTATTCCGATGGTATTCAAGAAGATGCGTTAACTCTTCATTAGCTCTTTTATTTGCTTAGGAGATGAACCAGAAATTGCTATGTGATCTCATTACTTTCTGAAATCACCAGGCCAGGTCGTCATATGACTTAGACTCATAATGCAGGAAATCACCTAAGGCCTTGCTTCTCGCAGTGTGAACTGCACCCCCGCAGCACTAGCATCGCCTTTGAGCTTGTTCAAAATGCAAATTTTTCCACCCACCCCAGGCCTACTGATTCGGTATCTTCAATTTGACAAGATCCCCAGGTGATTCATATACAGATTAAATTTGAGAAGCACTGGTCTAGATTAGAGGTTCTTCAAGTGTGATCCTCAACCAGCAGCATCAGTCTCACCTGTGAGTTTGTGAAAAAAGAAAATTCATCAATCCAACCCTAGGCCTACTGTACTTTATCAAGTTCTCCAGGTGGTCCTTATGCACATTATAGTTTGAGAAACGCTGGCCTAGGTCATTAAATTCTGATTTTGTTTCAAATATTTTCTATGTACCGAGCCCTCCTGCAACCTGCTTCTTTTTCACACCTACTAGAAAGAAAATCCTTCTCACACAATCCTTTCTATTCTGTAATAGAAAGGGGGGGGGGAAGCTTGTATATTTAGCTGTTCTTGGAAAGCCCTAGGATCCCATCAAACATTTACAAGAATCTGAGTGTAGGTTTCCCTGTTTGAGTTTGTTATTATGCCAGCATCATTCCTATTATCTCAACAGATACCATGAACATCTATCTCCTGGCCACATTCACTTATGTTTACTTTCTCACACATGAGCACGCACATGCACACAAACACACCATTCAAAAAACAGAGGTATTGATTATGTAGCAAGTAGTCATATTAACCACACATTTAGTGGTTACTGTCTTCTCCTTCCTTCCTATCTAACATAAAAGAAGAAAGAACACCCAATATCAAAAGGAACTGGCAGAAGCATAACTTCACAATCATGTGCATTTTTAAAGCCACAAAAAAAGAATGGGTTAAAGCCAAGGGCCTCCTAAACAGCACAGACTAACTCAGCTCTCCTGTGGCCATCTTTGGTCTCTTGGCAAGAAACCGAGGTAGTCCCATCTTTACCATCAATCTAGTTCAGTGATCACCTCCTCTATGAGGCCTTCCAGTCTCTCTGGGGCAAAAGTAGAAGCTTGTCCTCTGACTTCCCATAGAAATATTGGTGTGCATTTACCAGAACTCTTGTTGTGTTGTTCATTTTGTTTTACTGCCTCAATCCCCAGCCTATGATTATTTTAAAGGTTTGGAACTTTGACGTAGTCTCTGAATAACTGATAGCAAGGATGGTCAGGCTCTTCAGTCAATTCTCCACAAATATCTCTGACTGAACAAATGAGTAAAGGAATGAAACTATCACAGTAGACAGAATATACCCTTTCAAAGCACAGGGGTTCTAACGACAATGGAAACATCGGGCACCCGAAATAATTAAAAATCTTGCATCCCTTCTGAGGATGACAGTGCTAAAATCTTGTTCATTTTGTGCCCATGTAGGCCCTGAACAATTTAAATGGCTTGCTCAGGTATCTATAGCATGATATTGAAAAATCAGTCAAATACCTTTTTCATTTTTCCATTGGCCAAAACTGTCACTTGAAAGACCATGAATGAACCCAATTATGTGCCTTTCACGCTTAAATAATTATGAAAATTATGTCGCATTTCACCTGAACCATCGCATTACTGGTTACATATTTTAGAACTGTAAAACATGCTTTTCACGCTGCACCATCACTTGTAAGCCTCACAGTTCTTACTATTGGAAATAGATATTCTCCTGTCTGCTGTAGGAGAACACCGAAACATTTCCAGATCTCATTTCACCTTAAAAGTCCTTTTCCTTTTTCAATACCTGTGCTTGAATCCCCTGAATGTTAAAGTTGCGTGTACACGCCAATGAGAGAGAAGACAACTTAACCCTGCTTGGGAGGATTTCTTTCATACACTTTGGTCCCAAACAAGTACATGTAATATCGGATGACCTTTTGCTCCAGACTTCAGCCGGTTACACAGTGACTTCCCTTTCTCAGAGGTAGCAAAGAAGAGTTTAGGCCTCAAACCTTTGAAGTAGAGTATCAGAAATTTACCACATGAACAATGAGCAATCCCAAAGATCTCTGGTGCCAGCGAATCAACATTATTAACAGTACCATGACCTTACCCCAAAATTACCTTCTTCCACACTTAAGCTTTCCAAATATATTTTAGTTATAGAGGCTAGTCCAGGGCCATGTTTGAAGACATGAAAATAAACAGAGATACAAGAAAGAGACAAATGTGGTCACAGTAAAGAAAATAATGTAAATACACACCTTCTAAACATAACCAATCATTACTTTGACTATAAACTTATTTACTTGGATTCTTACTAAGAACATTTATATAATTCTCTTGTACTGGTGATAAAATCAGTTCATGAGACACCATTCCCGGGACTAGGAAAATGTTTCAGGGCAAATATATTGAAATGTGCTCACTGAGCTAAAAGAAATGCAGACTCTGTGTGTGTGTGTGTGTGTGTGTGTGTGTGTGTGTGTGTGTGCGCGCGCGCGCGCGTCCTGCCAACTAAATATGTGATTTTGAAATACTGCAAGGGAAAATATATTATTTCTGTATGTCGTCCCCACCTACATACTACAAAATGACTGCATAGATGTCATGTCACAGCCATAATAATTTCTTAACTACATGGAGGGAGATATGAAAACGAGTGAATACTGAAATATGCCTTATGCATCAGGGCTATCAAATATTGATTTATAGTAAATTTCTACCAGAACAAGTCTGAAGTAAACAGATATCAAGTTTGAATTAAAAATATCTTATTCAGTCAGATCATGGCAAAGATAATTTATAAAATGAGAGACCTAGAATGTATAATCTTATACATTTTTGATTCCATGGAATGTATTAATAATTATTCAGATTCTTACCCAAAATGAAACAATGACACTATAATATAGGAGGAAAACAAGTTTCTGTGACATTGTGAATAACACTATCCTTGTAATACCTAACTTTATTTTGCTTTAAATACAAATATTAACTTATTCTTGCTGGTTATAAAAACACCATAAGAAGAAATAAATGAAAAAAAAAAACTTTAATGGATAACTAAAGAACTTTGTGTGCTAAATTCAATTCAGGTTTAATTTGTGAACAGAAATCTTTTAATGTGTATTTGGTTAAGGATATGTGACCTGGTCACAAACGATGAATGGCCTGGGATGTAAGAACCAGCTGTGAGTTTTAAAACTACAACTCTGAGAATTTTAATGTCTTAAATTTATCACTGTCTATGATTTTACAGTAGTCCCATAATCTACTTTAATAATCGCAAATGGTTTTTGTTACTTTGTGAAATCTCAACCCCATCCCAAGGAAATCAGATTTCAGAAGTTCTCACACAAGTCAAAACCCTCCAACATGAAATTTATAATCAAAGACTCAGCCCAGAATTACATGTAAATTCTGTTCAATTAAAGTATCTCTCTTAAATGTTCTCACATATCAAATCATTGCATTCATCCCTCTGTATTATTTCTGCTATAAAAATATCAGTGTGCTTTTGGAAAGGTTTTTACTCTTACAGAATTATTGAGATGTCTATCTGAAAATCAATGGTAGGCTTGGTGACATAATTACTCTAATTCCCAAAGGCCAGGCATTCATAAATGTGGAGCTATGTCTTTTCCTGGTGGTAAAGTTCAGGATTTGCTAATTGGTACAATCAGAGAGCAATAGTTTCAAGGCTGCTGCAGCAGTATGCTTACCTAAATTGATGCACAAGCTAGGTCCGTGACGAGGAGCACTCATTTACCCATAAAAACTGAGAAATTATATGGCCCAGTAATCAACTTGCGTAGGCAGTTGTTCATAGATGCGTCTCTGATCCATGCACTAAAAAGCAGAGCCATGTAGTATCTTATTCCTTCACCCTCCAAAGGAAAAGTCAGAAAACAAATCACAGAGAAGGGACTCAGAAAACACAAGAGCTGTATCTTCAGTCCACAGAAGCTTATTATATGGTTGTACAGTTATAAGAATTATATCAGTAAAGCACCTAAATAGACATTTCACTTGAGAGGAAAGAAATACAGAGCCCTATAATAAAAATAAAGACTTTGCAAGCCAGTGTTAGCTTCGTGTTTCCAAGTTCATGAAAGAGATTATAAATAGCATGCACTTTTTAACATGCACAGTCTATAGCTTTCAAAAATATTATATACAGTATACAACGCATTTAGTTATTGCTTACAGCAAGATAAATATCTGTCATTTTATCTATACTTCTACCCATAACTAGAAGCTATGATAACCTCTCCTTCACTGTATTTGTATTATTAAAGATTTTGTAAGGCTACCATAGCTATATTTACATATGTACAACTTGAGGTGCATGGGAAAAAGCAAGTAATCAAGGGCTTCAATTTGGCGTCTTAAGAATTGTCCTCTATTCTTATTATCCGGCGATTGTATTCGGAGCTTGAGAACTTAAAACGGAAAAAAAAAACAAAAAAACACCCTTCTAGAGCAATCACCATTTTTCCTGTAATCAAGTCCATACTTCTTTTCATATTCTTTCACTGGATTGCTTTTCTCTGTTTATTGTTGTTGCTAAACAAGGTGAGAGTTTAGACGACATTTTTCAGTGATGATTTCTTTTGCAATAACAAAATCTTAAATGCAGTGTCTCTTTTCCTCCTGCTATATGCTATCAAATTCATTTTTGTATGGAAGGCACAAACTAAAATGAGTAAATTGCCCTTAGTAGGTAGTACTCTTTTCCAGACACTAGGAAGTAAATTGTCAAAGAGTTACATAGGGTTTTAGCTGCATGATTCCCATTGACTTTAATGGGAGTTGCACAGAAAACACCCCATGCAAAGCTTAGAAAAGTAGGGGTTAGTTTTCTTTATGATATCCACTGTATTTTGTACCCTCTAGCCTCAAACTCTGTCTCTTCACATACTTCTCTGTTCTCCCCTTTCCCTGACCTACCCCTAAATGGATATAAATCTAAGGTCATTTCATTTAGCCATCTGCGTACATAGCTACTCAACATACTCCTCCCCTAACACCATATCCAAGTCTCTTAAACATCTCTTTCTTCAACCACCAACTCCAAACCACCCAATATCCAGTTTACATGGATAGCTGGAGAAAAATGTTTTTCATATTTTTAAGGATTATATTATTAACAATATTCTTGAAATTTGTACTGTATTTCATATGATCTCAAAATTCCCTAAATTAGATTCTTTCCTCCTTCTTAAAAAATGGCTACGTAGTATTATCACTTTCACTATTATTTACTTTTAAAGTAGTTTTAGTATTTCCTCAAAGTTCCCTTAAAGCACAAATATATAAGCTACTGGGAAATACACCAGGCATTGCAAGGCAGTTATCAGAGCCACGTAAGTAGCAGTTAGCTAAAGTGTTTCATAGCACAAGTAGTGAACAACATAAAAGATATCATGATGTTAGATCCTGGCAGAATGGGTACAAGTTTCTATCATGTCTGGGAATGAAGGACACTCTTGTCTGTGTGATAGAGACAGCAATACCACAATTGCCTTATGTCACTCTTATATAATACATTGCAACACACACACACACACACACACACACACACACACACACCCTATGGGATTGTTCTAATTCCCTAGCAAGTTTTGATTGTGGAGAGAGCCAAAGTGGGCTAGCTTTGAGCTAGATTTTTATGAGTGTTTGGTTCTGTATAGAATGCACAAAAGGCCCAATCTTCGTGCCTACCACTTTTTTCATTACTGTGGCATTAATTACAAAGTAAGATGCCAAGTAATTGGCAAGGGGAACACTACTTGCTTATTTATCAGATACCTTTATCCTATGCCCCTGGCTTCTCTCCTTTACTGCACTTTTATAATAGATTACCAGAGTAGCAATGTAAAGAGTAAAGGGTCTTTCCTTTGCACATTTATAACCCAACTTACCTTGAATTCTTTGTCTTATTTCAAATCATACCAGTAAGAAACGATTTGCACTTAGCCACATATTAATCAACACACAGTATACACACATACAGTCTAAAACAAAGCAAAGAATATGTTCTGCTAAAAGCAAATGGTTTACTACCAAAAATCTTCCCAGTTCATTTCTTACACCTATGGATTCATTATTTCTAGGAAACACTGTGGGAGTGTGCCATAAAATATCAGACAAACAGAACGAACATCCTGAAATCTTCTCAACACGCAGAGTACCTCAAAAACATACAAGAACATACTTTTTCTCAATTTGTTGTCTTATTTGTCCCCAGTTATCATCAATTACTACTGTTCTGTCTCTGTGTTGATCATGACAAAAGATATGTTTTTCATAAAATAACACGTTTGGACATAACGAGAACGTCGGTTCCCATCTTGCCCGTTGCCGCATAGCACGTCTCGTGCTGTACAGGCGCAGTTGGCTGTCCAAGGACCCTGATGCCAAATTGCGGAGGATATTCTTGTCGCAGTGACAAATTGCTTGCTGGTGGGCTGTGCAGAGTGTTGTTCTGGCAGCATCAGAGTTGTCTACGTGTCTGTCACTTGGTTAGGCTGCTTCAATGCTAGGTGATTTCATCCCCACCCCCAGCCCCTCTCCTTTTCCTTCAATGCGATTTTTCAGACTTACCTTCGCTTCCCAGTGAGTGGGGGCTTAACTTTCACTTGACAGTGAGCCTATGGAAATGCCTCCCAAGCTCTCCGTACAGGTATCTGTAGGGTGAGAGAAGGATTTTTTTTCACTGTGCCATACTTGTTTTCCATACAAACCTACAGGCTGCCATTACAGCCACCCACATCCCTGTTGGCAACGCACTTATGCAGTGAGCGCCTTAATGAATCCAGACAAAACTGCACAGCATTCCTGACACACAAGAAAATCATGCATTTTAATGGTATTGCAGGGTAATTTATTTCTCCAGTCTGTAAAATGTTGATGATGGTCAATGTTATTTGATAACATTTCAGCAAAAAGATTATTTTGCTTTTGATTTGATGCTTATTTTTAAAATTAAAAAGATTTTTTAAAAATAAATTCCTTAGATGAAGTATATTTCTTCAGGGAGGATCTGCTTTAAAAAAAAGGGAAAAAATATAAACGAGTAGACAATATTCAGTAAACAAATTAGCTTGTAAACATACTGCAGGCAATCCCAAGTGTCTGTTGACTACCTATGAAGGTATATAATTTAATGCCTCCAGATAATTTGTGGGTAAAGTCTAACCGGTTGACATTTTGAGATAAATAATAAATAATACTCCTATTTCATTACGGAGTTTATAATTAAGTATAAACGCAAAGGCATTTAAAAAAAACTATAACTACAGGAGATACGGTATTGTAAGATTGTTTTGTGTAACTGAAAAGGATAATGTAATGACGTAGGAGGCCTTTTTTATTCTATGGAATGACAGTAGATTTTTTTCCATGAAACATATTCCGCAGCACTGGGCTATTATTTAAGACTTGGGGATGTATAAAAGAAGCTAATGGATTTTTCACAAAGGATAATATACAATGAAATAATTCTAAAAGGAAATGAAGGAGCTTTTAATCTTGCGTAAGAAACTGTTTGTTTTTGCTCTTCTCATGTATAAATGTATTTGTTAGTTTTATTGTTAAAACTGTAGCCCTGAATCAAGTAGACTGTAACATTCTTCTAAATACATTAATATGGAGATATTCGATAAGATTTGTTTTCTA
This sequence comes from Paguma larvata, assembly GCA_030068075.1. Lineage (NCBI taxonomy): Eukaryota > Metazoa > Chordata > Mammalia > Carnivora > Viverridae > Paguma > Paguma larvata. The sequence continues at coordinate 65,337,082 of CM057827.1, read as the reverse complement.
AGAAAGAGACATAAATGCAGATATACCGAAGATTTCACATCCATCCATTACAAGTAGGAATAATAAATCTGCAAGTAGTGGAACTTGGAGAAAGACTAAAACATATTTAAGTTTCAACTCTCAGGACACATAGAGGTAAAATTTTCAGTTCGAAGTGATATTTAAGTTAGCTTGTTTTTATCATGACTCTTGATAGGACTTAAGTCAGCCCTCTGCACTACATGGGTATTTCCAAACTAAACTTATCAAATTATCTTTCCCAGACACTTTTGTGTTTTGTTTTATTCTCTAAAACCTGGCAGCACAAATGTTCTAGCTTTTATCACTTAGAAGCATCCACTATGAGGCTATTGATCCTAAAATTGCTAGGGTTTTCTAAGAAGCTGCTTGTTGGATCTGCACTGTTGTCACTGAAGTGGTTAAAGCTTTGTTTGTTTGTTTTGTTCTGAATGGCTCTTAATGGATTAAGCTTTAGGCTTTCACCAAAGCAGTAACTGATTGTAAAAGTAGCAAGGAATAAACTAACCGCAGGGTGTATGTGTGTGTGTGTATGTGTGTGCTGCCAGGGTACAGTAAATTATGATCTTTAAATTCTAAAGCTAGTAAAAATGTATGTTAAATAAAATATTTCTTACTATATATCATTAATAAGTCTATCCCATGTAAATTGTCATGAATTACATTAGCCAATACCTACCAAGGATTATCTCTATTTAATCAAGTAATTGAATTAAACTATATAACGACCCATAGCTCTTGAGATAGATATTAATTACAACTGTAAGATCACATCTTATTATGAAATTAACATGCCATTGTGTTTTGATCCTAGAGCAGCTTTTCATAATTTTACCAATAATATTCGAGATGGTGATTCCAAGTTATATAAACCTTAAAAGCTATTACTAGAACTTTAAGTAATATATGCACTTGTCTTCATAATATTATGCTGTGGTTCTGGACTTGTATAATTAGGTTTCAGCTTGAGTGTGATATTAAGTAGAGGATTAATAACTTGATGAGTAAAGAAACACCCATATTTGGAGAAACAGATGGAAATGCATGAACTTATATGACTATTTTATACAGTGCCAGCTCCTTCTAAGACAAGGACCTTATTCAGGGTCTCATTACCGATGCATGGTGATTCAAAGAGCTAAATACTCAACTTAAAAAATAAAATTACATTGTACAACTCTTTCAATGGGTGTGATAGACAACGCACTGCAGATTATATTCAAGTCACCCCTCCAGTTCTTCAGGAATGGCATACACTGCCACTCTTGAGTACCCCCTAGCCCTTGTAAATAGAGGGTGAGTCCATCTGGCAGGGTATGACTAACTGCTCTTGGATTTGCTGGGGAATATTTTTTTTTCCAATGGGCAAATCATGAAAATCTAGAAGAAATGGACTAAAATAAAATGGCTTCTGCTTCAGTTTCAAGTAACCCAAGATTCATTAGTCAAAGTCTACAAAGATGACAGTCCTTTGGCAAATTTTCAACATGGCTGTCTGTTCCAGAGAGATGCAACACCGCATCTGGGCCTCTCTGAAAGTCATACTTGGAATACTGTATTTTGGAAGTATACCATGTTAGAAACAATGAGGTTATACCTTGGATATGGAATTAAAAACCCTCCATTATACCTCTGGAATCTCTCAGACATGAATATTGTATTTCATACTTACACATATAAATGCAAATGAATAGTTTGTTTTACTTCTTCGAACATTAGCTCAATTCACAACAGCTCATATATTAAAGAACAGTAAAAAGTTCTTCTCTTTCTCATAAATATCAGGCACAAAAGATCTGAAATCTTGGAGGAAGTTTCTAATTTCCATCTCATACTTGTAATAAATGCAATGAATTGAATTGAATTGAAAAGGGGGGCTATATTAAAGGGAATGCATAAGCTTCAAAATGAGAGTGCACTTATCGTATAGAGAGAACCATCGATTGTGCTAAAATGCTAGTGTAGTCTTTGTAATTTTCAAAATTCCATTCAAAGAGCTGATATTCTGGTGACAGAACTAACTGCCACTGTACCTCCAGAGCCTGGCATTAAGAGAAGGGATTCCAATGAGTGCAATAAAAAAGAAGGCAATTTTTTCCCCTTGCATGTAATATTCTAAAATTAAGCTATGGAAACTGTTATAAAACCTAGATGAATACTGTTAGTGAACAACTAATTTGCTAATTGTGTGACACCCAAAAGCCAAATGTACTTAATATTTATATAGGAAAAGATGATGCATTTTTAAAAAACAAGGGTGCTGTGTCATAATCCTTTCTTAAGGCATTGTTATCAAAATAACAAGGGCAGGGGTTTATAAAGGAAAGGGGTTTTCCCCCTCTTTCTTTCCTTTTTTTTTAAGAGCAGGGATACCCCTATTTGACCTAATGCATGTTTATTCCTAATACCTTGTCAAGAGCAAAACAAACAAGTTGTGTCCACAGAGACTCTAGGGCCTCTTTTTGGTTGTGCCTGTTTTTCTTACCGTATTTTCCAATATTCCTTCATTTCACTTTCTCCACTACTGTTTCGTCTTCCCTCTTCACACTGCCATGGTCCACATCCTCCTGCATTAACCCTCAAGTCTCCTAGTCTTCTGTTGTCATTCCTTTGTCATAGAGAGAAGAGGAGGGGTACTGGGGAGTGACATGGCCCGGACACATGCCTAATCTTCTTCCCTGTTTACACCACCACCTGCAAATGAGGAGGAAACTTTCCAGAGTTTGAATGAAAAGCTTTGGCCTCTCCTATAGTCAGGGATGCACGATGCGGAAATAGTATTTGTTAACCAGGCTGAACCATTAAAAAGATCACACACGACAGGGTGGCTTTGAAACTCTGAGGAATTTCAGCCATACCAGGTTAACTAAATGGGGAGCCAATAAATCAGGCGAACTTTGCTGACCCCCCAGAAATCCAAAAACTCAAGTTTATACAGAACTACAGAACTTTAAAGAAGTGATTATGAAACCTTTTTTTTTTTTTTAATTCCTTAAGGATGAGAGTACTTGTCTCATTGGCAATACTTCATCTGATAGCAGAAACATGTTTGCATTTTGAAAAGAAAGCAAAAAATAAAAAACAAAACCAAAAAAACCCACCCAGAAGTGCTTGTCAATAAGTCAATTTCAAAAGTGTTCCAATTTTATATATTACAGTAGAAAGGTGAAGCACGACTTTAATGTATGCAAAAAAATATGATCCCCAAGTTTTCATTGCATTCTTAGAGTAGAAAGAAGAATACAATTTAAAATACGATACAGAAAGATTAGGTTAAGAACTGGAAGTACAGTCCACATCTAAGGTACTGATAATCCTCCATTAGAGAGCTCCTAGAAGAAGGGCGTGGGCGAAAAGGTGAAAGGTTTATAAAATGTACCTGATTTTTAGATCACAGAAATAATGTGTACATATAGGTTTCCGTAGCTCGAAAAAATATCTTATGCAGGAAGAACCTTCTTTTCACTAATTTGAACTGTGCAATATGGCAGGAAGGAATTTCGAAGGAGATATTTATATATTTATTTGAATGTTTACTGCCAGACTTTGCCTTCTCATTTTATCCTCAGCATTTTGAATGAAACTGCTTACCTACCTCCAAGAAGTTCTAAAGGCTTGCCCCTTTATATCTATGTATATTCAAAATGTTTGAGGTACTAGAAATAGATTAGCATTTCCAAATACCTCAGAGGTGATACAACTTCTTTCATTTGTGTGTATATGGGTTGTGTATACCATTTGCTCAGTGATTACAATCTGCCATAATGCTTCATCGAGATCACATTTTTATCACAGAGGGTAGAGTTTTGTTACAATAATCTAGGAGATAGGCAGACAGCAAAGAGATCATGGATCTCCAGATGGATGTAGATAAGAATACAGATAGTGGTAGAACTTCGGTAGAAGTCAAGGGGGTCAGCTTTGGCGTGGAATTATTTTCTGCCCTTAGGTGAGTATCTACACGTCTTATTTCCCTTTAGAGTAACTGCACGTGATCATCGTTACCTATTTTTTAAGCAGTCATGAGACAAAATATCATAGTTTTGCATGGTTAGAAAGGACTTAAATGCCAACTTTTAGCATAAATGGACAGCCAAAATTTCCCCAAGAAGCAGGAAACTGCCAAGGGATGTGATATAAATGTCCCATGAAAGTCCAGACCCCAAGTTCCAAATTCCTTCAGAATAAAGTTTCAGTCTCACTTACGTATCTTAAATGCTTCACTATTTCAACAAGAATTCCAGGAGTACCCAGAGTATTTATTGCTCAATACCGGAAGTGCTTAGCAACATGGCTGTTGACTGACCCACTGTTTTTAAAAGGAAGATTGTATCCGGCCCAGCCTTCATTGTCACCAATTCCATTACTTTTTTCCTTGAAGGGCAGTAGTCTCTAACTCTCTTTTTGGGAGACCCCAATTCATTCTGAGGTGTAACACATGTGCACACGTGCGCGCGCGCGCGCAAACACACAGACACACACACACACACAGAGTTCGTTTAAGCTCTAATTTTAAAAATAAATGCTGAGTCTTCTCCGAAACCAATACATCCACTCCACCTCCCACACACGACCCTCCCACTTTTTTTCCAGAAGGAATGGAAAGAATAGGGAAGACATACTTTCAAATCAAACTACAAAAAGTGTTATATATAGCCCCTTAAAAGGAATCACTGACATAGATGGCAATGAGACCAGTGCCAATGAATGATGGCAAAGGTCAGAGGGTTTCTTTCTGCTAGACAATTCTGTTCACACAAAAAATCAACTGGGGTTGGAACATAGGAAAACTAACAGAGCATCATACTGAAGGTACCTACTATGTGTCAGGCACCAGACATAAATTAATCAGGATAAAGAATTGTACAAAGTCTGAGAGATTTTTTTTTTTTTAATTCATGCCTGCTGCGTAAATTGCTTTCATCCATTTTAAGTTAAAACATCCCTAATAAAAGGATGTTAGGCATTTTGTACTATTCAATTTTGATAATGTACTTAGAAAAGAATGCCTGGCACATAGTAGAAACTTAAATATTTGTTTAACGAGTGAATGGTTATACGTACTTTTCAAAGGCAAAATAAATCCTCTGCCACTTCTAATGTATTTGGAAAGACATCAATAAATGGCTATTGTAAGGAAGATTGCAGATGCTAGTTAAGATAATCTCACTGTGATGTAGTTTATTTATTCTACTGTAGAATTTTTGTTCAGAACCCCTGGGCAAAACTTTTGTTGTGATTACTTCTAGGCTGGCAGTCAGCGACTCCACTCCAGAAGAAAATCTCAAACCAAACCCATGTCCTTTCTTCATGTCCCTGCCATTTAACCATCCAGTTGTTAACACATTTTAAAATCTGACAGGTTATTTCACTTCCAAAATGATACTAAGAGTCACACATGTCAGAACTCTACTTGATAAGTTGTGTTCGTTTCAAATGTGGTATGTGAGCACTGAATCCTCACTCTTTAAATCCTGCAAAGCGTATCAATAATTATGCCAAATCCATCCAACAGTTGATTGAGGTGTTTTCAGTCTGATATGGGTGTCAAAAAGAGAACATTAACTTTATTCAGATCTTTGCCTGATACACTGAATGGAAAAAAAAAAATCCATTCATACATCGCAGATTCATCCCTAATACTGGAAATTAGGAAAAGGTACCTCAGATCCTGCACACATTTTCTTTGTGGTTATGGAGGTGACTTTGCCACCTGGCACCCTACCCTTCCTTATTATACCCAATTATATCTGTCATACGTAAAAGTTCTACAAGGATACAAATTTGTATAATTCTCAGGTGGCGCTTTACAAAGAAATAGGCTTTTTTTTTAAACTCTAATTCCTAATCTATTTTAAAAAGAGTAATGCTACTTTAATTATCAAGTAAATTTTTAAAAGCGTATCTACCACAATCTCTTCAGGGATCTCCCGATTTAATCTTACATATTCCTACTGCATGAAGAGTGGATGAACTCCAGCCTGAGAAAATTCTGATGGAAACTCTTTACTTGGGGTTGCCACATTTATTTGTGACACCCCCAGTTTGTAGCTGCATTTGTGCTAGAGCAGACAGAAATAACCAGTGAAGATAATAGGAGCAACACAGTTTGTATTTAGAGTGATGCCAAGAGGCACCAAGGTAGTAATCCAGAAAGACATAAAATGTATTTTTTAACCATTTAAATCAATGTGAACATAAAGTACAAACAGTAAAAAAAAAGAATAATTTGTAATAAATAATAGACCAATGTTGGAAAGGAGTGCGTCACCCTATATATTTAACTTCCTAAGGAAATTTTGAAGAAAGGTGAACCTTAATTTTATTTTATGAGCCTAGAGATCTTCAGTAAATATGTTACTGATTATATATTGTAGATAAATTCATCTCTGGCATAAACATAGTTTCTCAAAAGCTTATTCTTGGCAGCACAAGTGAGAACAATTATTTTGTAATTGTATATGTTTCTATTCTAGAATTCTTCCCCTAGGAAGCTTCTAAAATCCTCTAGCCTGGGTGACAGTGGCCTGAGGTTAAAATCTAAACATAAATTTGTGTCATCTTTTAATTTCGTGGCCTTGAGTTTTGACCCAAAGAAGTGTTGGGAGTTCTCAAGGGCAAGACTAAATGGAGCCAACACTTGTCTTTGGAGCCCAAGCCCTGACCTAAAAAAGATGTAAACTGAAATGCCTAGTCCCGAGGATATTGTTATAGTCAGGTATGTGAAAATGAGCAGTAGAATGTGAAAGAAAGACGGAAAAACGGAGAGACATTCAGGGGGCAGGGAGGGTGAGTAAGGGAAAGCATTTTAAAGACTTCGATTTGGCATAAGTATTTAGCGTATATTTTATATTTGTTTCATTTTATTTATTTTTTTCTTTTTTACCATGGTCTGCTTTAAAAAAAAAAAAACTGTAAAAGAGTTAGGCTCCTGACTTTTAATGAATTGCTGTGAAATTTGGTTACATACATTACTCCAACCCTGTGGGGGGGTGGGCTTGGGGAAAACAATTATAGTTCATTATATGCATCTCAAGTTGTTTATTTCTTAGGACGCACAAGGATAGTTTAAGGACTTGTTTCTGCCAAGAGCTTTTTTCCCCCCCAAATAATTTCACAACAGAGTAAAAACACATGGACTTTATATAAAATAAAAATAGAAGTGATATAAGGGTTGTATTTTTATAGCTGTATTTGAGTACATTTCAAATGAATGTTTGTTAAACAGGGGGAAAAATCAGACTGGCATTGTCGTGATTCTAAGCGAATTAGGTGAGGCAGGAACAGGAAGAATCTGAGTAGCTTGCATTTAATTAGCACTTACTGGTACAAAATAAATTAGACAGATTTGTCTTGTTTTATGAGCAAGATCCTGTTTTTCTATTTCATTTTCTTTGTGCTTTTGGTAAGGACGGATCTGGCGCTTTGGATACTAAATAGGCAACTAATTCAATTGGTGCTTTCTCCGAGGGTCTGCTTGCAAACCGGTGCCAGACTCACTGGTCCTTTGTGTATTGCCCGCCCTGCATGTGTCTGGGCTCCCCTGGCCAGTCCGTTTTTTTGTCTCTGATGGTTAATAAGCTTTGAGCCTAGTAGTCAAATGTGGTGGGAACGGGGACAAGACGAGGGTCCTTAGTGAAGGTGTTTGTTGTTAAATAGAACAATTCAGCTGTCTCTTTAGAAAACTTGACAAAAGGAAATGCTCCCTGCTGAAAATTTTCTTAGCCTGTTGCACAAAAGATGAAGTTTGTTTAAGAAATTGCTGCTAAAGAAAGCGTCAACCCATTAAGGTAATTATATGGAACCTGTGCCGTATAACAGCTTAATTGATGTTAATGTTTGTCTAATTGGTGATTGGGAGAGTGCAAAGGACTAAAGGTCTTCCGAGCACTTTCAGTCACGGCTCTGAAAGGGGCTCTTCTGGTTTTCACAGTTATAACAATGCCTGCGCGTCTTTCTCAGATTACGCCTTGTTTTCAGCCCCTTACAGCATTCTGCTCCACTACTTAAAGCGTAAAATAAGGGTGAAGAGCCATTGTCTAATGCAGCCTTTTTCAAAGAGTGTTTCTGACAGGGATTGTTCTAGGAATCAGGCAGGAGAGAAGGGAGTGTGAGAGGTGAAAGCCACTATCACCCACTTGTGTCACCTTCCCAATGAGCAGCAAGAACCGCCTAATTGCTGCATCTGGTTTTTTTTTTTTTTTTCCTCCAAGCCTCCATTCTCTTAAACAAGATCCTTACTCCAATGCCACATGTTCCTGTGGAATCTATCAAACAAAACAAAACAAAAAAACACCCAACCTGGCTGACAGTTTTTAAAACTTGGCAGAAAAAGAACCATTGGGAAAACATACCGAACAATTAAATGCGTGCACAAAAATCTATGAAATTTATCTTTTCTCCAGTTTCACACGAGAGTCTAGACGTATTTACGAATATAATTAGATAAAACAATACGTGTGTGTCCCTGAACACGTATGGGTGACTTCTCTGTGCAAAGATACGAGCATGAAGATTACATGGGTTCTTTCGCATGCAGACACAAATGTATAGATGCAGAAAGCTTGCATTTGTTTTCATATGAAAAACCCGTTTAAATTTATCATTCATCTTTATGGTTTAAAAAATAAAGTCAATTTTAAATATCATTGATCCAGGTTATAAAACTCAAATGCTTAAATATTTTGCATCCCAAGAAAAACTGATTGAAGAGCCAAGACTTAAAAAAAAAAAAAAAAAACAGCTTACAACACTCATTCATTCTCGCACACGCACACACGCACACACACAATGCATTTAACATCCCCCCATCTCCGAAAAGTTATAGTCCTCAAGCTTTTCAATTTTTATGTTTTACATTCCTATATTTAACAGATTGATATTTTCCTGTTTGTTCTCTTTAAGATTTCTTTTCCACATAGAGTGTATTCATGTGCTATCCTAATGAGGAAATGACGAGTTTTTATCAACCTTATTAAACATACACCCAGAAGATATCCATTTTAATAAGGGGCCAATTACTAAGTGTGTCTTCAGTTAGAAAGAACTTAGCTTTTACCTTGTTCTTTGGCTCTCCATGTGTCTAATTAATTGAATCTTGAAATCGTTGGACTTTCAGCTTAAGAGAAGACTGAAGAAGGGAACTTAACAACACTGCCTATTCCTTTATGTCTAGAACGGGCTAAAAAAAAAAAAACACCTGTAATGCTAAAAGACTCAGGCTTTTGTCTGTTTCTAATATTACTTTTCTGCCTAATTGCCATCACTGCCACGTACATTAGGCCCTTTTTCAGCAGGGTTAAAACAGGGCCAGTGATGAATGGAAAACTGATTGTACTGCTGTCAAACTTGAATGTGAGGCTTATTCTAGAGATAGAAGTATGAGGAAAAGGACAGAGAATTGCACTTCATTAAAGCTCTACCAAGCTGATTGGAGTGGAGGAGGTAATTGAGATTTAAAGTGGCATTCCCATCACACTGTCCCTTTTTCAACTTAACAACTGTCATTCAAGCCACATAGGGCAACAATTGGCCAGATTTCCCAGCTCTTCTGAGTAATAAAACAGACACTCACCTTCTGGCTATTCGTTTTACTTACTTTGTTCTAATTTCCAATTCATGTGTCATTAGTGAACGAAGATTGACAAGAAATAGCTTTGACCTCACAGATTTGACCTTCAACCTCAGAGACCCAACTCTAGTCTGAACATAGGTTGGAATATGCTAAGAAACACCTTTCCTTTGCACAAGAATGAATGGCAGTTTTTTCATCATTGTGCCACCCCCTGCTTGCCACTACATTTAGACTATGAGACATGTCAACTGCCTGTCACAATTACAATAGACACAGCAAACCAGAATTTTCCCCAAATCCAAGGGGAACTTCCTGAACAAAGAGTAAATTTTATTGCACAGATTTTGGAGACCTCCAATTTGTAGAGCCATAATGAATGCATCCCACAGACAAATAGGTAGTTGTTAATTATCCCAGCAATTTCTTTTTTTAATGTGCTAACAACACAGCATGCTAAGCCTTCATATCCTACACTGTTACCTGATGATCTCATCACATTTGAAAAGATGGTAGTCTGGGAAGAAGGCATTATTATAGCAAGTATGCATGACATTACATGATTATAATTCCTTATTTTCATGATTTAATAAAAAGAAAGTGTGATATTTTGGAAACAGATGGGTTTGGCTACACCTTTACTGAACCGACTGAAGTAGTTTACCTATAGTATCACTTTAAGATAAACACAATCTTTGTATTTTCCTTGAGTGATTATCCTAAAGCTTATATATACTAATTTTGTGTCATCAAAGCATGCTGTGGATAAAAAAAAAATGTTGAAGGACAAGACCTATGACCCGAGGGTCAGAACCCTCAATAAATTTAAACATAATTTATACCTTTTATATAGCTTTGAATAAAAATTGGATTCTGGATATCTATTATGGTTAGGAAATTGTTATGGTTCCTTCCTATTGAGTAACAAGCATTTGGGTGACTCTAGTATTACACCTCTAAATAAACAGAATAATGAAACACACCAGCTTATTGTGCCAAGTGTTTGAAAAGTTGACTTCGTTTCCCTCATGATAAAACGTTTTGAAAACACTGCCAGGTTGCTGCTTTGACTCCATTTTAATGAAATGTGAAGTCATTTTCATTTTACCAGCAATAGTCATTATTCTGTCGTTTTTAAAAAATCATGGGTATATGACTATATTGACTTCACTTTAATGGATGTTACAGTCATTTGGTTTTTCCTTGTAATATTCTTCTATTATAACATGGATTTGCATAACTCATTGTGCCTCACTGTGTTTTCTCAATTTTTTACTTGTGTTGCTAAAAAAAGGAGAATACAATATATTTTCTTACAGGAGGAGGCATTAACTTTCATGAGAAATCACAATTGTTAGCACATCATCCGTAAGTACTCTTAAAGCTACTACCTTCAGAGAACATTTAAATAAAGCTCAAAGAACTGATTTCTTTGGAAAGAGGTGATTAGCATATAAATACAAAAGAATCATTTCAGAATAGGACACACTTCTAAAGTATGACATAGTAAGAGTTTACTAATAATTCGAAAAATTTAGGGAGTCTATTGTGTATAGGGCATTCTTTATTACATCTGTGTCATAATTATGTATGAAACATACTTTCAGGGTAACAACAGTAACATATTTACCATCCCTTGGCCCTGATGCACATACACCCTCCCTGTTACAACAGTGATCTTCAAGCTAAACGGTAAAGAAAACTCGTTGTATTTGGAATTTTGCTTTCTCCTGGATACATATTCGTGTCCTTACAGATCTGAGAAGCCTGAACTTACGGTTTTTATCTCAGCTGTACATCAGTGGTCATCAAAAGAAATAAATCTCAGACTGTTGGTAGCTTCTGTAGAGATGTCTTTTATCCTACACCTGTGACAATTACCCTGTGTTAGTGAAGCTAACAAGAGTTAGGCCACAGGTCAAAGGTCAGGGCACTGTCAAGAGGAAGTTATTCTTCAGTTCACTAAAATGCTTATCATTTTCATCTAATGTGATATCCACCTGTCAGTCAGAGAAGGTAGCCCATTGTCTTGTGCTAAGTACTGCACTTTCTGCCTCAAAGACCGTGCATTTTATTATTTTTTTATAATTACCACTTTCTATCATTAAAATCTCATCTTCAAAATAAATACACTGAACAAATAAACATGTTTATCCTAAAATAAAAACAAGGAGCAAGATTAAAAATAAGTTTCAGGTATTCATGTTTGTTTGATAGATTCGATGGTCATTTGTGGTGAATTGAGTCAAAACACCTACCAAATGAATAATGAAATGAGGAGTGTTAGAGAAATCATGAATGGCAGAATAGTTCTACAGTGTAACATGGGCCTAAATGAGTAAATGTCTCCATGCAGGCAGGCTCCTCCCCAGCATTAGGGACTAGCACAATATCCGGCTAACAAGTATGTTTCTATAATATAATAAAGTACTTTCTGAAAAATGTTTTCATAATGGATCGTGGTGGAGTTGATATGTATACACAGTAGGACCCGCTTTGGCTATTCTGGATATAATGACATTCCATTTAGAATGTGGTGCAGTGGAAGGCTCAGTTATCCTTGTAATAGAATATATAAATTGGAATTTCTTGTCATGACATAACTTGCAAGGAAAATCTGGTGTCAAAGAGTCTTCCTTTAAAAAAAAAAAAAACTACCAGATATCTCAAAGCATTAAAAGAGTGGGAGGTATGATTTAAGAGTCATAAGGTTAAAAGTGAATAGGTTGGATTGGTTAGCTCTTCTCTTCACGGCAAAGATACTCTAGCACAAAGAAGCTTCATGCTATTCGTTGTCTCCAAAAAAATGTAAAGTAAATCTCTAGCATTTTTTTACGTCCCTTTCCTTCTGGCAACTCCCATAAGAATAACCCACAATTCATCCCAGTGGAATGAAAAGTTTTAGAGTGGAACTCAGGGGTCATATACTTGAGCTTCACAACCACTGCTGGCGAGTTGAGTCACAGGAGTCTCACTTTTCTTAGCTGTCAAATGGGAGTGAGAGCTCATTATTCTCAACCCTATGGATTTTAAAGGCTTAACAGCATCTTTATGTCTCCTTTCTAACAGACAGAAACCTCTCATCTGTGGTCCCTAAAAAGTTTTATCTTAATTCTAATAAGAACATATATATTCTACCCTCATGGCCTTGATCTCTTTGAGGAGAGAGATGGTGTCTTCCTTTTTTCCCCAGGCACTTAGCAGAGTGTCTGTTAAATTAGTGAATAAAAGAATCATTATTAGAGTGACTATACATCCTGCTATGTGCCTATTTTTTAACATTTAATTATTAATAGGCCCCATTCACGTTCAAAATTATCCAAGTTTGGATGACAAATTACACGGTATTCATCATTTCCTTAATGGAAGTAGAAACTACTTATGTCACCAGTGTTCTTGAGATCAATTAATGCCCACTCAGTTCTCTTTTCTTTACAAATTAACTCCGAGTCCTCTTTTTTATGGTCTGGTTGTTTTAAAGTTTGGAGATTATTTCAGTGAATAATTGAGGGACAGATTTGGGATTCTACATTTACTGTCATCCAATATTTAAACTCCCCTGCTCCTAAGAGAGCTCTGGAGTTTCTTACAAATTTAAGATGATAAGGATTCTAATACATATAGTCTTACCCTTTGAACGGTCTCCCAAATTATTTCTAAAGGCTTCACCTGTTACTATTATTTTAGGTAACAAGGAGGTACTGGCTTAGGTACCCCAGCAAGCAGAAATAAACAATACATTCAAATAAGCCTTATCTTGAAAAACACTAATTCCATAGAGAGAACACATTTGAGAGGATAAGGATGAGCAAACAGGGCTTGTCTTTATGACAGCTGCCGTAATAAAGTACGACTTAAAATAGGAAGCACATAGTTCAAAAGTTGGCCTCTGAGTACACCAATATATTAGAAACATGACCATTTCTGATTCCAGAATGAAAAAGTGCTTTTTCTTAAGAAGCCACTTCCAAATTCAACCATCTATTGCCAAGCCTTGACATGTTTTTCAGTCACTTGTTCAAACATTCTGTATCCTGATCCACCAAAAGCTCTGATTAAAAGCCTTAATATGAAAACAAACAAACAAAAAAGAGAAGATGTGGTTTTACAAAAGAGAACTTTTATTTTGTAAGTAAAATTTTCGGCATATTTCTATTTGAACTACGGACACGAATTGTAGACTGTTTAAGAACCTATGCTGTTACTAGTCCCGTATACTCAATATGTGACTCAGTTTGACTTTTGAAGTAATACCTAAGCAAATGTTGTCATATAATATTCAGAGTAAGTGAGTTAATTCTGACACTTGAACAACAACCCAGCTGCCTTCTATTTATTTTAGTTCTAGTGCTTTATCTTTTTTACCTCATATCTAAGAAAAAAAGGAAAATATCAGAGGAAACTCAGAGATGAGTCATGACAATCACTTCTGACCAGCTACCAGTTGAATCACAAACCATGGAATTGCTCCTAATAGGCATTTCACTGGCAGAATTTACAGAGGAATAGGAGAGTGGTCCTATAAATTTTAATAATTTCTAGATCTTTAAAATAATTACATCTTTAACCTATTTCCACTTGAAATTAATACTAGCTGAAAGTAAGCAAAGATAGACAAGTAAAATGAACCTAGATTTCTCAAGTTTTCATATGTTCTTTTAGCATCTCTGTGGTCACCTGTAATCAATTCTGAATCAAGATGTTTCCAGAAAAGTTGGAAAAGCTAATTAACAACAAAGGAAACTAAAAACGAATGTCTGCTTCTGTGCCTAAGGTTAGGTACATTCAAAGAAAGAAAACTTGGAATCTTTTCAAAACGTAAGGACCTGAATGATTTTCGTGAAAAGCAAATATATTTATTCCTTGCAATGATTCATAACGAATGTTCTATTTCACCACATTAAACATATAATAAACGCTCTTCTCTCAATGCAAACTACTAAACTCCACCCCAAATAGCCTCAATTAAATACACAGAGATCAGTTCCAAATCAATTCAGCTGAGCATGAAAGTCACGAAAGTGGAAACATAATGGCTTTGAGTTTTAAAAAGTATTCGAGTAGAGGAAAATAAATGTCTGAAATAAGGAGTCTGGTATCATCTCTCACTTTAACTTGGTTCCCATAAGTTTGTTGATTTACATGCTCTGGTTCTTTTTACTATTAAGATTTTAGAGGTTCTGGTTCAAGATGGTGACTTAGGAAGACGTTGAACTCGCCACTTTCCATGCACATACCAAATCTACAGCTCTATGCGGAACAACTTTCTCTGGGAAAAAAAAAAAATCCAAAAACTGGCAGAGCAACCCCTTCACAACGAGCAAAGGGGAGGGATACCACATCAAAGCAAGCAGGAAAGGCTGAGGCACGATCTCACCACAAAAACCCCTCCCACAGTGCCAGGACCCATAATCAGCAGGAAACTCAAAACCCTGAGCTTCTTGCTAAGAGCAAAAGGCTGATACCCCACAACAGGCACCCCAACTTTTAAAACCGATACCTGAGAGAAGAGCCTCGAAAACGCCTGGCTTTGAAGACCAACAGGGCTTATGCCCCAGAGACTCATGGTCTGTGCTGAACTGAGGGACGGCCCTTAAAGGGCTCATGCACAGACTCCCTGGTGCTAAGGCCTCAGGGCAGAAGCAGACCTTTGAAAAGTGTCCAGTGTTTCCGTGAAAGAGGCTCATTTACTAATCTTGAAGCATTGGTCTGAGGGACAGGGGCCTGTTGGGCTGCTCTCTGGGGAAGCAAGTTGGTGGGCCTAAAGCCAGAGGGCACCATTGTTTAAATGTCTTTTCTTTTCTTTTTTTTCCTTTTATGGTGGGTGCCATCTTTGCATCCCACCTCCGCCTCTTCTAGCCAGTGAGTGCGGCCTCGGTGCTCTACCTCTGCCACACTTCATAGCTCCGGGATGGGGCCAAGGAGTTCTACGCATGGCTGGTGACCTCCTTTTTGCAGCAGCTACCCACTGAACACCCCCTTAACTGCGTGATTCTGGAGGCCAGGGGACCTGCTTTCCTGGATTCCCAAGAGACTATAGCAATCAGACAGACAGTCCTTGGTAGACTATCACTCCCAGGGCACTGTATAGACCTCAGATTGCAACACACCCCAGTCTTCCTGAGAAAGAGGTCTATTTGCTTGTCTAGGAGCTTTGGACTGAGCAGTGCTTTTTTTTTTTTTTCTTTTTTTCTTTTTTTTTTAATGTTTGTTTATTTTTGAGAGAGAGAAAGACAGCATGAATGGAGGAGCAGCAGAGAGAGATGGAGACACAGAATCCAAAGCAGGCTCCAGGCTCTGAGCTGTCAGCACAGAGCTCAATGTGGGGCTCAAACTCACGAACCTTGAGAGATCATGACCTGAGCCAAGTTGGACACTTAACCAACCGAGCCATCCAAGTGCCCCAGGCCCGAGCAGGGCTTTGATTTGGCATCCTTACAGAGGCCAACAGAAGTGCTCTTAGAGAATGGAGCTAGAGAACATTCTCTGCACTCTTTCTTGGCCTCTCTCCAGATCACCAGTATCTTCCAGAGGAGACCTGATGCCAGGAGACACCCCTACATTGCTTAACTCTGGCCGTCAGTGGGGTTCATGGGTCCCATTTAACTAATGGAGAAAGTTGTTCAACAGCGATTACTGCCAGGGCATAGCCAGAGGCAATAGACCTCAAGCTCAGTCTTTCTGGGAAAGAAGTCTATTAGCTTCTCATCGTAGCTGCAGCCTGAATTTTGCAGGATTATAATTAAACACATCTAAGGGCTGACTGTAATCCTTTCCTAAGACCACAGAGGGTGGGCATGATCTTTGAACTCTCCCTCTGCCATGCTCCTGAGTACGGCTTCTCTCAGAGGAATGTCTTACATGTGTCTGGTGCCCCAGTTTTTACCTCTGTGTAGAGTATTGCCTTATTACTCACTTGACGTCTGCAGAATCTGTAGTGGTATCCTCATTTCATTCCCGATGCTGACAATTTGTGTTGTCTTTTTTTTTTCTTGTAAGATTTACTAGACTTACATGCTAGAGGCTTCAACTTTATTAATCTTCACAAAGATCGATCTCTTTATTTCATGGATGTTTCCTCTGCTGTGTTTCCTTCAATGTCGTTGATTTCTGTTCTTTATTTTTGTTCTTACTTCTGCTTGCTTTGCATCTATTTTGCCTCCACTGAGGAGTCTCTGGTTGGGAGGGTAGGACTGCTTCATAACTGACAGCATAGAGGTTAGGAGAAGAGGGTGGGAGGACACCACCCTAGCTGGGAAGGGGACTGACACCTCATTACAGCTAGGTAAGGGTCTAAGCTCAGGCTTTCTAGGTGGTCTCTGTTGATATCATACGGTTGGGGTAGAGGCAGGTTGGCTGGTGGTGGGAGGGCTCATTACTTCTTGGTGGGGGATGAAAGCTTCTGCTCTCTACTCAGCCTTCTCTGATACCATCCCAGTGAGAGATTTGAGGAGACTTATCATAGCCTCAAGAGGTTAGAATCCTAGACTCTTCACTTTGGCTTTTCTATTGTGAGTAGGGGGTGGGCCACAGGTTGTTTTCTTGTTTGTTTGTTTATTTTATTTTGTTTTGTTTTGTTTTCCTACAGTGTTTTGGTAAAGTAAAGCAGTTATTTTCCATAAATTTTGTTTTGCTAGGTTGCTGCCCCATTTCCTGTCCTTTGTCCAGAGATCAGGCTTTTGTTGGAGCTTTTTGTGTCTGTACCTATTGGTATTTCCCAGGTACCAACTTCTTCATCGCCAAGTCTGAGGTACATGAAACAAAAAGACGACCTAGAGAACTCATTCTCGGGGGTGACATCCCTAGGTAGTGGGCCTGTTTCTCTTCAGTTTTCAGAGTGTCCTTAAGTTCGATTTATATATAATTTCCAGGGTTTTTAGTTTTACTCAGGGAATAGTCTGCCTAATTCATCTTTCCAAAAGTAGAAGTTGATCTACATTGTTTTTATAATTTATATCATATATTATTTTGGAGATAGTCCATTCAGTATACAATAGAAATTCTATCTCAATGGAAAATGTAGATTGGCTTACCTTGGAAGTAATTGGATTAAGCAAAGATAAACCCATGTTGATAAAAAACTACCTTAAAGTCATTTTTACAGCTCTGCAAGCAAGAAAATTCACCAATACACAGTTGCAGAATTAAACTATCTAAAAGTAATGAAATGTTTTAATCAGTGGCTCCCAGAGTTTAGAGACAATAATAAAATTCTCTAAAGAATTTTAGGAGGTAGAATAGGGTCGACAAATATTTTTGTACTTTATCTCAAAAAATATTTACTAGGGTGCCTGAGTGGTTCAGTCGGTTAAGCATCTGACTCGATTTCGTCTCATGTCATGATCTTATGGTTCGCGAAATGGAGCTCCGTGTGGAGCTCCACATTGACAGTACAGAGCCTGCTTGGGATTCTGTCTCTACCTCTCTCTTTGCCCATCTCCCACTCCTGATATCTCTCGAAATAAATAAACATTTTTTAAAAAAATATTTGCTATTCTTTAGTGAGATTTGGTTTAATTTTATTAAGAAAACTATAATTCCTTAATTGTTAGGTGACATCAAGAACTGTTTACATTGGCTACGCTGTTTTAAAAAGTATTTCCATGTGTTATTTCCACCTGGCAAAGTTCTGCCAAATACCTGTAGTAATGCCTCACTGAGTTTAGCTGCTTAGACCTAAAAATCATCTCAGTGAAAGGAGAGTAATTATTTTGCCTTTAGATAATACTAAGAGTTGTCAGATTTAGCAAAAACAAAACAAAACATACAGAACACCAGTTAAATTTGGGTTTCAGGTAAATAGCAAAAAATTTTTAGCATAAGTAAGCCCCGAACGATATTTAGGGCACAATTATACAAAATAATTATTTGTTGTTTATCCGAAATTTAAATTTAGCTGGGTGTCTTATATTTCATCTGACAATCCTATATTTTAAAATGTTAAAAGAGGGGCACCTGGGTGGCTCAGTCGGTAAAGTGTCCGACTTCAGCTCAGGTCATGATCTCGTAGTTTGTAAGTTCAAGCCCCACATCGGGCTCTGTGCTGACAGCTCAGAGCCTGGAGCCTGCTTCAGATTCTGTGTCTCCCTCTTTCTCTCTCTGCCCCTCCCCCACTCATGCTCTGTCTCTCTTTCTCTCTCAAAAATAAATAAACATCAAAAAAAATTTTTTATGTTAAAAGAAAAATATACCTTATTATATGATATATATATGTGTGTGTGTGTATATATATATATATACACATATAAATAAATATATATATATATAATTACACACACACACATACACATATATATTAGAAACGTTTAAAAAGGCATAAAATAGGGGCACCTGGGTGGCTCAGTTGGTTAAGTGGCCGACTTCAGCTCAGGTCATGACCTCACTGTCTGTGAGTTCGGGCCCCACGTCGGGCTCTGTGCTGACGGCTCATCAGAGCCTGGAGCCTGCTTCAGATTCTGTGTCTCCCACTTTCTCTGCCCCTCCCCTGCTCACACTCTGTCTCTATGTCTCTCAAGAATAAATAAACGTTAGGGGCGCCTGGGTGGCTCAGTCGGTTAAGCGGCCGACTTCGGCTCAGGTCACGATCTCACGGTCTGTGGGTTCGGGCCCCACATCGGGCTCTGTGCTGATGGCTCATCAAAGCCTGGAGCCTGCTTCGGATTCTGTGTCTCCCTCTCTCTCTGTCCTTCCCCTGCTCATGCTCTATCTCTGTGTCTCTCAAAAATAAATAAACGTTAAAAAAAAATTTAAAAAAAAAAAAGAATAAATAAACGTTAAAAAAATTTAAAAAAAAATAAAAAGGCATAAAATATAATGTGTTATATTTTAGAAATTGCTCTTAGATTAATCATAAAAGCTAATACAAAAGCAAAGAATTATGGTCCAAAAATACTAAAGCAGAATGAAAGAAATTGGTTAGGAAATATAAAATAAATATATTTTATATTTTATCCTTACTTTCTCTGTATGTAAGAGAGTGGGAAGAGTGTGAATAGGAAATGGAGAGGGGAAGGAAGGAAGGAAGGAAGGAAGGAAGACAATTGAAGGAATGGTAGAAAGCAGTGAAGAATAAAAAAAACTTGTTTTTGTATGGGAAAACACACTGTATTAGCCCTTTTGCTAAGGCAGAAAAAATAATGCCTTTGAAAATGATTGAGGAGGAGGAGGACCACATGAGGGGCAGTGATGGGTAGAGGGATGATTACAATTTAGGGGCCAAATACTAATTCTTTTTAATTTATGGCGTATTAATATGAAAACATTTTTAAGCATTAAGCATTGTGACCTACAAGAAATTATTATTGTCATTAATCATTATCTTTGGAACAGAAAGCTAGTATAAAAATAGGCATTAGGGAAAGTTTTCATTCAGTATTTTATGTCTAGAAAAAGAAAAACTGAATCAAGGGTTAGTAAAAATTTTCATTAGATTCAAATGCCTTCTAATGTTTAACTTGAGTTATTTTATTTTGCTTAAGGATACTCCTCACACAAGGCCAAGGTTATACCACTAGATTAAGTCAGTGACCTTCTACCTACTTATCTATACTTAGATACAATCTATATGCTGGTGTAAGTTTTCTTCAGTAATCCTTTCTCATTATCAGTTTCAAATGAAGACCAAATTCTCACCCTGTCATCTCCTAGGGCACTTCAGTGTGATCCCAACTCATCTTCCAACTTTTGCTTTGGCTGTTTCCCGCCCCCCCCCCCCCCCCCCGACAACCCAGGAAGCAATCCAAATGAAATTACAGTTGGCCCTTGAGCAACACAGCCTTGAACTGCTGGGATCCACTTATACATGGATTTTTTACAGTACCGTAAATTTATTTTCTTTTCCTGATGATTTTCTTAATAACATTCTATTTTCTCTAGCTTCCTTATTGTAAAACTACAGTATATAATACATATAACATAAAAATATGTGTTGGGACACCTGGGTGGCTCAGTTGGTTAAGCAATCGACTTTGGCTCAGGTCAAGATCTCACAGCTCGTGAGTTCAAACCCTGCGTCAGGCTCTGTGCTGACAGCTCAGAGCCTGGAGCCTGCTTCAGATTCTGTGTCTCCCTCTCTTTCTCAGCCCTTCCCCCACTTGTGCTTTGTCTCTCTCTATCTCAAAAATAAATAAACATTAAAAAATTTTTAAAAATATATGTGTTAATCAAGTGTTATCAGTAAGGCTTCTGGTAAACAGTAGGCTATTGGTAGTTAAATTTTGGTGGAGTCCAAAGTTGCATGTAAATTTCTGACTAGCAGCGTCAGCGCCTCTAATTCCTGAGTTGTTCAAGGGTCAGCTGTAATCATTATCTTCTGAACCCCTAACTTCCCTATCTCTCTGTTTTTGTCCTTGATGTATCCCTCACTTGGACCTGCCTCCCCAGATTTCACCTTTCCTTACAGAAATCCTCACTTTCTTTTAATGCTATAATTTAAATTCCTCTCCACCACACTGGCTATTTCCTGGTCGGTAGCCCCAGTTGTTCTCACTCCCTACTATGATTTCTCACCTGTGTCTGTCTTCACATTGTTTAATATATTTGCATTGATTCGTCACTGCTTGGTTACTTGTTTGGCCCCTCCAGGAGGCAAGAAACCCCTTGAAATATGGTCTATGACTTGCTCATCCATCTTTGGTCCCTCTGCTATACTTTTAATTGTATCTCAGATTTTATACACTTTTTCAATAAATGTTTGATAAATATTGATTTAATAGTATTGGTGAGAACCCAAAGTTTTGTGGTTTCCAATTAAAGACTTAGACTTTAGGTGAAAACTCTTCCACATTCTTATGTTGTTAGGCTTGTCCTTCAGCAAACTGAAGTAAATAGACCACAGGAACAGAACATGATGTCAATGATTAGGGTCAATAGCCTTTATGAATAAATAATCAAAATGGCCAACTAGGAAGACCAAAACAAAAACAAAAAGCAAACAAATAAAAACAAAAGCAAATCAGAAACTGGCTTGGTAATTTCAAGTGCCTTAGCTCCACCTGAGTGCTTACAAAACAATAAAATAATCAGAAACAGAAACAACAATGAGAATTTAAAAGACCCAACATAGACTTATATGACTTCTTGAAGTGGACAAAAAGTAATTACAGCTTACTTGATAGGCTTTATTCTGGTTTAGTCGAAACTAGCATAGCTGAGATACAGAGTGTCAATTTGGGAAACTTTTTAAAGGTTTTTAGCTTTGCTACTGGAAAGGAGAGAAATGTATTTCTTTAAAATGAAAACTTACCTGTAGAAGAAAACAAGAAAAATTGCAAAAGGCAGGGAAATTACAGAATCTACAATTTTTGGTGTTCATGATTTTCCACTATCCCTAGCAGATAACCTTGAAATTAGATGACAATAAGAGGTGCTTTCTGTGACAAGTACTTCAGTTCTTATTAGATTTCCAATAGTCATTTAGATTTGGCATGATCCAAAAAATGCTTTAAAATGTTATAACTTCTCTTATTTTCAAAGTTATATAGATGTTTTAAAACCATTCCTGATATAATCAGCTCTTTAAATGATGGGTGATATCTGTAATTCCTCCAATGAATCCATTTCTTTATACCTTTTATAAAGATAAAGGTGTTCAATCGACATTGACAAAGAACAAAGCCAATTATTAATCTTGCAGGGAGAGACAATCTCTGGAATTGAGAGGAATCATCCTGTTTCTCTAAGAAATCACTCTCGTGGGATCTCAAAATGCTCTCTTCATCTGGTTCTCCTAGAAGCCTTAAGCTTCCTTCAAAGTTGAAATTAGCTCTTACATTCTTCAAAAGGCCTTGTGTCACCCTTTTGGTCCTTGGTGATGATCCCTAACTTAGACATCAGTTATATGATATTTGTCACTTGACATGCGGTACCTTGTAGATTTAACTACTTTCTTAATATCAATTTGGCCTTTCAAATCATAACGTGAGCTCTTCAAGTCAGAATCTCTTTTGACAGAGTCCTAAGCATAATGGGACACTGTCAGTAATGTATGTGCATTCAGTAGAGATGATTATGCCTCAAAGTTTATGGAGCCTCCACTTGGTCCCTTTCACTTTATCAAAGAGAGTATCATAAACCGAATGTTTTTGCCCCCTAAAAATTCATATGTTGAAACCTAACCCCCAACGTGAGGGTATTAGGAGAGAGTCTTTGGGAGTTGATTATGTCATGATGGTGGAGCCTTCATGGATGGTGTTAGCACTTATAAAAGGGGCCCTTGGGAGCTCCCTTGCCCCTTCCACCATGTGGGGACACAGAAAAAGACAGCCATCTATGAACCAGAAAGTGGACCCCCACCTGACACTGAACCTGTTGGTTCCTTGATCATAGACTTCCCGTTCTCTATAAATGTTAAATAAACTTCTGTAGTTTGTGAGACTTCTGGTCGTCTATAGTAATTTGTTATACTGAATGTACTAAAACAGGGAGAAAGTAATAAATCTTAAATTTTTGTTGAATGAATAAATAATTTTTCAAACCATATAGACATTTACAAATTCTGAACATCAGTACAAGATAACCAGGCTTAGAAGTAAGTAGCTTAATCTGTCATTTATCTAGGTACACTCCTTCAAACAGTAGTCTCAAAAAAATCTTCTATTGTAAAAATATATTTGAGAAACACAGCAGACTAAACTGCACTCTTGACCATTTTCAATGCAACTCTCCATATTAAAAGTTCAGTGAAATCCAAGTACAAAGACACATTTTGGACTTAGCCCGTAACCCATCATATCCTAAATTTGTTGGACCACGTAACCTTACTACCATAGCTTAAAATTGACATTATTTGCAACACACTTTGAGAAACAAATTGTGATGCACCTTTTGAACAGCATCTAACCCACTTACCATCACCAGAAATGAGTGGGAGGTGGGATGCTGACCAGCTGAAAATGTGGACGTGTTTTTCACACAGAACCTCATCATCGCTCTCCTGGGATCTTTCTGTACTTTCTAATAATACTTGACCAACTGAATGAATTTCATAGCTATTGTTAAATAATTAAAGGTTTGACATACTGCAATTCTCATAAAAGTATATGCCACTTACCACTTACATTCAATAGTGATACAGTGAACTCTGGTCTGAGGACAAGTTGTAAGTAAAAACGGGTAAGTGTGGCTGGCACAAGGTGGAAGCGTTTAAAGTTATTTTGTCATAACAAAATACAGACATGTCCCTGAATATATTTAACTGCCGTCTAATATTTAGGGGAAAATAAATGTAACCTTCCTAATATTCAATTATTCAGATATTGAATCCAGATATTTTTCAGCCAAGTCACATAAGATCATTGTCTTCTGCTAATTTTTAAAATATTTGTTGTTGTTAATTATTCTACATACTATAAAGCATGGAATGTATGACGGTTGTGAAGGCCCAGTGTAAACCAGGGAGCTTGTAGTTCTGATTGCACTTGGCAACCATCTCAGAACCGTGAGGGAAGCCACTATAAGAATGAAGTTGGTGAAGAAGAAGAAGAAGAAGAAGAAGAAGAAGCAGCAGCAGGAGGAGGAGGAGAAGGAGGAGGAGGAGGAAAGAGAGAGAGAGAGAAAGAGAGAAAGGAAGAAGAAAGAAAGGAAGGAAGAAGAAAGTAAAGAATGAAGTCAATATGAGGAGAGAAGTTCAGATAAAAAAAATTTCTCTTCTGAAGGAATGATGACTAAAGCCTTTCCTACTTCTGGTTTTTATGTCATATGAGGTAATATATCTTTAATATTTTTGCTTGTTTGAGTAAGATTTGCTGGCATTTACAAATAAAAACATCATACTTGATACAGAATGTGGTCCTAAAAGTGGGGTCTTATAAGTAATATACCCTAAAACATAGGATGACTGGACCCAGTGATGACAGGTTATGAAGTTGGTTGGATGACAGGTTATGAAGTTGGTAATATACTAAGGTAACAGATACTTCAAATGTTGCCCAGCTCTGCCTAGAGGCTCAAACTATGAGCTCACTGACATTTTAGCTATAGGATCCTTCTAGAGAAAAGTCATGATTTTAAATGATGTTGTATATAAGTGGGGGTCCCAGAACAAAGTAGACGGTATACTCAACTGCACTTTTGAGAACTTAATGAAGAGACATTTTACACAGGTGTGGACAAAATTTATGGAGCCAACATTAGATCTGAAGCTCCCAGATAGTTTACAACAATTGGATGTCATCTTGGGCCTGCAGGGTTGAGGGGAAGAAACAGTGTTACTGGAGCATCGAGAAAGTGAAAGCTGTAAAGGAACACAACCATCACAGAAACTGTGGCAAACCTGATTCAGAAGAAGGGTAGAATTACTTCACCACTCCTCCACTCTCCTCCCATGTGCATGTCTCCTGTGATTACTCTTCCTGGCCAAATCACAACTGATTACTTTTTTACCAAAAATTACGTATGAAAGAAGGGGAAGGGGAAATGAGAAGAGAGAAAGAAAGAAAGAAAGAAAGAAAGAAAGAAAGAAAGAAAGAGAGAGAGAGAGAGAGAGAAAGGAAGGAAGGAAGGAAGGAAGGAAGGAAGGAAGAAAGAAAGAAAGAAAGAAAGAAAGAAAGAAAGAAAGAAAGAAAGAAAGAAAGAAAGACAACGGAAGAGGGAGGAAAGGAGAGAGGAAGGAAGGAAGGAAGGAAGGAAGGAAGGAAGGAAGGAAGGAAGGAAGGAAGGAAGGAAGGAAGGAATGGGGAGAGAGTAAAAGAGAGACGGAGGGAGGGAAGAAGGAAGACAGAAAATGGAGAAACTAAATTGTTGCTACTACCAAGAATATTCTTTTAATTAGGAAATATGTTTCTATGTAATGTTTATACCTAAAATTTGAGTATGACATTTGGAAACTCCATTGCAAAACTTAAAAAATGAAACCACACTAGGAAGTCATGTAAAACTAGATTTCTCTAAATACACTTATTTAAACATCATTGGGGTAAAGAGACCATTGAAATAACTTGGTTTGCCTTGCATTTTCTTTCTAGATTCAGCTGTTTTTAAGATGCATTTTACACAGTTAATAAGAACTCGAAGGCATGTGATGCTTGTCTGATCCACTGAATGAGGATCCCGGGTCTGCAAAGACCTTCAACTCAACGCACAGATACATTTTTGAAAATAAGACCTAAGCATGTTTTCCACACAATTCCTGACTTACAGCTCTATTCCATCTAGCGTAGTTTCTATTCCCTTATGATAAAGTCCGCCATCCCATGCTATAATTGTCTCTACTTCCCTGCTTCCTCCGTTATGTGATAGAGTCCATGAAATTTTTTCATTCTTCACTCATGTTGCTAAATACTTCCAATATATAGCATTAGTAAATTCTCAACATATAAAAAGATTGAATAAATGATTAGCACATTCTTGAAGGGAAAGAAATTGTTTTTCAGGATGCGGGTCATGCTCTGACTTTAAAACTTCCAGACGGTTGGGATTATCCTGAGAGACCTAAGGAGGAAGAATTTTTCAAAATAATTTTACAAAACACAACAAAGAAACCTCCTACCAAATATTTTTATATTCATGAGACCAAGAGCTAATGTAAAATACACGTAATGTCACCGCTCACTAGAGGCTCTTCTCTCTGTAGCTGCCACCTGACTAGACCACATCGCTAAAATCAAATCCTTCTGTTTCGTAAGTTTCATTTTTCTATAGCTGAGATTACAATCTATCATTTAGAGAGAATCTGACACCTAGATAAAAGCAAGCACATAAAAAGAAATCGAAACTGATGCAGAAGGGAAAAAGTACAAATAGGCTGCATTTCTGCCAGTTAAGTGACATGGTTGGGAGCAGAGGAGATAGCATGAGAAAAAAACTTTTTAGGTCATTTTCATCAAGTGACTTGTAGGTGAAGGGACATCCGAATTTCAAAATTTAATCATATCTTCTAAATTCATTGTTCTAAAGTCCTTCTTCACTCTTCCCTGCTATTTTGTGTATTTGTTAAGATACTCACTCTTTAATGTATTAATTTCATATTTGCTTTAAAGATAATAGTACCCAAGGGGCACCTGGGTGGCCCAGTTGGTTACGTGTTCAACTTTTGGTCTGGCTCAGGTCATGATCTTGCGGTTTCAAGCCCTATGTCAGTCTCTGTGCTGACAGTAGATCCTGCTTGGGATTCTCTGTCTCCCTCTGTCTCTGCCCCTCCCTCACTCGCATTATTTCTGTCTCTCTCAAAATAAATAAATTTTAAAAATAAAAGATAATAGTATCCAAGAAGTCTCTTTACTATGTGTAAAATCTAATCACAACCCATCAGTCTTCACATTACCCTCGATTAATAATTATCACGTACATTTGGTACATGGTGTACCTATTGCCTACGGTTGGTAGGTAAACCAATCAGAGCATGCTTATGCAACAGTTAACAAAGTGGTCTCCAGTACTGAAAGCTGAATGTTTCCCATCTTGTTTCACGTGTGTAATGAAATAAGACATAGTATAGGGCGTCAGGAGACATGGGTTTTTGTTTCTGGTTCCATGAACATGTCACCTTTTCTGGGTGGCATTTTTCTCTACTGTAAAATGAAAGGACTTAGACTAGAAGCCGAGTCAAAGAAAGATGTCCCTTTCTTTGACTTACATAATCTATCCTTTGAAATCTTATGCTAAAAATAAGAAAATGAAAAGTCTATATCTATGATCAGTTCAATTCCTGAAAGAACATTTTTAATTGTTTTTCCTTTATTAGTTGCGTTTTTTCTGCAAATATTATAGCAAATATGATGGAAAAAACAGCCTCCAAATATTAATAATGTTTCCAAATTTATTAAATTAAAAATTATTGGGTTGATCTTATTATACTATTTGTGGAGAAAAAAAATCAGTGCAGTCGTTTTTTTTTTTTTTTAATTTTTGTACTTTCAACCTATTCTCTTCTCTTAAAAGCAAATATATCTTAACTGTGAGCAGCTTACATACTTGTATAACTTACCAGATGACAAGGGCGGTCCTCCCCCCACAATTCTGTCCAAGCACCTGATGTGAGTTTTCAGTGGTACAAAAGTTTACTCGGTAATTCAAGGTGTCAGATGGAGTTATTTTGTCTTTTGAGTGCCTTAATGATAAAAAGAAAGAGTGGACCAAAAGTCAGGCATGCTTCCAACTAAACCATTAGTGTTTGCAGTTTGGCTAAAATTATGCTCAACCTCAGAAAACCTGTATTTATTTACTAATTTTTAAGCAATTATTTTTAGTGCCTGCAGGTTTCTAACACTACATTCACTGAGGTGTGCCTCACACGTTTGAGAGCACCTTAAAAGAAGGTTTTCTCTCTTTGTAAGCTGATCAGTTAAGACCAGAACTGGTTATGATTTCCATAGAATTTCTTACTGCAACCGAGAACCATAATCACAAATAGCAAGCAAGGCAGTAAATGCTGCGAAGATACAAAAGCACTTAATAGCTTAGAAGGAAACAAATGTGTCAAATTGTTCAATAGGATGGAACGTACATTGTAAAGAAGGAAGGGAGAAAGAAAGGAAGAGAGGCGAGAGGGTGCTGTCTGTGTTGTGGTTTGCCTATTGGAGCTTGCCATAGAATCTCCATGCCATTCTTCCCACCACCAACACATCTGATATCAGGGAGTTTTCCAGATCATACAGGCCAGGGAGCAAAGCTATTTTACTGTAAGTTAGACTTGATGCAGACCCCTGGTCAAAACAGCAGCCTTTTATGTCACCTATGTAGGTCAGAGGCGTTCATATATGTGGTCTGTAGTGCATTCGAAGCCCAATGAGGCTCACAAGGTACTGTGCTGCCTTTTTCATGACACATGGCATAAGATGTTTCAAGATGATGCCTAATGCTGGTTGGGCCCTCCCTCCCCCGCCGCCAAGTTCAGTTGCGTATGGTTTATAACGTTCGAAGAGGTTTTTCAGGAACTAGAGAAGAAAGATGCTGATCAGCTCAGAGGAATTAAATGACACATTGAGTGAAAAACTACATTTTATAACTTCTTATAATTAGTTACAGGAATGCCTAAATTAACACTTCAATAAATATGTGTACATAATGAAGGTAGGCACTATAAACCTAATTATAAATTTATATATAAAATATATTGTATAATTAATTACATTTGTGCTTAAAGTAATTGTTATGTGTATATTAATTTAGACATATGTATTTTTAATTTTCAAATGATCTGCCTTAATCTACAAATAATTGAGGATTATTTTACCAAATGGATACATAACATAATTAAATATATTTTTAAATTAAAATAAGGATCAGAAAAACTATAAACCAGATGATTTTTCAAGCTTGGAGAAAAGTACCTAAACACAAAACAAAACAAAAGTTCCTATTATAAAACCCAAAAATGGATGTGTAGGCTATACAAAGAATTATGCACTTTTATAAGAAAACGATATGCAAAATCATAGTCTTTGGCCTCTTTTTTGGCCTCATTTATTTTTATTCCATCATCAGATTGCCAGTTCTTGGGCTCTACACTGACGTTTCCTAGAAGCAATCAATGGAACTCAGATTCCCTCATATGCACAGTGATTTATTTTTACTACCCTGTGAGAACTTTATTACCAGTACTGCTCTTTATTCTCTTCTCCTAGTGCGTTTCCTGACTCTATAATTTCCCCCTTGAACCCATATCCTGCTGCTGTCAGTGCAGACACTGAATGCTATACTTTCTCTATGGCTGCCTACTAGGCTGTTTCCTCGTGGTTACAAAAGCAATTTTCTTCCGGGTCATGCTTCCATCAATGGCTTTATTGCTCACTTATGCTTTTGTCTTTCCTGTTGCTATCAGCTGACCAGTTTAACTTCAGCCAGTCATGATGCTGGTTCTAACTAAGTCACAAAGTAATCTCTGGCAACTTCCCACTAACAGGTGGCTCTGTTCTGATGTGAGAATCTTTATGAACCGTTACAGTTTGCTCTAATGCAAAAGGAAAGTTCTTTTCTTGATACCCTTATAGTGTGAAGCAGAAAGAAATAGCTTTGGGGGAAAGGAAAGCTACTCAGACTGTTCCTGGGAAATTAAGT
This sequence comes from Paguma larvata, assembly GCA_030068075.1. NCBI lineage: Eukaryota > Metazoa > Chordata > Mammalia > Carnivora > Viverridae > Paguma > Paguma larvata. The sequence goes on along the minus strand of CM057827.1, from coordinate 65,307,498 downwards.
CCTCTTTCTCCTTATTCCTTAAAATTTTCCTCTATCTGTTAAAATTTCTTGGTAATTTCCAGGCTCATAACAAAAGCTCCTGTAACTGTGGCAGCACATAACTGTCCTGAATTGAGGTTGTGACTTCCAGGACATTAAAGGCAGACTAACTACTGAGGGACACCTTCAAACTTTTCACATTCTCCAGCAACTCGGTCACTTTGTCTCTACTTCCCAAAAATACCCACTGCAGTATGTAAACTGATAGTTCCAGATTTCACACCAAGTTTGCTATAGTTCACAGAAAAAGTAAAGAAATGCACTAGATAAAATCCTTACAGTCAAAAGTCTGGAAAAGACCAAAGAATAATTTGATTATTGAATGGGAAGCAGTTATCTGACCAGGTCAAATTCATAAAAGATGCGTGTGTGTGTGTGTGTGTGTGTATCTGTGATTATGAATCAAGTAATCTTTAGAAAAATAGAGACAGAGCCTTGAATGGCTCAGTTGGTTAAGCGCCTGACTTTGGCCCAGGTCATGATCTCGCGGTTCGTGAGTCTCAGCCCAGCTCAGAACCTGAAGCCTGCTTTGGATTCTGTGTTTCCACTCCTCTCTGCCCTTGCCCTGCTCATGCTCTGTCTCGCTCGCTCTCAAAAATAAATATTACAAAATTTAAAAAAAGCAGAGCTTTGATTTATGCACATCTATTCATGAAATTCATTTAGCCACTCTTTTACAGAGGTGTGACTATAATTTTACATCTTGCGAAGGCAATTAATTTAGTACCTTAGTCCCTACAAACATTAATCCATGTTCCTTTGGTTTCCATAAATGACTCAAAGATCATTTTTGGGGCGCCTACCATACATCTGGCCCAGGCTAGGTTCTAGGACTACAAGGATGTACACTACATGACACCTGCTTCACAGAACTTCAATCTTTCTGAGCAACTGGACATGCCTTACAACATTCTTCTAGAATACTATAATGACAGAAGCATGCACAAAGGCCACTGGAGCATCCCACAAGACAGTACCAGATTTTTCTGATGGATCTCAAAAGGCTCCATAGATATTACACACTTCCAAAGTATATATTAGGATAATATTTCTTTTCTAGGTAGTTATGATTAAAATGCAACCGTTCGAATGGACTACTTGCATGAATTAGGCCTTTTAAAAATAGACTGATCTTGGTGTAATCGTGAGCTCCTAATGAAGTTAGAGCGAAGGGAGAACATCATCGTTAGTGATAAAATGTCACCCAAATGTATATTTAGGGACTATGTCTCAATGGGATCATTTCTTCTAAAGTTTTGAAACTGCTGGTCTCTAATTCTGTAGAATGCTAGTAGTATTGCATTTGTAGCCATAACACAGTTGCAGAATTCCAAAAGGACTATTTCGTTCCATTTATTATAGTAAAAAAGAAATCCTTGCTGAATATAAAACATTGCTGTTTTGATTATGTGAACTGATTGTGTGTAATTTTGCCGCTTCTTTTTATGTCATCATGTCCATTGAATCCCTTTTAAAGGGAAATCATTTTCTAGACTAAAATGTTATCCTAAGAGCAGCTCTACTTTTGCTGACATGATTTTGATTAGGAAATTTAGATCTTCACTCTATATGAATACATTAGAAGAGGATTACTCTGATCGAGACTCCACAAGAGAGCTAAAATATACCACAAATAAATAATCAAGCATCTTGTATAAATTTAAAAATAAATCATGTATCATAAAGTAAAAATGGCCAGTTTAGGCTCAGAAAGAACACAGATAGCATTGCTAATTTGTAGCAGAGTGAATCCAGTAACATGGGTTTTTAATTAGATGGCAGAAACAGTAAGGTGACAGGGCTGAGAACAGGTAAATCATCCAGGAATAGTAAAGCACTGAGCACAGAGCCAGCTGGTGCAGAACTGCCTCGTGTCAGAGATCCGCGCTGCGTCCTGAAACGGGGACTGTTCAGACAGTCTGTCGCACAGCTGTTCTTACTCGGAAACAAACAGCCAGGTCTGGTAGTGCTATCACTCTGCAGGTACTATCATGACAGTAAAGTTTCTACGAAGGGCTGGGTATCTCAGGGAGATAAAAAAAAAAAAAAAAAAATCAAGCCTTAATGGAAACACCAAAAAGATGTGTTTAAAAATATCTCCCTTCCTCTCCTTTGCTTTATCTATTGCATTATGCATGTCAATTGAATTATTTAGTCAGAACTATATTTATACCACCAGATTTGGGGTTCTCAAGAATTTGGGGCTAAGATGAATCAGTACAAAGTTGTCAGCGCTGTTTTTGATGTTGAACACGATCACGAATAAACCCTGAAATTTTGTTTTTCAGGGAGCTATCAATATGAGTAAATACATTGCTAAAAACAATGAGAAAGAAGGTCTTTACAATGTTAACTCCTTTTCCTTTATTAATGCTTTTTTTTAAGGTTTCTAAAGACATTTTATTTGCTGAGAGCCTCCCCCAATACTAGAAGTTGAAACTTACTAAATTCATGAAAGTTAGAAATAACATGTTGGGGTGCCTGAGAGGCTCAGTCAGTTGAGTCTCTGACTCTTGATTTCTACTCAGGTCATGATCCCAGGGTCGTGGGATCCGAGCCCCTTGTCAGGCTCTGTGCTGAGCATTGGTCTGGCTAGAGATTCTCTCTCTCTCTCTCTCCCTCAGCCCTTCTCCCCCACTTGCACTCTCTCTCTTTCAAATAAACTTTAAAAATAAAATAAAATAAAATAAAATAAATATTTAGAGAAGTTCAAAAGATAGAAGTCAGTACTTATGATGTAATTAATCAAAAAAAGTGTCTTGATGGAAAAGAAAGAGAATGACATTGTGATTTGGCACTCAAACAAAGCAAGTTAAGAGAACATTACCCCAGTTCTATGGACTTAACTGTGTGCCTCACACCCAAATCTATGTTTTGAAACCCTAACCCCCAGTGTGACTCTATTGGGAGATAGGGCCTTCAGGAGGGATTTAAGATCACACAAAGTTGTGCATGGGGCCTTAATCTGATAGGATTTGGTGGTCTTATGAGAAGAGAAGGCGATCTCTCTCTCCCTCTTTTTGGTGAGCCCACAAAGATGAGGTCATGTGAGCACATAGGAAATGGCAGCCATCTGCAACCAGGAAGGGAGATCTCAGCAGAAAGGGAAACCCGCTAGACCCTGACCATGGAATCTCCAACATCCAAAACTGGGAAAAAATGAATTTATGTTGTTTAAGCCACCCAGTCGACAATATTTTTTTATTGCAGCCCACACTGATTAATACACCCAGAAAGAGGTGAGGGCTCCCAAAACCTACTGATGAGTCACGGGGACTGGGCTGTAAGTAGGTGAGAACTGCTTCTGAATGCTCCTAGAGTAGTAGAGGGGCCAAAACAGTCCAGCCAGCATTGCCGCAAATTTCAGACACTTGTCATCTCCCTTCCTTTTGATGGCTTTGGCTTTAGTTTGTCAGTTTCATTTTGTTTTCTTGTGTGTTTGTGGGTAGGAGGCAGCTGTTAGTTTAGCTTCGGTTTGTTGTATATGAAAAAGGAAACATTTCAGTTGGGTAAATTATTGGCCTTTCAGCCATTTTTTTTGACAAAAACTATCTTGAAGAAAGAAAGAAGAAAGTCTTTATTAAGTCTGAAAATTAATCTTTTATTGGGTATTTTCAATCAACGTCTTTGATGATTCCTGGTAATTTTTGTATAAAAACCATCCAACCTCCTATAGGAAATAAGTTTATTACTTTAACAGAAAACCTTCCAGGGCACCTGTGTGGCTCATTCGGTTGAGTGTCTGACTCTTGATTTCGGCTCAGGTCACGATCTCATGGTTCATGAGGTGGAGCCCTGCATCAGTCTCTGTGCTGACAGTGCGTGGAGCCTCTCTCTCCCTCTCTCTCTCTGTCTCTGTCCTGCTTGTACTCTCTCTGTGTGTGTCTCTCTCAAAATAAAAATAAATAACCACTAAAAAAAACACAAACTAATTGCTTGCCTTGTTGAATTGGCAGAGGCTTAACAGTGGTGTCCTTAACATTTGCCCAAAGATAATGTAGGGAAACAATCCATAAGCGAGATTCTAGTCAAAGGGAACATAAATGTGGGGAGCAGTTGGCCTTGGCCTTCACTGCCCCCCCAGTCAAGATTCTTAACCTTTTCATCTCTACCCATATGATTTTCCATATTTGCATGTATCCCAGGTACTATCACCATTCATTTAAAAATGTGTAATAAACACTTAGCCAGTGTTTATTGAAACAGCAAAAGTACACAAGATACTTATTTGCTCTTTGAGAACTAAAAACATGTAAGGGGGCAGACAATTATGTAGGCAACTAAATTATAATATTATAAGCCTTGAGGTGGCAGTATGAATATGTCAGCACTCTGTGAGTACAAAAGAGGGAAAAAGTCAAAGAAGTCAAAGGAAGAAACAGTATTTGCTGTTGGTCATGAGCAACGGGTTGTAATTTTCCATGAAAGTAGAGAAGAAACTACAGATATGAATACTTTGGTCAGCCCAGTATTAAAACCTATATCTTAATTTGTATGCCTTTGTGAGGAAAAGGCATAAGCTCTCCAGTTCACACAATCCCTTTCCCCACTTTGCCAGACACCTGAAAATACTTAAACTTGTAACTTCTAGGATAAAATAAGCAAACTTGTGGCGCTTGGAGGATGGAGAGTATCACCTAGCACTTTCTGTGAACTGTAAATACTTTAATGTAGTTTAGCATACATTTCATGGAGAAGATGAGTGTAACATGATATTTGTAATAATTGCCAACAGTTATTGAGTACTTAGCATGTACCACTTTTAAGTACTTAACATGTATTCAATTCAATTACCCTTCAAAACAATCCCATAGGGAGTTAGGATTATTATTACTATTATTATTATTTTAGAATAGGAAATCGAGACAGAGAAAGTATCTCACCTAAAGTTATGAAAGTAATACAGTCAAGATTTGAAGTCAGGCCACGGTGCGAACTCCCAACACCAATACATACTGCAAAAAGGCAGAATGAAGGAAAGGGAAGGGTCTTGAATGTCACTTCAAGGAATTTGTATTTCATTTTGTGATAATAGGGAGCCAGGGAAGGTTTTTAAGAAGAGAATGACTGCTCAGGTTTGTGTTTTAGAAAGATAACACTGATGATGAATGGGAGAGGAGTGAAGACTTCAGTCAAGGGGAATAATTTGGAAACAATAGTGATAATCTATACAGAAAGAAAGAGAGTAAACAGGGCCATGACAGGGCAATCCCTCTTATTCTTGCCTCCATCCCAATCAACCAGGATCTGGATTGCTATGGCTGTGACCACCCCCCCGAAGCATAGTAGCTGTGTCACTTCTCCCGCCTCATTCTAGGTTCAGAGTTGCTTCACCGTGCAAGATGGCAGTTAAAGGAACTGTTACTTTAATACATGTGAATGCATTAGTTGAGCTGAAAGGGGCAACTTCACCCTCAATTCCCTCTTCAAAGCAAAGCCCATGTGAGAGGGAAGTTTAAGGTAGAACCATTCTGAACTCAGGTACAAAACAGAGTCGGAAATCGAAAAAATAGGTGGAATTTAACAGAATTATCAGGTTATACCATGGAAACAAGCCATGTTTACATACATTTATGTGTGTAGTTATAGTCTACACACCCGTAATTTCAAAAATTCATTCTCTGGGTAGGCAAAGAGCCTAGAATTATACACTACTTTTTTCATACAGACTTTCTTTTTTATTTTTGAAAATTTTCATATATATGTGTATATATGATTTATGTGAATTAAAAAGGTAATAGCAAAATGAACACCTGTGTGTCTGCTACCCAAGCCCCAGATTTTTCAAAGAGAACACTATTTATTTACTATCATGTGTTCATTATTTGTCCTCTCATCTGGCCAACTAAACTGATTGCACTCTATGAATGAGAAAAGGTTTCGTGTGTGAGAGCACCCATGATCAACCTGCCTTGTCAAGGATTTATTTGCATAAAATACCTAGGAACTTACTGGAAAAGAACTCATCCAAAGGAGACACAGAAGTAAGGGGGAAAAAAGACCCAAAGATCCAAGGGTCTTAGGCCACTATTTGAGAAGAATGTGCCAGACTAGGGCATCACTTTCCCATCCCCAAGTCTTAGAACAAAAACCTGAACTAGCTAATTGACTAAGATATTTGTGGGATATCAAGAGCAGAGGGCAGCATTGGCCAAGTCCTGAGCATTGATACCTCATCATCCACAAAAAATGTTAAGAACTAGCTATTGTATGGAAATGTGGGAGGAGACTTTGTGGATACTCTGGCAAAAGTTAGATTCACAGCCTTCCAAAGTTAAACAATGGCTTTACAGCAACTTCAGCTGAATTTCACATCCCGTCAGAAGCCTCTTATGGTGCTGGCATTGGAGCAAAAAAAGAAAAAGGTGGATTCCACATAGCCTAGAAAGTCACTCTGCTTTCTCAATGCACTGACCAGGACTCTGTGCACTGACTAATGTGTCTCCACATGATAGGACTCCTCCCTGGGAATTTGAGGGAAATCCTGCTCTAATTAGTTTTTAATTAAAAATATTACTGATTTCTAATCTATTTTTCTCCTATATATTCCATAACAAAGATTAAGCCAAGATTTGTGGTAAAGAATTTGGAAACTGATTCACTGCTTTTTCATGGACAGGAACCTAATTTGAATACATCAATCTAAATGGAAAATTCTTCTACATATTGATTTAAAGATAAATAGAATCTTGTTATCTCTGAATCATTGAAAAGTAAAGGAAATGTAACTGGATTTTAGCAATTATAAAGTTTTTCAGCATCATTCAGAGATATTAAGGATAGTTCCTTACCACTTACTCTACCCTTCAAAATGAAAATTTTGGGACCAGGAAGAAGGGATCATTTTTTATTCAGTCTAATCTTCACTATAACTTTCCTAGGGCCTGTGGGTTCTCATAGCTGGCGAGGGAAAAGTGTGAAGTGATGAGAAAGGCTTTCGAATTCCACTAGCGACTTCTTGCTGTCTTCAGATATCTTGAAACTCTGATTCAGATACCAATGCTGTTCAACCTAGAACCTCATTTACACATGAAAAGAGATAACCAAGAATTGGCAGGCATTTGAGGAAAATGACCAACAAGAGAGAAACTAACGTCAACACACCAGAAAGGAGCTATACATCCCACCAGTGAAACAGTGCTATTCGAGGAAAGAACTGGTAACTCTAAAATAATTCACATAATGTTTCTGAGAGAGAGAGACAGAGAGAAAAAGTTATCGAAGAGGATAACACATCTATTTCAAATTGAGATAGACTCAATATCACAATATTATAAACTTAATTTTGGGAATTATAGGAGATAACAAAATATAATAATTCTCCTTAAAAAAAAAAGGACCGAGTCTGCAAGGAACACACTATTACTATGTTACACAAATTCTTACAGGGTGCCCCAAAACTTGGAAACTTTCCAAACTGATTCCCTGAGACGTGACCCTGATAATAAAATTAATAAAGAGTGATACTCAAAAAGAGAACCCTCTAGATCTATACTGTTGGCAAATGTTTATAAACAAAATACTAGCAAATTGTTAAAAGCAGTATATAAAAGAATACCACACTAAGAGGTAGGTTTTATCCCCAAAGTTCAAGGATACTTCAACATCTGGAAAAGTGTTAATGTGGTATTTACATGCCGAAGAATAAAAGCCATATAATTATCACAATAGACAAAGAAAATCATTTCATAAGATTCAGCATTCATTTTTGATTAAAAAAATAGAAATGGAAGGAATCTTCTTTTGTTTGGGAATGGGTTCTTTACAAAGAAGCTATGGACAACTTAAACATAACGGAAAAGTTAGAGACACTTTCATTTCAGTCAGGATCTAGTCAAGAACGCTCATTATCACAGCTACAATGTGGTGTGAGGAGTAGTTCGCTTCATACATATAAAGGTACGTGTTGTCTGTAAAGAACCGTAAAACTGTAGAAACCAACTAAAACTCAGTCTGCTTTTATTATTGCTGTGTGCCAGCAACTCTAAACAATGTCAGAGATAACATATTTCTCTCTGAAAAAAATAGATGTTGTTGGTCTAAGTTTTAAAACTGTTTTTTAAATATACATATGTTTGAAATTAGTACATTTTATTATTTACCTTTTAATAACTCATAGCTGGAAGCTGAGATGGAGCATTCTTAGTTATACAGTCAGCCCCTGACAGAGGCTCAGTTACGTTGACTTTTATGGACACAAAGTTCATAACAGTTCAGAATTAGTCAAAGTTGCTTCAGGCATTGTTCATGTCAAGAACCTCTATTTCCACTAAATACTCCTGCATTTATAGAACAGATTTTCAACAAAAAATAATAATATCAAAGTGATTATAAAGATAAAGAAAGTGAACTGGACTTACTTCAATTCTGTCATTATATGAAGGCTAGGAGAAAGACAGAAGACACTGGGCTTGAATGTCATGATCATGTTCCCCAAAATGTGACACTTGTCCTACAGCAGTGGATCAAACAATGACAATGTTTGTGATTTTATTCAGGTAATTCCTCTGATTTTTGCAGAAGAATAGCTTTGGATGTTTCAACCAAATGTAATAGAAATTTAGGATGGCTTTTCTGATGAGATTATTTCAGTGGAATGTTTTTATACATACAGATGTTTGAAAGCTGATAGACTTAATCCCTAAGAAACAGACATGGAAAGTATTCAATTTCCAGAATGTAGTAAGAAGTAGGATCATCATAAATCACTGAAAATGTTATTCTTCTGTTTTAAGATTTTTCCTATTTGTATATATCCTGCTTCATGTGGAAAAAAAACTTTAAAATGAAAACTAATCGAAACATAGTCTATTTACTAAGAGCAAAAATGGATTTAAAAACCCAACTATACCATTAAATATGAAGATACCAAGATTAATTTTTCCAAAATTTAATTGACAACTTTATAGACATTAAGGCTTGAAAATAGAAAATTTAAGGTTATTATTACTGAGACAGATTATATATAGATATTAATTCTCTTTTCAAACAATACATTAATGTAATTTTTTAAAATTTTTTTAACGTTTATTTATTATTGAGAGACAGAGAGACAGAGCATGAGCATGGGAGGGACAGAGAGAGGGAGAGACACATAATCTGAAGGAAGCTCTAGGCTCTGAGCTGTCAGCACAGAGCCCGACACGAGGCTCGAACTCACAAACCGTAAGACCATGACCAGAACCGAAGTCAGACGTTTAACTGACTGTGCCATCCAGGCGCCCTAATGTAATTTTTTTAATGTTTATTTTATCTTTGAGAGAGAGAGACAGAGAGTGAGTCGGGGAGGGGCAGAGAGAGAGGCAGACACAAAATCCAAAGCAGGCTCCAGGCTCCGAGCTGTCAGCACAGAGCATGACGCAGGGTTTGAACTCACAAGCTGCAAGATCATGACCTGAGCCAAAGTCAGAAGCCCAACCAACTGAGCCACTCAGTACATTAATGTAATTAAACAGTATTAACCAATAGATCTTTTCCTTTTAAGTGCTGTAATATTTGTATTATTTTTAATATTAACTGGCATGTATAAATGTATAAACTTAAATTAAGAAAATTTCTAACCTGTCAAAAATTTCTTTTCTGGCCATTATTATTACTTACTTCCTTTCGTGATTATAACTGGAAATAATTTTGTCATATAGAGGAAAGCGTGCTAAAAAGTAAACTACTCTAGATGTCAAGTACATGAGTTATCTTACTGTATCTACCTAGAAAATATGACTGTCAACAGAAAAATCTCATAGAAATTATGAGAAAGCCTGGCGACATGAGATGATATTAGGTTTCCCACCATAGCAAAGCAAAACTCTAAAATACCAAGTAAAAAAGTTCATGCTAAATAAGCACGAAACTATACAACTATTAAATGATATAAAATAAAATAAATAAATGAATAGGAGGGGAAGAGTCGGTATTTTAGAGATTTACATGTCTTCACGCCAATTGGCAGATAATCAGGTTAAGAATCATACGATTGGAATTGGAAGTGATTTTAAAATCCTAGTTGAATCCATTCAATTTACAAGTGAAACTAGCACAATCACAATATTGATAGTCTATGTCCACTCTGAGATGGGAGCTAACCAGCCTAGAGCTTTGATTTTTCCCATCAGTGTGATGTGGGGGCTTTCATATCAAGGAAACTGTAAGATACAACCTTACAGGAGAAGAAAATCCCCTGCATCAGTTTTTTTTAAGCTTATTTGTTTTGAGGAAGAGAGAACACAACCTGTGGAAAGGCAGAGAGAAGGGAGGGAGGGGGAGAGAGAGAGAAAGAGAGAGAGAGAAAGAGAGAGAGAGAAAGAGAGAGGAATCTCAATCAGGCTCTGTGCTGACAGTGTAAAGCCTGACACAGGACTTGATCTCAAGAACCGTGAGTTCACATGATGTGAGCCAAAATCAAGAGTCAGACACTTAACGAACTGAGCCACTCAGGCACCCCTCTCCTGCACCAATTTTATCACATAATTTTAGCAAATTTTTCATCATTATGATCCTCAGTTTGAAACACCAATGAAATCATATAGAGACAATGGTCAGAGACACACTCCACTTAGCATTCATGAGCACTCAAGACTCTGTCTTCAAAATCTCCAGCACCTCAGGGCACCTGGGTGGCTCAGTAGGTTAAGTATCCAACTGGATTTCAGATCAGGTCATGATCTTGTAATTTCTTGAGTTTGGGCCCCACATCAGGCTTTTCAGCAGCAGCACTGAGCCTGCTTGGGATTCTCTGTCTCTCTCTCTCTCTCTCTGCTCCTCCCCCACTTGTGCTGTCTCTGTCTCTTAAAATAAACTTAAAAAAATTTTTTTTAAACAAAATCTCCAGAACCAGTTGCATAAAAACAATTCACTGATTAAGGACTTTTATGAAACATTATTTGTTGAAATTTCTACTGATTCTGACCTAAGAATTTTGCATTTTTAATGACTCTCTTCTCTGGCATCACATATATGTGCTAACTCACTAGATTTGGAGCCCAAACAAAAGAAACTATTTTTAAAGAAATGCATTCTATCATTTTCCAACCTCTGGTTTAATGAATTAAAATCTTGAAATCTCCTATTTTTAGTTGGGGGCCATCACTATTAACCTTCTAACCATATTTACCAACATTTAATTATAGGGTAAAATACAAAATCCCTAAATACACTGAGGATTATTTAAAATAAATGCTTTTGGGGTGCCTGGGTGGCTCAGTCAGTTGAGAGTCTGACTCTTGATTTTGGCTCAGGTCATGCTCTCAAGGTTCGTGAGTTCAAGCCCCGCATTAGGCTCTGTGCTGACAGGGTGGAGCCTGCTTGCGATTCTCTCTCTATCCCTCCCCCACTCACATGTGTGTTCTCTTTCTCTCTCTGTCTCAAAATAAATAAATAAAATCATGTCTCTACCCTATATTCCTTTTCTCTCATGGCTTCCCCATTAGCGAGTGACCAAATGTGACAAGATGATAAAAAATATTTTCCCTATGAGTGTTCAGAAAACACAGGATTATAAAAGATTATGAAATTAGGAAATAATTGAAAATAAGGTAGATTTGGGGGATAATTAATTTCAACTTTAAAGCCCCTTTCCTCTATTTGCCCTTACTATTCTGGAGGCTTCCATTTCTATGCAGGTCAGACTTTGTTTCCCTTAGCCCTGACACAACCGGATCCCACTTTGTCAAGCCACCATCATCTTCATGTCTCCATTCCCAAAGTCACAGAGAAGCTTTCTGAATTTCTAAGTTGTGTCTTCCATTCTCGGAGTGCCACATGATTCTACTCTGCCTGCAAAATTTGTGCATCCCTCTGTCTCTATTTCTAAATTCATGCTTAGTTTTTACCATGTTTCTCCCCATTTTTTTCTCATCTGACCCTAGCTATGGAGGACGGTTCCACTCACCATGTTCTTATATTGGTCTAGAATGTGCAACTAATAATTTGTAATGAAATTCACAGCGTCATGATAACTCCCATATGCCCTGCAATTCACTCTCCCCAAGCCAATAACAAAGGAGGCACTTGGCTAATACAATATTTAGACTAGCAGTGAAGAGAGAGATATTTTTCCCTCCTATACTCTGAATAAATAAATTATTCTGACCAAATGAAGAAATGTGGTGTAACATGATTTATTTGGGCCACAGCTGACACTAGCAAGGCAAAGCCTCTTTATCTGCTTACAGAAACTTAAGCAGAGGTCAACAGCCACATCCTCTGATTTGTGTGCCATGGGTGAACATCTTGGGGAAGAACTTGAACCTGGTCTTCAATAGGAGTCCAAACATATACTAATATGTCTTATAGACTAAAAGCGATTGAAAATAGAAGCCAGATTACAGTGAGAAACAAAGGTCTCCTAAGAGAAAAAGCGTGAGTGAGGCTCAAAACTGGCTTTGCCGTGCAAAGTCAAACACCCCATTCAGAGGATGGAGTTCCAGGAACGGAGCCTCAGCGCATGAAAGCTGAAAGCTCAGGGTCACTTGGCACCTGCTCTCATTGCCATGGGACCACCACCACTAACAATCTACACACAGAAAGAGAAGGTATTTTCCTGCTGGATAGACAAAAATTCTACTGCCAAAGGCCGGGGAAGTAGAGGCAGCTAGAAACCACTCTATGTGGCCTCTGAGATAGTGTGGAACACATTAAATGAGGACAGGCCCATCATTTTTATACCAAAGACCTAGAAGCAGACTAGGGGGCAGAAAAAGTGCAGCCGGAGCAGAGAGAAGCTGAAGCAGACACTGGGACTGCAATTCTGAGTCCCCTCACCTGTTTTGGAAGTGCCTACAGAGTTCCCACACAAAGGAGGGTGAAAGGGCATTGCTATTCTTGGGGGTGAGGCCTTTGGACCCACTGTGCCCAGGAACAAGGAACTAAAATGCTCTCACCTACGATCCGTTAGCCGTGGGATCTAGTGTAATGGCAGACAGAGAGTAAAATCTAAGAACAAAACTGTGAACCACATACACTAGGGGAAAAGACATAAAATGTTTTCCCCACAAAACACTTTTTTTTTTTTTTTGGTAAAGAAAGAAACTATTTTTCAACAAACATGAAAATTCAAAGTAATCAAATGAGGTCTTTTATTGACAGGATGAGAAGTTTAAGAAGGAGAATAAACAGGGGGGTAAGGCTAAGGCCAGGAGTCAGAGAAACCCCCCAATTAGAAATCGCTTTCCATTGAAAGGTAGCATTAAACATGCAAACTGTACTAGAGCTAAATCTATTCACACTTCCGTTTACATTAAAATATCCAAACTAATAGACTGAGGGAGAAAGGTCTGAATTATTAGTGCTGGAGAAGGAAGTCCATCATTTGAAGAAATTGGCAGCACAGAGAACTCAAGGGAAAGGGAACGAGTTTCCAGTCGACAGAACAGGAGGAAACATGGTGCTTGAAGAAAGGTGAACAAAGGCCTTTGGGAGGGTTTCCAAGACAAACCTACAGCCCCATTAACAACAGTGCCTGGATTTCTAGCACAAACTGCTTGCGTACTATGAAAGGTCATTTTAATGTAGCAAGTGACTTTCTGCTAATGATAACCTGATAATCTGGTTGCTAATGATAAGGATTAGAGTAAAAATTACATTATACAATAACAACGTGTATAAATAAATCAATAAATAATTTTAACACATGTATTTAAGGTCCCGTTATTTTTATACGGTTCTTCTTCCCCGCGAAGACTGGTATCATTTTTATCTTGTCTTTTCAGTATGTGTTATATAAATTCCATTTGAGTTGAAATAAATTGTACTATATAGTTATTAGTGAAAGAATGAATTCCCTTCAAATAAAGTATTTGTCCTTTTTCAAAGAAAAACAAAAGATACAGAGATATAGATATGGAAATCCCTAACTCGAGAAATTCAACTAATTTTTTTTGGTTCATTAGTGTTCCTCTTTTGTCAGCTTTCAGTATCTTTACACCTTCTGTAATGCTCAATTCTATTCATGTACACTCTATTGTTCTCCTTGTTTCAACTACTGGCAAAATCACAAAACAGAAGACAAAGGAAGTCATAATATTCTATCAGTTCAAATCGAAGGACCACGCATTTAGGAAGGATTCAAGCCTGCTTTTGCAAGAAGATCCTGAAACACAAAAACATGATGAATATATCAAAAATATTTCTCACATACTGCCTGCCATAAAAAGGTTGTTTGAATTAAACATCATTATTGCTCTGTTGTCAACATGTTAGGATATAGAGATAAGCCACACACAAGCCTGAGCTCTATCATGATCCACAAATTACTGTTATATTTTCCACTGCTGGTTTGTTTTTAATATTTAACGTTTTTCGGAGCATACTAACCCAGACTTTGGATTCTATTTTTGTCAGTTTATTTTTCCTCAGATTATGAGACAAATTCTGAGCAATCCTTTGAACTCCTCAAATATTTTAAAGTGATGAATGGTATCACCTAGGTCAGAGGCTGTCATTGGCCTAGTGGTTTGTCATATAATATAAACAAGACTAAGGTATCGTTGCTATTACTTAAAGGGCTTATTGTGATAGAAAGACCTGCTTCATTTCACATAGCAATGTATCATTTTTTAATAATTTAGGATTGACCTGTCTGGTTTGTAGATCATAAAAATTGTTGAGATATAAAGGATCTCAAAACTACTGTATTGAAACCCTTTCTTCTTTCTGTAGGAATCAGTGGCCCAAAGTTTAAATTGCTTACCCAAGACCCCTCAACCACAACAAGGGTTTGGGGGGCCTAGAATCTACCTTTCTGCTCCATTGCTGAGTCCCTTCTAGTGCCTGTGACATCTAGATTTCATGGCCAGCTATGCTTATCAGAAAATTTACTTAGAAGAAGAAGTGAAGAAAAACAAAATTTTAACTGATGCCAGCCCTTACTCTAGTGCCAATAAAAGACATCAGTTGGCTTTGGGAATAACCTATGATTTTGCTTATGGTTATCATCTTGCTCCTATTAGAGTTGGTATATTTTCAAACTTAACTAACAGTTAAGTGAACATGAATTGAAAGATTCAGACTGTAGACTTTCAAAATGTGTCAGTAAAAAAATTTGCAAATTAGAAGATCCAGGCATAAGGTGTATACCCGGTTATGTTGTTGACAGTTACATGGTCAGATCGCTGTGTTCCAGCTTGTGAATCAAGTGTTTGAATGTGCCATAAGATAGCAGGGAAATGTGATTCTATGATCTGCCATCCATCTGGAAGTTTTATCTGATAAAAACAAAAAAAAAATCAGTCCTGAGAAAATAATTAATATACATTTTTTTTTTCCTACAAAGCTTGCTGGGCTAACCAAGGTCTGCTCCAAACTGGAATTCCTAAAAGACCAGGACTGAGTCTACATAGGCAAAACAAAAGAAGAACCGGTAATTTGATTGCTATGGATAACCAAATTCAAGAATCGTGATTGAAACAAAGTTAAGTATGCGGGTTAACTATTTGGGTGGCATTTAACCAAGTGATAGAAGCAGAAATACACAGTAAAACAAGCAATGCTTTATTCAAAAAAAAAAAAAAAAAGAATACTGGAATTTTTAAAACAACATCCTGAATATAAAGGCTATAAGTGTTCATAATTCTACGGCTGAAGAGGATGAAAGATGGGTTATTATCAACTTCTCTCTAGATATTAGATGCCAAGAGATAAAAATCTATTCAAAAACTATTGAGCAACCAGTATGTTCAAGACACTGTTTGAGGCACAGGGCAGGATTTTAGTAAAGACAAAACAGACGAGATCCCTGTTCTCAGGCAAGCTAGCATTCTATTATTAAAGGAAGGCAGTGTATGAAAATGAAGAGCTCACTGAATGATGTTCCTATTCTCTTGTTGTTCTCCAAGTGTTCGGTTTCCACGTCTAAATCAAAAGAGTTTGAGGCAAGTAAAGGGTGAAAAAAAAAATCTACATCTCTTTTCATTTTTGATTTCCTTTTCTGCCAGAAAATTATCCAGTGATTGTCTATAAAATTTTGATTTCATCTCCTTAAATATGAATACCTATTTAGGCACATTAAATGTTTTTCATATGAATGAATCAATTTTATAGTTAATTAAACAAACATGGATTGAGTATCTACTACTTGCCAGGCACTTGCACGGGGCCTGGGAATATACTCGCAGGGTAAAGAGAAGCAAAGACAATTATCTTTACTTCTTGGAAGCATCAATACTCTTGTCCTGAGAAAACGAAGGTAATCATGCCTAATTAATTTTTAACAACACTATTACTAATAATTCCATTTTTAATCATACATCCATAGTGTCCAGTCCTTATAGCTTTTCATGATATGTTATTTTTCCTGTTTTATAAATGAGGAACCAAGTGGAGAAAGGTTAAATAGTTTCCAAGGCTGCACAGTGGTAAATAATAATTCCAGGAATATTCCTTTAGTTCTTGAACTATTTCTTATTCCAAGGCCTGCACTCTTTCTACCAAAACCCCCAGGGTCCCTCTGACCCAACACTCCCTACTATTTCCAAGCATTTAGGCATTTCTTTATATTTGTTCAAAAGTCCAAGTAAGTTGTAGAAAGTGGGTTTGTTTAGAGAGTGCCTTTATGGCTCTGCCCCCACAAAACATGGTAATGGAGACCCCCAAAACGACTTGTCTCCCTGTGAAGTGATGTGCCCTATTGTGTAGGAGTGTGCTTTACTCCTGAGATACGAGATGCATGCAAATCATTTCCATGTTGTAGGCAGGCTTCTGAGCAATATGTAAATAAGTGAGAGAAAAAATATCCACATTAATAAACAGCCCTTTGGATATATGAAACCCATCTGCAACATTAGGTAAAGAGTTTGTATACTGTGTAGTCAGACGGGATGTCCATATTGCATTCCTCAGTGTCTGTAAGGGAAAACAGAATGATGGTTCAGGTAGGGCGGTGCCATATGGCTGAATCCATGAAAATATCACAGAGTTATTTTTTTTCAGCAACTGTGATCGGTCCATGTAAGCAAGGATCAAGTCTCTGCAAATAGAATTATGACACTCCAAGTTTCATCCTGTTTCCAAGGTCTCTTTCTCACACATCCTGCTGAGATTAACCTATAATATTTCTCTGCACGTGGATTGAGTTCTCCTAAAATAGGGGATGGCGACCAAAGGGAAATTGCAAGTAGAAGAGACACAAGCAACAGAAATGGCCCAAAGTGAGAATCACAGATTGACAATACAACATGTGCCAGTGAGCCCATGGCTGACATTATCAAGTAAGATGACTCAGAGGGAGGAAAAAAAAAAAAATCCACCGAAGGAACTGTTAACTCACACCAAACAGGAAATGACTGATTAAAGACAGAACAGAAAGGCAAAGCCAGGACCCAACTTGAGTCTGAGATCTTTAGCTGTGGCCTTGTAGGACAGGACCATAACATGGTATAGCACCTATATTTGCCCAATATTATTGCCACTCTCTTGGAGAATTGGGAATGATAGCAAGAGAATAACAAGCATGCTGTTCTTGCTTTTTCCCTTAATTTCTCTACTTATTATTTTTTTATTCCTTTCCTCATGAGATAAGGGGTGCAATTTTGTTATTGTAACCACAAAAGAAGAATTAACGGATGACAGGATCCAAATAGAGTGGGTCAGATTTACCTGTGACGTATGAAGGGTGGTCCCCTCACCCTCTCTTAGAAACCTAAAATTCTAGATAAAATAGACTGCTTCCTTTGCTATTGTTATCATCTGCTTTGGAAAAGATGACTTTCGATGTCTTTAATAACATTTTTGCAAATTGCACCATGCAATCCAAGAAACAACAACTTTTGGCTGGAGTCTGCCTGGGTTCGTATCAGGATTTCGGCCGTTTTATACCACAAGTGACTGCTACTTCCATTTGACACAAGAAGCATATTCATGCTTGTTCACACCCAATTCCAAGTTTAATGCTCAAAATTTATTTTAGTCCATATTCTGTTTGCTACCTCAAGCCAACTTACCTTCTGCCGGCTAGGCCACAGAGAGGCAAGGAAGAAGCCTATGACTCCTGAGACCTCAGCCAGCGAGAGCAAACCGATCTCCTCGGAAGTTCTCCTCAGAACATTAGACAATCAGCCAAGTTTCTCTCCTCGTCCAGTCTGCTTTGCCCGTCATGCTAAACACAAGCCCCACCAGTCACTCATCTTTCCTGTACTCTCACTTATTATCGCTTTGCTCTTCCTGCTCCCTGAGTTCTGCTGCCAAATGAACTCCCTCTGCCTCTTTGCCCTTACAAAAATCTGGCTCTCCCCTGAGAGCCTCCCATGTCTTGCACGTCTGCAGATGGAGAAGTGGAATGGAGTAATTACTATTCCAATTTCTGGTTTTCACTTTCAGACCATTATGTTCCTCCCTCACATCAAATCTTCCCTCCTGTCAGGCTTTTGCCCCCTAGGATGTCATGTTTTACTCCTCCTTGCTTTTGTCAACTCACATTATCTTTATTTCATTCCACTTAATTCCCCATCACATCGCTATGTGTTTTGAGCACTTCAGAATCTGGCTTTTTGTCTCGTCTGTCCCAAGTTCAACCTTTGTTCTAACTAGCTCCAATTTCCATACAAAACCTCTGTCTCACAGCGATTGGGCTTTCTCAGTTTCATGGGTTTCACTTCTTTGCCAAGCCTCCCCCTCAAAATATGTTTCTTCACCCAAAACGTTCTACCTTTAAACTATTACAATCCATCACCTTCTTCTCTGACCACACCTGCCATCTGTCCGGCTCATTTACATTGCGTTGTTCCACAGTGTCTTGACATCCTTCAGTTTCTGGTCCCACATCCTTCCATTTGCTCCCAGTCTTCAACTCCTTGCTATCACTGAGTCATGATGGAGACACTGTCACTTATTTGCCCAGTTCTTTCCCCTAGAAGTTCATGGTCTGGAACTTACATTACACTTATAAAGCTTCCTGACATTTCTTCTCCATAGTTCACTTTTCTCGTCAGCGGCTCTTTCAAAACTTTACTCTTCTTGGGGCGCCTGGGTGGCTCAGTCGGTTGAGCATCCGACTTCAGCTCAGGTCATGATCTCGCGGTCTGTGAGTTAGGGCCCCGCGTCGGGCTCTGTGCTGACAGCTCAGAGCCTGGAGCCTGCTTCACATTCTGTGTCTCCCTCTCTCTCTGCCCCTCCCCCACTCATGCTCTGTCTTTCTCTGTCTCAAAATTAAATAAACATCAAAAAAAATTAAAAAAAAAAAACTTTACTCTCCTTAATTCCAAACTCATTCTTTTTTCAGAATTACCTAGTGACTTTATTTCTTTTCTCACGAAAGTTAAGTGAAAAGGCCTATAAAGGGTAAGTTGTTAGGCTTTCTACCTTTCTTACAGGTGTTTATTTTATCTTCCCTAACTGGTGTAGAGGAAATCTAAAGTTCCCAGATACCAAGTGGGAGGTGAAGGTTGGCTGAGAGAACCAGCAGGGGTTCCGGGGTCATATGGCCAGGATGAGGGGACACAGAGTTGGTTACTGTTCCAACCACAATCCCAAGAAAACTGAGGACAACATGACTGCAATTCAGAGAAATCAGCTGGGCCAAAGATCCAAGCAGAGTTCCAATAAAACCACAGACTAGTCATCACTGAAGAAACACTGAACCCCATTCGTGTCAAGGAACACAAAGGCTGAACACTGTCCTCTCAGACCAGTTGGTCTCCTCACCCCTTGCTCGCTTCTGAGAGGACAAAATCCCCGCTGCTGCTAAATGTGAAGAGATGAAGGATTGTCTGACGAAGTGTCACAAAGACACTGAGAGCAAGGAGGCTGATAAGCGTATCCTTGGCCCTACTAGGAAAATGAGCCCTGGATGAGGGCCAAGCAGTTATTATGGATTCGTTTATTAGGGGAAGAATGAGAATGTAATACTTCATATATGGGGAGGAGCTATCATTTCCCCCCTTTCACTCATTATTATATGGTGACATCTTTCTATGCACATAAATATAGATCTACATCATTATTTTTAATCATTGCATTGCACACTGTTATGCATGTTAATTATGGTTAATTAAATAACTAGTTCTTCATTGATAGATACATTGGTTTATCCATGTCTTTCTTATTATGAGGAATGCTGTGATGAACAACCTAGGACACATATCTCTTTTTGTATGGTTGATGTCTTTAAGTGGGATTTGTGCATTTTGACACTAGTAGTCAAATGAATTTTTATTAAGTGGGCATACCATATTCATGTGTATAATTTAGAATTTTATTTTCTCGTGATTCAACAACATCTGTATTGTAAGCCTTCGTTTTCACTGGATTACAGAAAATGTTGCCTAGTCAGTGTGAGTTTCAATCCGTTCAACAAACTAACCTTACGCTTGGTTGATGCAAGTTAAAAATTCAGCCTTGTGGAGCTTTAGATTTTCTGCTCTGGTTTTCTGTCACCATATTCTCTCCAGAGTCAGTTCTAGGTTCGGGGCATTTCGTAACTGCCACTAGACTTAGGGATGGGAACCTCTTGCCTGGCTCTGAGTTGGCTCTGCACTGGCGTTTTCTCTAGATGTGACTTTTTTTTTTTCTTTTTTTGGCAGCAGAGAGACTGAGAGAGAGAGAGAGAGAGAGAGGGTGTGAGGGAGAGTATGCATTTGAGCAAAGAGGGTGGGGGGACAGAGAGAGAATCCCAAGCAGGCTCCATGCTGTTAGCAGCAGGAATTGTGTCCTGCCAGAAAGTGAGCAAAGGCTGAGGAGACCAGCTGTTCTGAGAGGACAGTGTTCAGCCCTGATGATGGCCCTACCCATGACTGTCCAATTCAAAATAATGGATCTTGCAGCCTACCCCTAAATTCCTTTCTTGGATATTTTTTCTTTCCATTTTCAATGCTCTGCATGGGTGGTCTTATTCACAACATATCTTAGGTAGGCACCCCCAAAAAGAGACCACAAGATAAGAGTTTAATTGTGTGCAAGCGATTTCCAAGGTAAGGAAATAAGTCAGGGAATGGGAACAAAGCAAGCAAAGGTACAGTTTGGAGAAGAGTCCTAAAAGGCAAATGCTACCTCACAGTTTGCCCCATCTGGAGGCAACAGAGTTGGGCCTTCGTATGCCTGTACCCCTTGATTATTGGTAAGGTCGGCCATGGGTACTGAAAAAAACAGATACCTCCTGCCCTCAGCCTGAAGACAAAGCAGCCACAGTACTCAAGGACAGCCGCCCATGGGTTCAGGCCACTAGATACAAAATCATAAGGAAGCTGGGGGTAGGGACACTGGCTAGAAAACAGAAATTGTAAAAAGAATCCCAGGGCATCTGTGTGCAAGATATCAGTGCCCACTCTAACACCCACAGCTTCAACCACTATGACAAATTTCTAAACTATTTTATTACCACATGCCTAACCCTTGAACTCCAGACTCATATACTTGTCCATTGGCCCTTTTCCTTGTCAACGAGGCTCCCCAAATACACCTTCTCCTAAATGGGGCTCACATCTTTATCCTCATGTATTGCTTTTGTCAGTGATTATCACTCATACCCTCATGGGCCAGTCCAGAAAATTTGATTCACTTTCCCAGATACCTCATCCTTCATTCACTAAGTCTCCTGATTTTATCTCTGATCTATTCCTGACTCCCATCCCTAAGTCCCAACTTAATACTCTCCTCACTGTTTTCTTGTTTCCTCAGTGTGCCCTCAATAATTCGTCTTCCATCAGACTACCTTGGATAATCCCTCTCAGATTTAAATCTTACTATAGCACTCCCTGTTTAAAATCTTTCAATGGCTTCTCAGTTTGCAGCTTAAAAAACTAAACACTTGGTGTTTCAAATCACGTCCATCCTGTTCTAACTCCTACTTTTCCAGTACCATCTTCCACCGTTAAAATCCTAAACTCAAGACACAGTTAACAATTTGTAGTTACCCAAAGTTGTCTTGCTCTCTTACTTTTGAAGCCGTCAATGAGTAACTTTCATCTTTCAGTGCTTGGTTCCCATATCAGATCTTCTGAAGACTTCCTTGGCATTCCTTTTCCATCAAGCTGATTAATTTCCCCTGTTGTTCCACACTACAGCCTGTGCACATTCTCATGGTCGTATCTGTTTACACCTAGATTATTAGATGGTTAGATCTTACACGACAGAAATACTGTGTTCATCCTGGGCCTGCCTTACACATTGACTGATGTTCTAACTCTTGTCCTTTTGTCCATCTTTGGCCCTTTATCCATGATTGGGCAACATATTTCCGTATTTGGGTATTCGGTACCAGTGATGCAAAGGAAAGTAAGGCTGAGTCTGTGCTTGCAGTTGAATTGGGAAGATTTTCATTTATTAGATGATTCAAATATAATCCTATGATGAGTTCTGAGTTAGGGGACTCAACTGAGTGCTATGAGTTTCAAAGAGAAACATTTACCCTACAGTAGGGGCTCAGGGAAGGCTTGCTATAGAAAATGATGCCTGGGGCGCCTGGATGGTTCAGTAGGTTGGGTGTCTGATTTCGGCTCAGGTCATGATCTCCAGGTTTGTGAGTTCGAAACCCCGCATTGGGTTTTGTGCTGGCACCTCGGAGCCTGGAGCCTGCTTTGGATTTTGTGTTGCCCTCTCTCTCTACCCCTTCCCCGCACCCACGTGCTCTCTCACTCTGTCTCTCTCTCTCTCTCTCTCTCAAAAATAATGGATAGGGGCGCCTGGGTGGCTCAGTCGGTTAAGCGTCCGACTTCAGCTCAGGTCACGATCTCTCGGTTCCTGGGTTCGAGCCCTGCATCGGGCTCTGTGCTGACAAACCCTGGAGCCTGCTCTTGATTCTGCATCTCCCTCTCTCTCTGCCCCTCCCCTGCTTGTGCTCTCTCTCTCTCTCTCTCTCTCAATAAATAAACATTAAAAAATTTAAAAAAGTAATGGATAAACATTAAAAAAGAAAAAAAGAAAAAAGAAGAAGAAAATGATGCCTTAGCAGAATTTCAAAGGGGGAATAAAGGTTAGCCGGGGAAAGAAATGTGATTCCTCCAGATGTTTCTATTCCAGCTTAAAGTCAGCAGTATTATCAACCAAATGTGCCTTGTCCTTAAATGTTACCAAAGAAACAACCAGCCAGTTTAGAAAAGGACAGTAAAATAGGCCTTCCTCAGCAAAAGTCTACATGATTTTATCACTTTGTTGCATTGTTTCTGAGTCTTGGTGAAGTTAAGCACCAAGCAAACCTATGCATATATTTAATAGACTGTCCTTAATGTAAGGATTATCTGGAATACACTTTATTCCCACTCATTCTAGATTTTACTGGGATTAAGCAAATAGCAGGCAAACTTTATATAGCTCGTTTTCCATTGCCTTTTTAAAGGTATCACCAGAGTCCAAAATGTTTGCAAGATATTTTTTTAAACATTATTGCAATAGGGTAAATTTTTATTATTATATATGGAAGCTAATCATTTCCGAGTAAACAACAGATGTTTGCACCCTTATTACTGTTTGGTACTGACATCGGTATTAAAAGATAATATGAAAACATGTCACAGACGTGAATGATGAATTCAAATGTCAGGAATGGAGGAAAAGAAACGTTTAAAATAGAAAATTTAATGGTCTCAGATGAGAAGTAAAACTATGAGCACCTTCTTCAGGCAATGTGCAATACTACCTTTCCACAGAACGATAATAACCTGGAAAATTCCAAGGCACATTTCCCTTGAAAGAGTTATCACTGAAGTACAGGTAATTAAAATGCTCTCTTGATCAATTAAGTGATAGCACCTGACAAAAAAATCAGTTGTGTCAAAATAAATTTATCAGATCTTATGTATATAGATAAACAAATAGATGCATTGCTAGATAGATGTTTTCACGTCATATACTATATTTCCTGGACATTAGTTGATATGTTTCTAGAAACCCAAGTTCATATATTTAGATATTAGTTGATTTGCCTTACATGCAGTTGTAAATTATATTGTTAATTTAAGTTATTACCACCATTCAGTGCTTTCTGAGATAGAATCTAATTCTGCTAAGACATCATGCCTGCCAGAATGGATTAGTTTTCATCCAGTAAAGGCTATTACTAACCTTTCTTTATTTGTGTGGCTACAAATATTGATGCATTTCACTAAATCAAAACATTCTTTTTTCTCATAATTAACTAAAAATCATCAGGACCAAGGAAATGAGACATCAAAGGCCTTACCTCTGGGGCACAGGTTCTGTCTCCTCTGACTGGAAGGTAGGGTCCATATAACTGCAGATCTTATCTGTCTTAAGTGCTATATCCTCAGTGCCTATCTTAAGGCTCAGTACCTAGGAAGATACAATATATATTTGTTGAATGAATGAATGAATGAATAACACAATAGTAATAACGTTCAGAGTTTTTAGGTTTCCTTTAAAACAATATGACCCTCAGTATTGTATTGAAACTTTCAAGACATTGAAGGTATATTAGAAATCGTAATTGTTCTATCGCTAATAAAATTTCGAAATAATAACAGTATTAATGAAGAGGTTAAAAAAGTAAGTTGCGTTCATATTCATATCTGCTCCGGAGGTAAGTGGGCATTACCTCTGGCTTGACCCCAGAGAAAATCCAAGGAGGCAGTTGGCCCATTTTCTCCTCCACAACCGTTGACTCCTCAGCTAGAGTTCTCTAAAGTAGTCTGTGAAAAACCAGAATTGTTTACTTCCCAAGAGACTTAGTAAAGATGAAATGACTTAACTTTACAGTATAAAGACATTGTTACTGCTGGATGGAAGGTTGTGACTCTTACCTAGAAAAATGGGGTCAGGGTCTAAGTGGTGGCATCTCATACATGTGCTTCTTTTTTTCTTCACAGATTTGGGATTTGACTCTTAACTTGAAAAGACACATTTCTGGTCATGACATAAACCACAATAAAAGAAAGCGATTGAATCTTTCCAATTCCATGTCTAACATAGTTGTCAGTAATGTGGACTCTAGAAGAACAGCATAGGGTATGAATCTTAACTTGAACTCTTACAAGCTGGGTGACCTTGGGTAGCTTCCATAACTTCGTTGTGCCTCTTTGTTACCTGTGAAAATGGAAACAAGAATAGATCCCACTTTATGGGTTGTTGTGACAACAGTCAGCGATCAACAGCACACAAGAAGCAGTTGTGCTACAGCAGTAACAGAATAGAATATGACAGTCACTGCTGACCACAAAGGCTGAGAGCCTCATGAAGGGATTCAACCTCCCTCCCTCCACATCCCTCACATTGGCTGAACAGGATGTGAAAGCTGAGGCTATTAAAACAAGTAAGGACATTTTTCATTTGCAAGTAATGAAGGGAAAAGGAACTGAAATGTATTATCTCCCTACCTATGTCATGCACTTACCATACTTTTCTTAATGTAATCTTTGCAATAAATCTAAAGGTCCTTATTGTGTTCCTATTTCCATATTCAAGAATTTGAGGCTGAGAGAAGTCAAGTAACTTGCCAATTTCCCAGTCCTGGTACGTGGTAAAGCTAGGACTCAAACTCAGGTCCGTATTGTTTGAATAATTCCGTGCTGCTCTCAGTCATAGACCTTTGCCCACCCACATACTGTCCCAGCTACTAGACTAAAACACTCCTGGCAGCCATGAGAACAAGGTGGCCCCACCACTCCTCCACCCCACAGCTCCAAAAATAGTTTGAGTAACAAGAACCTCAGTGGAGCAAGGACTGAGTCTCATCTACCAGCTGACCACTTAGAGGAAGGTAACAATTTCCTAAACCAGGGCTTCTCAAAAGTTACTATGCCCTGGAGTCACCTGTGGAGTACAGGTTCTGGCTGAAGAATGGCACACAAGCTTCTGTATTTCTAGAACTTCCCAATGATTCTGACGCTGCTAGCCCTGAGACCATGCTTTGAGTAGCAGGAATAGGGTATCTTATGTGTGGAAAACAGAAATCAGTTTTATTCAGTGTCTGTTTGTGATGGCCTGCTTTGGATTGATCTAATGTAAAAAAAAAAAAAAAAGTTTTTTAAGCAATAGGGACTCATGTCCTTCTCAAATAAGTTTACTTTCCTAAATCAACTGATTTATTTGACTGGTACAGAGTGTCACTCACCAGTGAGGAAGAAAACAACTGGGAAGACTGCAAAATTAGGAGAATGAGGGAGAGGCATAATATGACACATTAAGAAACGTATTGGCACCTATCTCCCTCCTCCAGCCTCTGCAAAATAAAATCCATTGGATTATCATTATTATATACCTCTTTCAGCGATAGTGTCCGGCTTAGACATTCTCACATAGAAAGCTGCACCACGAGCTGAGGTATAGGAAGCTATATGCAGATATGTAGGTAAAAAAAAATACAATCCTCCTCTCTAGTCCCTAAATACCTACATGAGAAAATAGTCTAGGCAAGTTAAAAAGAAACACACACATGTTCTTTCTGACTCTTCTTTCCTCAAAGGAGAGGGAATGTCCCCTCTATTTCCTAGGAGGAGAAAGGTCTAAGGGGACCCATGCAGCCTTCACATTTAGGTCTCAGGAAAGGGGGAGCAATTTCTCTGAAGATGCATTCAGGAGAAAGCTCAGCATTTTTCTCCTTCAGGTCTGCTGACAACAGGGAGAATGTCTAGGTCCACCCACCTGTGAGTCAAGAGACCTTAGCCCTACTAGGGAGGCCTGCAGGTACGTGACATTTCCTGGGAGGGGTGGGAGATTTATTTATTGGGTGGTGTTTTGAGAGACTCACCTGTTGGACCCGATTTTCCACCACTTACCAGTAATAAAGCTGGCAATTCGGCTCCATCCAGTTGCCTCGAATACCTATCTTTTGTTTCCTTACTTATCTAATATTGAAGTATAATTGACATAGAGTGTTATAATAGTTTCAGGTGTAAAATCAGATATCTATCTTTTAATTCATTCTAAACTTAGGAAAGCAAGAAGTTTTTATTTATTGGCTTCCTCGAAAATCCTAAGCACAGCTAACTGGAATGGGGAAGCTTGGTCGACAAGGACTCAATATGATTTGGAAGGAGAGGCAGCCATCACTGGCATATTTGGAACACATGGAATAAATGCTGCGTTTACTCCTGAATGACTCATTAGATGGGTTAATTAGCTGGTTTTTTTTTTTTCAAATAGCTTTGTGTACAAGAGATATTTTCTAACCCTTTTTATGTAGACAACTTTGCTTTGGAGAACGTAGGAGTGTTGGAGAAATTACGCTAGAATTGAAGTTTGGATTCCTGATAGTGCAGCCGACTTATTGTATGACCTCTGGCAAAAGCTAGGCAAACAGTGAAAACCAGAGGAGATTATTGATTGAATTATCATCCTTCTGACTCAATTTTTTAATCTGCATGTGTCTAGGCTCTTGAGATTCTTGGAACAGAGAAGCTAAATGACTTCTATATATATTCTATTCCAAATGCATTAATTTCACTGAGACTATGAATTATATCTGTTAAATTTCTTACCACCTTTCTTTTGATAGAAAATACCCTTATGTTGCATTTACTCCATTCATAATATATTCTGATATTCATCTGCTCTTCGTTCCATTAATATTTCATTCAAATTGCAAGGTGACATCATTGTTTACATACTGGTATTTAAACATCTTTCCTGGGGAATATTTTCCCTTTTTATTGTTTAAACAAGGTGGGAAGCAGATGAATTTAAATTCAAGCTGAAGATAAGTTTTACATGCATGTTTTTATTCTTTTGAACACCAGATACAACTCAAACTAAATATAGCCCCCAAAATCTAAAATGCAAAATAGAGGAGGGGGAAAAATATTTATTCTCCATTAAGTGTACTTGAGCCTTTGACTGGCCAAAATCTAGTATTCATGACATTTTCCACATAGAAAATATAGGGTGAATTTGACATTTAAAAATATACTTTTCCCCTCCAGAATCCACTTCTGCAAAGCGCCAGAGGCTCGAGGGACAATCTTTAAAACAGCAATTTGTTTCTTGATTTCTTTTCCAGAATTACGATAAAATTGTGAAAATAAATGCTAGAAGCCTTCAAGTTGAAACTTACCCATTGAAAAATAACATACATGTCTCCATTGTCAAAATGTGTTTAAAAGGGAAGAACTTAATGGTTTCTCGTTTTAGCAACCCAGATGTTTGTTGTCAGCTTATCCTATTATTATTAATAGGAATCTAATTGATATTAATTCTTCAGCAACTAGGTTAGCGCTTTCTCACTGTTTAACTTCTTCTCTATAGTTGCCACATTTAACTGTTTTTTTAAATTCCCTCCAGTCAAATTCTACATGACCTTGTCATCTGTAAAGATAAGCTGCAAAGATAGCAACTTTGTTTAGAAATACATTTTACCAAGCTTAAATGCTATTAAAGTCTCCTCAGCTAGCAAAGAGCAAGCCACACTTCATTTTTTAGATAGCTCACATTGTTTTCCATAATGTAATGACTGGAACTTGGGATGTTTAAATGGTACTTCACGGTGCAGACGTGGTCTAAACTTCTTCGTGATTATACACATGCTTTTCTATGGTGCGCACTAATCTCTTCTGCCTTGGGTGTTTTAACAAAATGGCTGAAATTTTCAGCCATTATGGATGAGTTATTCAGCAAATCTGTAAAAGCAATTCCACTTGACAAGCCTATAGTACTACTTTAAGTGATTGAATCTCTTTGATTCCACAATGGCAAGGTCCTTATTATTCTTGCAGGAATTTTACAAGTTCTAAGAATATTTCCAAAATGCCACTAGCCACATTGCCAAAGAGAGACAGGCAATTCAGTCAGAACTATACTAATTTGATTTAGGGAACCCAGTTAAAGCAATGATTTCTTTTAGGAAAAAAAAAAAAAAAACTACTTGTTATACCTTATACCCATATACATTGATCTTTTATTAGATTGTGTGTCTTAAAGTGCAGTCCATAACATGCCCTTATTCTCTTGCTTAAATTTATTTTCTAGAAAATGAATGGAAGCCACAGAATCGGTGAGGTCATGAAACTTATTTATCTGAAACACTGAATTGTATACATCCCTTAAAGGCAAAGGGATGTTTTTTGCCCTGAGGGTATTAGTCATGGTCCATAGTTCGTGGGAAAAACTAAGGAAGTCTCAAAATTGTGTTCCTATTATTTCCATTTCTCTAAGACTTTGTTTGAATTCCAAAGTGAATTTTCTATTATCCCATTGTACATTGCATAGGAGGGTACCAACCAACAGGCTTTGGGGAGCAACACCTGCAGTTACATTCAAAGGCATGACTTTTCCAAGCGTTTGTGAGCTGGCCGGCATTGTCCCCAAAAGGATAAAGGCCTAGGTTCTTTACCTGACTGGCAGAAGCATTCCAGCACCACGAAAGGACTCTAAACATTGTTTTGTAAGTAATGAGTCCTGCTGGTTTCATCCTGCAAGACATTGAAATCCCACAGGGAAAATGTGGTTGGAAATAAAACAGAGGGCTGGGGCCTTTAATGAGTTTCCTATCCACAGATGCCATCAAGCTTTTATACTATTCATTTTATTTCTACAGCTTCAACAAAGATTCCCAGAGTTGTGGGCCATACTCTTAACACTGAAGTGCATAGAACTTGGCAGAAATCTACACTTCAGAGATAATAACATATCATTCCATGAAATAAAGGAAAAGGCATAATCAAAAAAAGAAGTTAAATATGGAAACCTGTTTTGACAACAAAGAAATACAGATGAAGCCAGACAGGAAAGGTGTTATGTATGCATGTTTTTTTCATGGTTCACATAAATTATGATATTGTAAGAACCTATCAAGTTTTCTGTTTTCTTTTTTCATATACTCTAAGTCAGATAGAATGTTTATATTGTTCTCCATCTTACATCAAAGAAAAACTTCAAAGACTAGTGCTTTAAATGAGCAGAACGC
Organism: Paguma larvata; assembly: GCA_030068075.1. Taxonomy (NCBI): domain Eukaryota; kingdom Metazoa; phylum Chordata; class Mammalia; order Carnivora; family Viverridae; genus Paguma; species Paguma larvata. The sequence goes on along the minus strand of CM057827.1, from coordinate 65,277,683 downwards.
TTGCTAACTCTATCAAAAATATATATGGCTCATTCTTCGATTGCATCTTATTAACTATTTAGTCGAAGAGGCCTCAAAGTCACTTGGATGTCCAACAAAAGGAAATTAGACTTCTGAATTTAAAAACATAGGAAAAATGAAAAACAATTGTTACTTAGTAGATGGAAATTACCAGTGGAAACAATGTTCATCAAATATATTTTGTTGATAAAGATAACTACTGAGTCATAAAAAGTCTCCCTGAAATTTGCACCGGGGGAAACATCAAGTCTCATCAAATTTTTAATTAAATGCCAGAAAAAGGAATTTCTTTGGATTTGTAATTACTTTAAACAAAATAAAACTTAGATTTTTCCAATCTTGTAAAACTATCCCTGACTTTATTTTTCACTTACAAAGGGTTTTCATTATATTCAAACTAGGAAATTTTTCAAGAGACCTAGAAGAGAGCAAACCAAGAATTATGGAGAAAGTATATCATGAAAATCTATCTTCCTCCCCCAAAAAATCTATCTTTCCAGAAACATTTTTACTTTAAAAAATATTGAACTTGCATTTTGAGAACTTGATATTGACCCTTGACTGAATTTTTCAAATGACCTGTGATAAGCCAAAATTTTCTGAATATCTTAGATTTTACAATCCTGTCTAGAAAATCATTGCTTAACTAAATTAATGGTAAGTTGCAATAATGATATCCTGAGTTATTGTTAATAAAAAAGAATACTGAAACGGATAGTAGAAATTATTGAAATAATTCTACCATTTCCAATGTGTCTGTCCCAATGCAACTAAAAGATAAAGGAATAATTCAAGAGACCTGAAACTTAAAAAAAAAAATAGATGTCCAAGAGATCTAAGTTTATGAGCCTTCAGACACAGAAACTTGAAGCTGTTCAAAGGTATTAGTGGGGAAAAAAATAAAAGAAAACCTTTTTGGAAACAGGGACTGGAGACATCTGTACCATTTCTTTCCGCAGCTCAAATCATGTGTTTTAAATTCCTTAATTAATAGTATTCTATATTTTTGTTTGCCAGATTTTTGTAACTCAGAGGACACTATGATGGGAAAACTATTCATGGTTTACATTCACTTATAATCCCCAGTTGTTAGGGCCCTTTCTTCCACCATCTCCACCATCACCTTACACATTTTCTTTTCCTCATTCTACGGGTCAAAATAACAGCTTTCATTCTTGTGAGTGCCTACTATGTGCCAATCATGTTAAGGTACATTTGCGATAAAACAATTCTCTACAAAAATAGATTATTATTCCCATTTTAGAGATGAGACTTAAAAGTTTACATAAGAAAAGTTGTTCAAGCTCATATCGCTTTAAAGAATTTGACCTAAGACTCTTTCGCACAAAACCCTGTGATCTTTACACAAAACAAGCTATACCATACGTTAACTTTATTTATTCCATCTTCTTTCTACACTGTATTTGGGTCTCTGTTTCCTCTATTAACTCAAAGAGACTTTTTCCAGATGATTTGATCAGTGAAGTTAGACAGAATGATCAAATGGATGACTATTTGCAGATTTAATCTTAAGAAATTATGATGGAAGGTACCAATGAAGAGGATTAATTTTTCTTACATGAATTTTCTAAGTTTGGCAGTTCAAACAATTTTAAATTAGTCGAACTATGTTTAGCGCAGAATACTGCTTGAACCAACAGCAATACCTGATATCGTCAGGGTGCATCAAACAAGAAAAAAAGAGAACTGTCCAACGAGAACGCAATGATCCCAGCCACAATGGGGAATCATGAAATTCCAGAAACTAGTAAAGATGGGCAATTTGAACAAATTAAAAAGAAACAGTTCTGACAAAAAAATAGGTAATATGGGTACATTTAAAGTTAAGAAACAAGAAAAAAATGTGACCCATATACTAATTGTCTTTTATCAATATCTTAGATGAGGGACTCGTTGCGTGGCCACATTAGGCAAATGTTTGAAAGTATATGCAAGATTTGATGCTATCACAGAATATTCCCAGTTGCTTTATTGATTTTGACAGCAAAATAGTGGTTTGGGGCCTCATTTGCCCTTTGACTGTCTCTTTGGATTTCCAGGCAATTCGATAATTTAATAATAAGAATTTAATAATTCTTTCAGAAAAAATAAGATTCATTTACTATTATGTTTGCATTGTTTTGGTCTATTTCTTAGTCTTATTTATCTTACCATGAATCTTAAATGACAATACCTTGACATTTTAATTGCACATTATTTGGAATGTGTTAATTTAGTCAGCTAACCCATTTGGGTTTTTTTGGTTTGTTTTTATTTTGGTTTTTCAGAATGCAAAGTCTTATATTAACACTCGTGGTCTTAGCAAGCAATGGTTTGAACTAATTTGCTAGTTAAAAAACTAACATACAGGAAAAGAGACTTATTCCTCAATGTGAACTCAACAAAGGCCTCAGTGACGTCGCACACACAATGTGTTTGGGGCGAAAGCGACATCTTATATTGGTTTTTGATTGGGAATCAGGCACCTATATCAACTTTTTGATTAAGAAATAGTAAAACAGGGTTTCAGGTTTGTGGGTCTATATGAATGTTTAAAATTTGAGCTGATTTTAAGCCTTACAGAGTTAAATTTGGGAGAAAACATTCGAGACCTGGATTTCACAAAGCAATTTAAAGAAAAGGAAAAATATGCTCCACGTTTTAAGTACTCTGGAATTGGAGTCATTCGGCAAACAGTTAACATCAAAATTATACACTTTTTTTCATTGTTTGCCATTAACCTTAATTTCATTTTTAAATTCATTCCATTTTAGCACAAAATGTGAGACGAACCTTTTAAGTCGTTTTGAATCGATTTTTGTTTCCTAAGGCACATTTTTAAATGAGCAGAACATTGAGAAACTGAAAAGAAATTACATAGGAAATCTATAAATTATGGAGAATCTATTCTGGCAATACCCTACTATGTACCCAAAATTACATATTTTTTAAACAAGCAACATTCTAGGTATAAATAGATTCTATGCATCATATGTTTCAAGCACTAGTGAGAGTCTCTGAAAGACTTCTAGTCACAATAATGGAAAAAGCAATTCACAAGAAAATTTCTATGCGTAAACTATTGCTCCTATCTATTCCGTGTAAGTAAAATAAGTAGCAAATTATTTCAGAGGTAAATAACCATTTTTCAGGCTTAAATTAAGCTATTTGGTAGAGCGACAAGTTGAAGCGCTAACTAGTATTTTGCATACATACCATAAGATACAAGATAGCACGTGCTCTCTATTTATGTTGGTTACCAATCTTGATATTCAAGGGAAGAGTGTATAAAGTTAACAAGCAATTATTATTTGGCAAATTAGTACTCAACAACCCTGAGTAAATAGGAAGTTTGAAACCTATCTGTTATACAGCTACTTTAATTTGCATAGCACACTGGTGTGTTTGCTTTGCAAATACTTTGCAATGAATCATCATTTGTACTATACAGTCCAAAGAAAAGCAATCAAAATTCACAGCAAGACAATGAAATTAATTATAACTGTTGAATTCTGTGGTGGTAATTCCTCCTCATGCAGGAAGATTAATTGCATTGCACTTTCCTTGCACTCCACTAAATGATCTGATGAATGTATAATCATTTACAGATTTCTCAAATGCTGAAAATTGATTACCTTTGATTAGCTCTGATCTGCACAAAGAGCTCTGACAGAGTATCAGTGAAACATTACAACATTACAGACAAAGTAACAAATGATTTAATTACCAGTGTGCTTATTAATGTTAGATTCCCTGCAGTGATCCTGGCAAATCGGGGGCCTGTAATAGACCTGTGGGTTTCACTGAATTCCATTAGGGTTTAAATAATATTTCTCACTATTTCTCAAATCCTTCTTTTCATGGCTCCTTAATAACTCTAATTAATTTTAATTTGCACCAAAAAAAAATCCATGGCATCTTTAGAAACTTTTAATTAGCTATAAAATAAAACTCTTCTCCTCCCAAGAAGACATATATGATCAGCTTTGGAGTAGACTCACAAATAAGTTTTCATTAATGGTAGTTAGCTCTCCATAATATTATTAAACGAAAATCTAAAGCAAATGTTGAATTTTATATGTGGTCCAACTCTTCCCGTCTAGTGGCAAACAAAATGAAATTTTTAAAACAAGAAGCGAGTTAAAAAACAGTATAGTAAAATGTTTAGATAGTAGTAGGGGAAGCATCATCATAATACTCTCTCTTTTTTGTGCCGCAAATGCACACTTTCAACCATTTTGTTAACTATAGTATAGAAAACACACTGATTAAGAAGCTTCAGTGTATGTGGGAAGAGGATTTGAAAATGCAAGAGCAAGAGAACACTGGCCCAGTTAGACACAGAATGTGATGAATAATGTTGGCACAAACAAATCAAGCTTATCTAGGCTTGTACGCGGGAACGTTCTGAGATCACTTTGGATTGGCAGCTTTTAGGGCTTTCCTCAATTTGATGCCATTATATATGACATTAAATTATTGTGAAGCAATGACAATGAAAACCCAGATGATCAGAGGAGTCAAACAGAGCAGCTTAAATTAAAATATGTGGCTGCAAGTGTTTCCAGGCAAAGAAAAATTAGAGGGTAGGCAATTAAAAGGTTGTTTAGCACAGAAATGCTGATATACAGACAACTTATAATAATATTTTTGCACAGTGGCTTTGCAGTTCTGCAGAGACGAGGCAATGCTGCAGGTGTTTCTGGGTGGCATTTCAAAGCCACTAGCTGTAAAACTTAAGACTCGGGGCTAGGCAGCCCCCACTGCTAATGAAAACATTTATTATGTTCCGTGCTGTCAGCAGCTGAAAAGCTATCCATCACAGGGAAACAGCACAGAGTCAGGAGTCTCTTTTTGTGGAGAAATATTGAAGTCAGATTGTTGATGTCAAAAGTCAAAGTCTAGTTCAGCTATCTGTTTTATGAATCTGACTGAGACACATTGTGCCTGTGCACAAACTGATATCTAGCAGAGCTCATTTTAGCAAATGTGTGATTGAGAAGTCAAAAAAACATTCGTACAACCAAATTCAGAGCAGGCAGAGGCTGTGGCACGCATGCATAGTTTTTACATTTTAATATGACACCGTTTGGTAGTGTTTATCATCTGAAATCCAAACCATATCAACTCTCGAGCTACGATATTTAAGATCTGTGTACTTTCAAAAAAAAATATTCACACAGAATAAGAGAATACATTAAAATACCGCCACAATAGCAGAGTGATTGGCCTTCTTGGGCTTGGTTTTGTTTTCGTTTTCTTCTGCAAATCAAGCCACGGATAAATAGTGAATTCACTTCGTTCCCAATTAAAAATAGACATCCGGGGTCAAAATGAGATGAGTATTTAAAAGCCACTAAACTGCAGACAATACTCAAAGTCCTTTTTGGACATAGGCACACCATTACATTCCTGGCACCTCTACTATAATATTATTTTTAATGCCTGAGTATATGTGTTATACATAACCTTATGCACCAAACATCTCCAGTAGTCAAATGTCACTGCATTTGTAGAAAACAGAAAAATAAAAAATTTTAAAAAAAGAGCAAACTCACTATGCTCTGGACTCTTTTCTTTTGCTTCTTTTGATCCTCAGCTCACCTTGTTTCAAAAGACATCCACCTTCTTTCTTTTTTCACTGGAAAAAAAAATTCGAATTCATTTACAATAAAATGAACTAAACTTGGGGTGGGTAGTGCATACTCAATCCTGTCTAATCAAATTTTTAAATTAACTTCAAAATAGATGACACAGCTTGGAAACTCTAGTTTTCTTGTAACAAATCTTGGAGATCAACGTGTACATTTCATGTGTATTTCTTTAAGCAAGGGCTTTGTGTCTCCGAGGGACCATATGCTCAGAAGGCTATTACACTTGCCTGCCTTCCCGCAAATTTGTGGTGTTTAACAAAAAACAAGCACATTTTTCCATTCAGGTCAGGAAGACTCTTTTATTTTTGCTGATTTCGGCCTCTTTTCTCTTTTCCAGCACAACCCTCAGGGCACATGATGTAATGGTCAGCGCTTGTACATGGGAGCAAGAAAGCCTTTCATGAACCGCAAACTGTATTCAATAAAAATGATTGTGCTCCAGCCCTTTTTCCCTCCTAAAGAGGAGAAAACATACAAATATGTAGAAAACTTTAGGAATCCTCAAGTTTCCTTCAGGAGGTCTTAAAAACCTCAATTGTTTTGTTTTGTTTAGTTTAGTTTTGTTTTAAAAGCAAGGAAAAGAAGCAACACACACACACACACACACACACACACAGACACACACACACACAATAGCGGAGATTATTTTTAACCTAACTTGGTTCAATGACGCCAGATGTAGAATAGGGATCTATGGCTTGAAGGGTCACGAGTTTGAGTCAAAACTCAACTTCAAGTTAATTGGCTGGCACTGGGGGCCGCACAAATTGGAGACATATTTGTTTCCAGGGGGAAAGAGTAGGTCACTGCTCCAGAGCCTCTGCACCTCCTTGCTATCTTGCCAAGAACTCGCTCTCAAAAGTATCTGGAAAACAAACACCTTTCATCTTTCTTGATTATAAATAAATAAATAAATAAAGCAAGCAAGCGATCATGATAGATCCGTTAGAGAGTGGAAGGAGCACAAAACAAAACAAGACAAAACCAAAATAAAGGTGGGACTTTTTCCCTTCCAGATGCATATTTGAAAGCGACGATTGTTTGCTAACTCTGGGGCTTGCCTCCATCATCCAGCAAATCTTCTGACACCCATATGCATTTAAGTAAAACCTAACATCATATCTTACTTAATATTGCATGACGTATAAAGGCACACCCCATAGTTAAGCAGTCAGATTTCCTTAGGTCTTTTTTTTTTTTTATCGATATATTTTTTTAATCAATCGAAAACTTCTTTGAAATACTGGGCAGGATTTCCTTTTCAAACTCCTTTCAGGTAGATATGTCAGCAGCCATTTGGAATGCTGCTATTGGAAAAACCACTATCTATCTGTCAGGGGCAAAAACAAATTCACAAAGGAGAAAAAAGCCACCATATGGAATTCACTAGACACTAAACCTCTTGTCCACCCAAATTACACCAGTCTTCCCAGAATAAGAAGACATTGCAGAGGCTGTGCTGTATGCCTTCCAGGCAGAGCTCCATAGCCAGCAATTAGTCTATATAGTCAGAGGCCAAAAAACCTTATTGTCTTACTTGCTGTATAATTATCTGTTATGATGAACTGTGATTCTAAGGACTATTGTCTTTACGCTTGGATCTGTGTGTGGAGTAGTTGTCTGGCGGAGACCCAAGAATGGACCTTCCTTTTAGTATCTCTGCCTGAGTGATTTCTCTGGTCTCTTCCTGGCTGGGTAAAACAGAGACTGTTTCTGCATGATTTCTTGGGTTGATGAGAAGCAATTATGCCTTAAATGAAGTCATTCACGTCTGCCATTTTGTTTGCATATTTTTCAGTGTTCACCTGTTATTAAACCTGTCTTTAAACTGTAAGCTAGTTTCAAGTAGACTTTTGTGTCTAACACAGTTTGGTAATCAGAGGAAAACAAAATAGATAAAATGTTTTCTGCACAAATCACTCAAGCAAGAAATCTAATAAAGCGATTAAAATCTAAAATAGCTTTTAAGAATTTCCTGGGCATTTTTATGTCTTTGGATATTCCCTCCACTTACTGAATGATGGCAATTGTCTTACCAGTCTTGGTTTGAAACTTACAGCAACTTTGTCATCTGTCATCTGAGAAGGACAGGGCAGGAAAAAGGAGAGTGTTAATAAGTCTTCTTCTCATTGTTGAAATAGTTATGTTGTTCATTGTAATATAAAAGCGGTATGTTGTCATATACAATAAAAGGATATTGGAAGTATTTGTTTAAAATTGATTACATCTTGTAGATAAGGAGTTCCTTAGAAAATAAGCATTCAATATTTAAAGATTCTATAATGTAACTAGATGCAATTATTAATTAAAAGTATATTCTAAGAAACTTTAGAAACTAAAAGGATTTCTTACATAGAATCCCATAAAACAACCATTCCATTGTACACCTTCTAGTCTTTAAATATCTGAAAAATAAATGCCCCTACTTGCTTATAAGTCAACATTGGGTGAACCGTAAAGCTACAATAGTCACACAACGAGAATCGAGATTATTATCAATTTACCTAAACTAATGCATGTTTTATTAAATGGAATTATTGAACAACTTTTTTCCATGTTTTTTTTTCCTTTGGAATTTTTATGTCTAGTCAACTGTATTTAGCTATTCTTTGCTAGTGAATATACTTTATAGATACAATTAGTTTCTAAAATAAGCCACAGTAGCTGAGCCAGGACAATTTACTGGATATTTTTCTAATAGTAAATACAAAATGGAATTTTTTTAAGCAAGTTGGAAGTATAATTGATGCTATGATGACTTAAATTGTTTCATATTATTCTCATTCATTTTGGAAAAGAATAATTTTTTTAAAAAGGGATATAAACTTGAAAGCAATTTAATTTAAAAAATTTCATTTTGTCTAACTTTTAAAAAATCCAACTAAGCATGTGTGTTTGATTTTTGAGTTTCAATGAAATAAGAGAAGACTTGCTGATGGTTTTAAAGTACTTAATTTATCACCACTGAACAGAAAGCATTTCCCCCCTAAAGAGGTTTGTACTAAGGTGACCTCTGCTGTTTAAAAAAAAGGCTTGCAAAAACCAGTCCCTTCATAAAATTTTCAGTAATCCTAAATTATAAGGATACAAGTGGATACTGCTGTGCCTAAAAGTATTTGCTAAATTCATTACTGTTTCGATTGTATATGTGATTTTTAAGCCTTTTTCCTTTAGAGCTGGGAAATTTCCTCTGTTGTTTACTTCCTTGTATTTTACGTATTCTGACTGACTGGGATCCCTGCCATTGGATTTTCTTCTCACTGAAGGGTTTTCTCTCTCCTGGTGGGGCAAAGTCATGACCCAGAAAAAAATTGATTCATGAATTCTCAGGGTATAAGTAAAGAAGAGAGGAAATATGCCTTGGCTGAGCTCCGACTAGTGACAATTTAAAACCTGTAATTAGTCTGAATTCAAGCTGCAAAAGGAATCTGAATTTACAATTCATTAATTCAAACTGATATATTAACTTTAACAAACTGGATCCCTCATTTAAAGAACCATTTTTACAAGCTGTTGAGTTCACTGCTGGAAACGAAATTTTACAAAATTAAAATTAGTCAAAGATGGTGGAAAGACCACCAGATTGTGCTGCATGGTGACTTTGTGCTACCTTGATAAATCTAACTTTTACTGGATTTGCTTAGTATTAACACCCTAGTCTGGATTTTATTTCCATGTTAGTCCTAAATTTCATGTTTGTAAATCCCCATTGTCCTGTGGAGCACAGGTTCTTTAGCTATTTCCCCCCTGATGTTTCCAAGACCCCAAGTCCCCTTGAACTAACTCCCTGACATTTCCATGAACCGCACTGCTGAAATGTTATACAGTAATTAATGTTGATCCTAGTACACACTCAGTCTCCAGTACAAATTAGGATGGAAAAGGTTATCATAATATTTTGCTAGTCTATTTGGTAGAGTTGAATTGCTCCCTGTGGGGGCCAAACAAAAAAGAAAGGTGTTTTCAAGTTAGGCTTCAGAAGGAAAAAAGCCTTCCAGGTAGCGAAGGGTCTTTGAGAATCACACACATTTGAACCTTCTCATCTGAAAAGAGTTAATCATCATGTGTTGGCATATCGACTATGAAGTTATAACTGCCTCAGGACCAATGTGCAAGACTGTCAAGTGGGTTAGTAGGCGCCGTCAATGGATAGTCTCTGGAATTCAGAGTGAAACTGTTATCACTGGGTGGGGTTCAAATCCAGGTACAACCAGCAGCTGGAGTCTCTCCAACTGTCAGTCGAGTCTGAAAAACACTAAGAGACTAAATAATTTAGATTACACTATATTGACCTGTATAATTGTTTAAATGAGTAATGCAGCCACCAACTGAAAGAGGTCAACCATCTGTAGAGGAAACACAGAATTCAGTTTCATTTCCAAACAAACTTTTGGAGAGCAAATTGTTTTTTCTGTGGGAGGTAGGGGAAAGTCTGAAGACAGATTAATGGCTTCTCCCACTAAATAAAGGTTAAAGCTTCTGTCATTTATACTATGCAACTTCGATAGAAAAAAAAGTCAGAAGGCATCTGGCCTAACCACTGCCTAATCAGTGTGAACGGACATTGTTTCAGGTGGGTTAAAAGGTAAGCGGTTTTGAGAACGGTATTATTTTATTATATGCCATCATCATTCACTACATGTATGTGTGAGTACATGTGTATAAAGGGAAAAGTCTTCGGAAGACTAAATCCTGAAGTTAGAAGAACCACATTTTTATAGGCAAGGGCAAAGTGTTTGTTTTAAATGCAACTCTACCTAAATCCTTATCTCTGAAGTTTGGAGTTGTTATAAATCATGATTTGAGATGCATATATTCTGCATCTAGTTTATTTTGAGAAAAAGTGACTATTTTAACTAGATTAACACATATTGATCAAACTCTTGGCGGTCAGGCAGCTCACATCAAATGAGAGGCTGCAACAACTAAGTGCCTGAACCAACCTATGGCCCAGGGCCACGACTTTCCAAAGTGTGACTTGCCAGACAGAGTGACTTAATTACTGGATTTCTTCTGTGATCTTCTGTTCTCCCGCCATTGTACTTTAACATGCTTCTCCAACCTCTTCATGGTGTACAAATCATAAAAGGAGAGAAACAGAGGAAAGGGATTAAGTTCTGTGCACCCATGAGCTAACTGAACATTATGCCACGAATTAAAAAATAACAGAAAAATCTTCGCCGTTGATCTTTACTTCCTCCACGCGTACGCAGACACATGTACATGCTAGTTTCCTCTTAAATTGTTTCTTAACTCGCTTGAGGCTGCACATAGATAAATGGTTAGTAAACTCCTTCCTCAGATGCTTTTGGGGCACTTTCATCCATTTAACGAGAATATCTTCAGTATTCATCTTTGCATCATTAGTCATCTGTTCCAAAGTAATAAGACTTTTTATCACAATAATTCAATATATCAGGAAAATACTTTCATTGCATATGTGAAATGTTGAGCTTTTCAGTCACTATTTATAGTAACAAATCTTGGCAAATTTGGGCAATATCCATCTATTGTTACTGAAGTATAATTTTGGTAGCCACTGGTTGATGATAAACACTAATTGGGAAACTATCTTTTTTTTTTTTTTAAGAGAGAGAGAAAACGCACACAGTGTATGTGCAAGCAGGGGAGGGGCAGAGGGAGAGAGAGAATCGTAAACAGGCTCTACAGTCAGCTCAGAGCCCGACACAGAGCTTGAGGTGGGGCTCAATCCCAAGGCCATGAGATCACGACCTGAGTCCAAATCAAGAATCTTAAACTTAAGGGACTGAGCCACCCAGGTGCCCCTGGAATCCATCATTTTTAAATAACATTTACCGAGAGCTTGGTACTGTGAAGAATGCAGAATTAAATAAAGTACAGATACTATTCATAATTTGCCTTTAACATAATAAAATTAAGAAAATCCATTGACTTATAATGGGCTTCATCTGAGAACTATGCCCAGAACACATAGCTGTAACGATACAAATTCCCATACTGTACTCTCATGCTCTGACTTTGATGAGTAAGCAGATTTTCCTCTCCCTCTCTCTCTCTCTCTCTCTCTCTGTCTCTCTCTCTCTCTCTTTCTCTCCCCACCCCTTTCTCTCCCTCTCTTTCTTTCCCTGCTTTCCTCTCCCTCCACCTTTCCCCCTCCCTTCTTTTCCCTCTTTCTTTCCTTCTCATATACACACATACGAAGCTTTAAATATTCCTCATTTGAGTCAAGTTAGATAAAGAAGAAGAGAAGAAGCAGGACTTCACACAGTTTTGGTATTTGTTTGTGCGTCCTGCATGCCACCGATATTCCCATTCCTTTCTCATTCACATCCTGAAAGTGGAAGCCATACAGGGGAGTGATTAGTAAAATATGTCCCAATTAATGGATGTATTTCAACTAAAAACTAGTATGTTGGATACTTCCGTTGCTTCAAAGTAATACTAGAAAAAATGAAAAACTCAATGGTGGCTAAGGAAAGAAAAAATTCAAACGTGTTTTCTGATTTTCCAATATGATATACCGTATACACATAATTTTGATCCTTTGATGCCTAATTATTTATCTTTTGTTCCAAATGTTTCTATATTATCTATTACAATATTTTCCAGAGAAATTAGAAATAGAAAACACATATAGTTCCAGAACACAATTCCTCAATTGCTGTACTGTATTTCTAAATATTTTTCTGGTCTTAAAACAAAGTCATATTTTGTTTGAATACTACTAATATAATCATTCTTTATTTTAATAAATCTGAGGTCCTTACCTCCTGCCAGACACTGGACTGAATGCCGGGGGTGCAGAAGTGAATAAACATACTGTCCCTGCTCTAATGGAGCTTATGCAGTAGCTGTAAATTATGGGAATTATTAAACCTCTTTAAGTGAAGGTAAGCCCAATTTTTAATGAAAAATAGATAGCTTGGGATATACATCACCTAGATCAGCACTACCCAGTATGGTATCCATTAGCCACATGTGGAAATAGGAAGCTACTGCAGGTTTTCAGTGAACACGATCTGACAGTTTTCAAAGACCACTACAGCTTCTTTGTTGAAAATAGAACAATCCTGGTTTATGCCAAGTAGGTTGTGATATTACTGATAGCGTCTGCTCTCATTCTCAAAGATGCCTGTTTGGTTAACAAACACATGGTCACCCTATAGAATGAGGCTATACACTTGGTATAAGCTTTTGGTATAGGCTTCCCAAAGGTGACCCTGTAAGACATTGATCCAGGTATTTTGGATAAAGATGATAATAGGAAATTGATAATTTTGTCCCATAATCCTATGTGATATTTTTATCACATAATTCTGTTTCTTTTTATTTTTATTCTTTTTTATTTATAGTTAGGGCAAAATAAATGTAACAAAATTTGACATCTTGACTATTTTTAGGGTGCGCAGTTGAGTGGCGTTAAGTACATTAGCACTATTTATTTTACAACCATCACTACCGTTCATCCCCCTTAACTGTTTTCATCTTATAAAACTGAAGTTATGTACCCATTAAACAAAATAGTTCTCCATTCTGCCCACCCCGGACTCTGGCAACCACTGTTCTACTCTCTGTCTCTATTAATTTGACTATTCTAGGTACCTCATATAAATGGAATCTTTTAGTATTTATCTTTTTGTAACTAGCTTGTTTCCCTCAGCATAATGTCCTCAAGGTTTAGCCAGGTTGTAGTAGCATGTGTCAGAATTTTCTTTCTTTTTAAGGCTGAATAATATTCTATTGTATGTATATAGTACATTTTGTTTATCTGTTTATCCATTCATAAACACTTGGGTTGCTTCAACCTCTTGGCTGCTGTAAATAATGCTGCTATGAACATGAGAGCATGAACATTTCTTCAAGACATGGCTTTCAATTCTTTTGGGTATATACTCAGAAACAGAATTGCAGGATCATATGGTAATGCTATTTTTAGTATTCTGAGGAACAACCATACTGTTTTCCACAGAGTCTGTACCAGTTTATGTTCCCATCAACAGTGCCCAAGAGTTCCAATTTCTCCACATCAACGCCCACACATCTCATTTTGTATTTTTTGTAGCCATCCTAATGGACATGAGGTAAAAATCCTGTGTGTCTTAAACTCAATTTACATATCCAGGTTCAACCTGGTGCATCTTCCTAGAATGTCAAATTATTTCCAAGTGTTGGGCAAAACCTATTTTTTTGTTCTAAAACAGTTTTTTTGTGTGTGTGAAACTGAATATACCTTGCACAAGGATTTCTCATATATATCAACAAGATACTTCAGTCCAGGAATGGTCCCTCCCTGGGTCTCCATGTTATGCCAGTTCACTCTTCTCTCTTGGTTGAGGTGTTTAGGTGGAAAAGTTGGTGAAGCAGTGGAAAATCTGTCCTTACTAATAGCCATACCAGTTATTATCAGCTAATATTTGAGTCTGTGGTTGAGCAAATGTTTGACGTACCTGATATGATTTTTAAATATTTGACTTTTTTATACTGGAGGTAAGAAATGGCAGTCACGCTAGTTGCTAATAACTGTGAAGATCCACAAATAATCTCAGAACTACACTTTGGCAAATCCTTGCAGCCTAATACCTCCCCTATTTTTTCATAAAAGTAATAACTCTTAATGTGTCGTGGTTTCCTTATTTTTATGAAGAAGCACTATTGAAAAGTAGTTGAAAGAATGGCGTCTGAAAACACACTACCTAGATTTTAATTTCAGCTCACCTACTTGCTAGTTGGGTGGTCTGGGTGACCTTAGTCCACTGATTTATCCTCCTAGTGAATTAATTACTTCACCTTTAAAATGTCAATACATGTAAAGCATTTTGAGTAGGACTTCAACAAATGTTCATCACACTTACGATTATCTTAATTTAAATCACATTTAAAAGTATATCTCAAACAAATAAATAAATGTATGTTTTCTGATTAGTCAACATTAGTGTTCACTACGGTTATGAGAATCTATTATTTCTGCTAATGGATCATTGTATAAGTAAACCAAGATAAACATAAGAGAAATCCACATTGAAAAACCTCCAGCTTTGTCAATCAAAGGTTTTGACTCAATTAGAAGGGCAAATGAAATAATTATTTCAATTGGTTTGATTTAGTATTACTACAATTTAACTAGATTGGGAGAATATTTCTTTTGATTTATCATCTCTAAGAAAACTTACTATGGACACAAATCAACTGAAGTGCTTATTTCATCTAGAAATATGGTGTAGATGTTGTATAGATGTTTTATATGGCTGTATTTCACATTAATCTAGGAATACAGTCTATAAATGCCTATTCCCATGTATTATCATCTGACTAGAAAAGGGCATTTCAGCTCCAAAAACATCATGATACATTCTTAAGCATACATCCAGAAAAGTCATGGACATTGAGCATATAAATGTCCACAATAATTCAGTGACTTATAATAAAAATTCACAATAACTAAATTATTCAGTTCCCTTTTGACATGACATAGTTTATGCCTACCCAACCATTGCTACAAAGGACAATGTGTCATTATTATCAGAATATATTAACTTAATCCACCTTAATTACTATATTTGAATTTAACTAAGAGTTTATTAATGAGATGAATATTGTTTTACATGAAGATATTCATTTTTCTTCTTCTTCTTCTTTTTTTTTTTTTTTGGCTTCAGTAGACTTGAATATATCCTTACCTGGGAATAATTTGGCTAGTAAAAATGGTAGTTACAAAAAAGAAATCATTCTCCCCAAATTTAAAGATAAAAATAAAAGCTTTAAGAAGTTTTAACAATTTCAAGAATAAAAACCCAACATAGTTGGGTTAACATTAATTAAACCCAACATAGTTTTCTCATAATTTTACCACATTAGTTTCTGATGAACCTATATATAGAAATATATTTAGTTCAGCACATAGCAGCCGGAGGTAGGTATACAATGGCATTTGTAAGTGGCTATGATTCAAGGAATTGTGTTTATCATTGATGACTAGCTGTCAGAAAATACATTTAATGTGGAAGGGAAGAACTAGTAAAAGCTGGCAGAAGATTTTCACTTGATTCAATTCATTCACTTACTCTTTCATTAATTAAACTACATATAATTCCATACCATAAAAGTAACTTTTTAAAATTGTACATTTCAACAGCTTCAATATACTTACAAAGTTGTATAACAATCACCACTAGACTTGAATATATCCTTACCTCGGATATATTTTCAAAACATTTTTGTCACCTAAAAAGGAATTCTTTATCCATTAGCACTCATAACATTCCCCAATCCCCCCAACTCTGGCAACCACTAATAGCAATTGCCAAGTTTCAACATTCCATATAAATGAAATCATACAATATGTGACCTTTTACGTCTGCCTTCTTCCACTAGCATAGTATCTTCATAGTTTATCCATATTATTTCATGTATAAGAATTTTATTCTTTTTTATGATTGAGTAATGTTCCATTGTATGAATTTTAGGATCAGCTTTCAATTACTGAAAAAAGGTAGTTATGATTTTGATAGTGATGGCCATCAAAACAATGTTGACTTCAAACGGGATGTCTTTCCATTTATTGAAGTCTTATACTTCTCTTCTTAAATTATTCCTAAGCCTTTATTCTGTTGTTATTATTATAAATGGAATTGTTTTCTTCATTTCATTTTGAAATATTCATTGCAAGTATATAAAAATATAATTATATTTTATATTGTTTTTGCATCTGGTAACCTTGCTGAACTCTAATAATTCTGTGTGTGTGAATTCCTCAAGATTTTCTGCATACAAGATCATGTCATCTGTAAAGATAGTTTTATTTTATGCTTTTCAATCTGCATGTCTTTTATTCCTTTTCCTTGTCTAATTTCCCAGATAAAGCATCAAGGAAAAAGTTGAATATAAATGAATTTTCATCTTGTTTCCGATCTTAGGGGCAAAAGATTCAGACTTTGAATATTAAGCATTATGTTAAATGTGGCTTTTCATAAATGTCCTTTCCATAAGTGCTTTCTTGTAGATGAAAAAGTTTCTGCTCCTAGTTCATTACATTTTTTTATAATGAAAGGATGCTGGATTTTTGTCAAATGCTTTGTCTACATCTATTGAAGTGGTCATGCGGTTTTTGTCTTTTATTCTATTAATATGGAGTATTACACTGATTGATTATTGAATATTGAACCACGCTTGCATTCCTGGCATAAATCCCTCTTGCTCATGATGTAAAATCCTTTTTTTATGTTGCCGAATTCAGTTTGCTAGGGTTTTGTTAAGAATTTTTGTATCAATATTCATAAAGAATATTGGTCTGTAGGTTTTCTTGTGTATCCTTGGTTTTGGTATCAGGTTAATATTGGACTCAGAAGGAATTAGAATTGGTGTTAACTAATCTTTAAAGTTTTGATTGAATTCACAATGAAGCCATCTTGGCCTGGTTTTTCCCACCTAAAATAGTCATAAAATTTGTTTCCAGGCAATTGTTCATAGTATTCCTTTATAATCCTTATTATTTCTGTAATATCAACAGTAAAATCTTCCCTCTTCTTGATTTCAGTAATTTGAACCTTCTCTTTTTTTCTTCATCAGCCTACCTGAAGATTTCCAAATATGTCAGTCTTTTGGTTACATCTCTTTTTTCTATGTTTTTCCCTATTCTCTAATTCATTGATTTCTACTCTAAACTGTATTTTATTCCTTCTTTTTGCTTTGGATTTGGAGCTCCTTTTCTAGCTTCTGAGGTTAGAAACTTAGGTTATTAATTTGAGATTTTTGTTCTTTTTAATTTAGATGTTTACAGCTATGGATTTTTCTGCTTTAGCATTATCTCATAAGTTTGGGTATATTCTATTTTCATTTTCTTTTATCTCAAAGTATTTAACTTTTTTGGTGATTTTTTTCTTTGACCGATTTGTTATTCCAAAATTTGTTTTTTAATTTACAAATGATTGTGAATTTCCTCCAATTTATTTATTATTAATTTCAAATGTCATCCCATCGTGGTCACAGAGGATACTTAGCATGATTTCAGTTTATTTAGATTTACTGAAAGTTGATCCAATATATAATCTATCTTGGAGAAGATTTCATGTATACTAGAATTAATGTGTATTCTGCCATTACTGAGTGAAGTATTATATAAATGTCTATTAAGTCTATTTGTTTTATAGTATTTTTAAAGTCGTCTAATTTTTTGCTGATCTTATGTCTATTTACTCTGTCCATTATTGATACTGGGCTACTGAAGCCTCCAACTTTTATTGATGAATTCTCTACTTATCCCTTCAATTTTGTCAGTTTTTGCTTCAGGTATTTTGACCTTCTGTTATTGAGTGCATGTATGTTTATAATTATTATGTCATCTTGATGCATTGATCCTTTTATTATTATAAAATATCCTTCATTGTCTCTATTAACAATTTTTTTTCTAAAATTCTGATGTGTCTGGTATTGTATAGTCACTCCAGCTCTACTTTGGTTAATGTTTCACAATATATCATTTTAGAATCTTTCTACTTTTAATCTATTGTGTCTTTGGTTCTGAAGTATGTCTCTTATATACAACATATAGTTGGATTGTGGTTTTTAATTCATTTTGACAATCTCTGCCTTTTGATTGGAGAATTTAATCCATTTATATTTAATGTAATTACTGATAAGCTATGACTATATATGCCATTTTGTTATTATTTTCTATGTCTTAAGTCTTTTTTTCATTCTTTCATTCATCCAATATTGGCTTCTTGATGTTAAACATATTTTCTAGTGTATCATTTTAATTCAATATCATTTGTTTTAATATATATTTTTGAGTTATTTTCTTTAGTAGCTATTCTGGTCTTTATAGTTAATATCTTAATTTATAATATTCTAGTTCAGATTACTAACAAATTAACTTCAATAGAATACAAAAACTTTACTCCTATACATTCCAATTACTCCATTCTAATATATTTCTTTTTTAGTTCTTTAGATAGGATTTCCTTTAGTTCTTTGAACATATTTTAAGTTGCTGATCTAAAATCTTTGTACACTAAGTACAATATCTGTACTCCCTCAGGGGAAGTTTCTATTGTCTGCTTTTATTCCTGTGTATGGGCCAAATTTTCTTGTTTTTTCAAATGACTCATAAATTTTTGCTAAAAACTAGACATTTTATTTTTATTTTATTTATTTTTAGTTTTTTTAACTTTTATTCATTTTTGAGAGACAGAGAAAGACAGAGCAGAGAAGGGGCAGAGAGAGAAGGATACACAGAATCCGAAGGAGGCTCCAGACTCTGAGCTGTCAGCAAAGAGCCCTGCATGGGGCTTGAACTCACGAACTGTGAGATCATGACCTGAGCTGAAGTCGGATGCTTAACCACTGAGCCACCCAGGTGCCCCCAAACAATATTTTAAATGAATACAATGTGAAAACCCTGGAAACCAGATTCTCTCCCCCAGTGTTCATTATTGCTGCTGCTACTACTTGTTCATTTAGTGACTTTCCTGAACTAATTGCTATTTCGAAAGCTTGTATTCTTTGTTGGATGTGGTTACTGAAGTCACTGCTCTGATAGCTTAATACTTAGCTAATGATTGGACAGAGATTTCCTTAAATTCTTGAAAGCAGTCTGTTTCTCAGCCTTTGCTGCTCTGTGTGTACATTTGGGGCATCCCTTCAACGTCCAGGTAGTCAGCTCACATCTCTGCTTTAGTATTTATTCCACCTTCACAGAGTTGTAGGGTCAACCA
This sequence comes from Paguma larvata, assembly GCA_030068075.1. Taxonomy (NCBI): domain Eukaryota; kingdom Metazoa; phylum Chordata; class Mammalia; order Carnivora; family Viverridae; genus Paguma; species Paguma larvata. The sequence continues at coordinate 65,258,314 of CM057827.1, read as the reverse complement.
GAGGTGAGAGCTTACATCCTTCCCAGGTTTTTCCCAGGCATTCACACTGTCCTGGGGATGTGCATAGCTTTGTTCATGCATGGCCTTCTACCTTCTCTTAAAATATGCAGGAACTTTTCAAAGTCCCCTGTGGACATCTCATTCCCTGGTATATTTTGGTTCAGCTTCTTGTTTGCTCCAACTATCACTGCTGCTTTAGAGAGAAGTAACGTTTAACAATTTCAATTGATAGTTTCCTCCCAGGGAAAAAACAGCTGCTTTCACTGAGAGATCTGCGTTGAGCCAAGTAAATACAAACCCTACAAGTGGATATTTCCAAAGAACTACCAGAGAGGTCTACTGATAATTGTCTGAGAATGGAGCTTTGAAAAAGCTTCAGCTCATCGTGACTCTTCCCGTGGCTGCTAAGGTGCTTGTTTACATTCTTATTGAGGGGCTGTTGGTTTGCAAGACTACTGCAGAATTGGAGAGTAGGGGGTGGAATTGGAGCAAGTTAAAATAAAACCATAACCTTGCTATTCCTACAACGATTCAACCATTTTTCTCGAATAAATGCTTCTTGGCTTACTGCAGGCCTTTGGGTAGTTTTCAGAGTTCTAAAAAAGTTACTTTGACCATTTTGCAAATATTCTCATTCCTCTATGTAGGAGTAAATTTTTGAAGATCCTTACTCTGCCATTCCTGTTGACATCCAGCCAAAGCCCTTGGTATTTAAACACCAAACTATTTATCACTTTTAAAGAAGATTTAAATAGATGATTTGGAAGGTTTACTTCTTTAATCCCTCTCAATCCAATTCAACTAACAGTTATTGAAGCCCTTTGGGTCCTAGGGTTTGGGAGTAGCTTTCCAATATGCTCTAGGTTTACTGAAATGACTCAGATTAAAGATAGATGAAACACTGCAATTACCAATAACTCATGCTTAACAAAGAGGCATCTTTGGTAGAAAGAAATAATGATTTTTTTCCTTAATAATAACTCAGCATAGGTCACTCGAGGTATCACAGCTGGTGACCACAGAGAGGAGATTACATCAGTAAATTAAAAATATACCAGAGACAATACTTCTTAATTAATTAATGTGCCCTTGTGTTTGGGGGTCAGTTTAGTCCAGCGAGAAGGTAGGGAAAGACCTGTTGAGTCACTGGGGTTCGCCAGGGGCCATGCTAGGAAATTTGTAGAGTATTCTATGTCTAGTATTGCATATTTTCTCTCCTAAGCCATGTCTACAATGAGACTCATTCCTATATTATGAAATGTTTTAAGCAGCCCTACTGAAATGTCATAGTATAGACTGAATTACTCTTTGTCTGTCTTTTCAAATCTTTATATTTTACAAGGTCTTGCCTTATTATTGGTAACTTATAATACTTCTAATATTAATTATACTAAACTAAAATTTACATTGGCAATATTCAACAATCCAGACTGGTACATCAATTTATTTAATTTTCTAGAAATGGATTTAACCACTAACTTTTGGTAGTTTAGCTGGAGATTTTGGCATAATTCAAGGTCAAACATTTCAAAGGTATAAAACTATATCTGAAGCAGAAGGCTTATTTTTAAATTTCAGGGTAAAATTACTCTTGCCATGCACTTTTCAAATACATCTTAGGGAGTGTGAGTAACTCAAAAGCCTCCTCTTAAAGGAAAAGATTAGCCTTGAAGATCGGCATCTCAACTCACCTCTGTGCAGGAAGTTCTTCTCTATAAGTAGAATCCAATCTGACTTCGTGAAGATCACAACAGCATGTGAAACAGCCACTTGTCTGAGACAATAAGACTATTCAATTACATGGTAAATACATAATACCTACGTATTTAATCCTTGCCTAAAACCTCTGTTTTATTAATCCCATTTTATAGAAGATGCTAAAGCACTGAGGTCCTGCGACTAAAAAGAAGTAAATTTTGCATTTGAACATTAGCATTTTGTTTCTACAACTGCATTTTAGACTACTATGCTAATAAACACCTGAGAGCTAAACATACTTATTCCTAACACAGAACCTGTATTCAAAATGTGTTTTAGGGGCGCCTGGCTGGCTCAGTCGGTTGAGCATCCAACTTAGGCTCAGGTCATGATCTCGGGGTCTGTGGGCTCGAGCCCCGCGTTGAGCTCTGTGTTGACAGCTCAGAGCCTGGAGCCTGCTTCGGATTCTGTGTCTCCCTCTCTCTCTGCCCCTCCCCCACTCGTGCTCTGTCTCTCTCTGTCTCAAAAATAAATAAATATTTAAAAAATGTGTTTTATTAGCAACATAATTTTCAGTAGAGAGGAATATGTCCCAATCTAGTTTCTAAACAAAAGCTCAAAGTAGTACATACCCAAAGAGAACATTTAGAGGAGCATATGCGGATCATTTGTATAATAGATTGAGAATTACCTTATAGCAAGTTAAATCAGAAACTAGTAAGCTTGGACCACATAATCTAAGTTCCCCCACCATAGTCATAGATTTTTTACTAAATAATTTATAAATTATTACCAAAAGTTATAAAAAATCATTACAAATAATTTACAAATTACTAAAATTTTGATATGATGCCCTTGATTTTATCCAGTCTGTTTGGGAAAAATCATATAAAACTATCATTGTAAATATAGTGATATATATTTTGTTCAATGTCTCATACATAATTTTTTAATGGTAACAAAAAATGTCTTTCTTGGAAGAAGCAAGCTATATATTTTCCAAGATAATAAGAGTTATTAAATCCATCCTCCTTTTTATGTTACTAGCTGCCAGGAACCTCTAAGGTAAGTGTAGGATTTAACCAATTAATGTATTTGCTCCTGTGATAGTATATTTTCCACCAATTTAAAAACATCTCTTTATTCCAAAAGCATTTGTGTGTACACATATTTTAATAAGCTTCTCTCAAACCATTCTAGAAGCAAGCAGGTGATTTTTTTTTTAATGTCTGCTTCAAAATTAAAGAAAAAAATCTGTTGTAGTTGTTTGTGAGCTAATACTGAAGCTCTGTAAATACCACAAACACGAACTCGAAAAGGATCTTTAATAATAATTTTTAAATCTCATTTACTCTCGTCATATCAGCTAAGCAATAGGAAAAGGGACTAAACTCTAGACTAATTACTTCCACAAACCACCTCCTCAACCATACAGAGGAATAAGTAAGTAGCTACGGTCCACTCTTCACGTTAATATATTTCACTGCACTTCCAGTAGTGGTCTACTAAGCAGTTTGAGATTGGGTGCTCCACAGGCTGTACTAGGCCAGAACTGTACTAGGGATGCCTAATCACTCTATCTCATGGTATGGAGATTGTTCTTGTCCTGTGAATTAAGTTCAAAAGTTGTAGGCCATGACTCATCTTAAAAAATGGTGATTTAGGGGCGCCTGGGTGGCTCAGTTGGTTAAGCGTCCGACTTCAGCTCAGGTCATGATCTCATGGTCTGTGAGTTTGAGCCTCGCGTCGGGCTCTGTGCTGACGGCTCAGAGCCTGGAGCCTGCTTCGGAGTCTGTATCTCCCTCTCTCTCTGCTCTTCCCCCTGCTCACGCTCTGTCTCTATGGCTCTAAAAAATAAATAAACGTTTAAAAAAATTTAAAAAAAATGGTGATTTATATTTTTCTTTGTGTATTTTTGTGGGGGCATTAAAGGACAGGGATAGAGGGATAGATAAATCGGTTTATGTCTTGTCTGTTGGAAAGTAAATGAGAATTAACATAATTTTTTATACTTCTCATTGTACCTTCTTCTTGTTTTAAGAAAATACTCATGCCAAGTACTCATGTTATCTCAATTTGTACTCCAGAACCTCTTCATATTGATTGCTTTATTTTTCTTCTCATTTCTTATACCCACCTCATATTGGAATTCTCATGGTTTTCTCTATGCTATCATGATATTTTGCTTGTATCTCTGTGAATATATCCACCTTCCCATTTAGGTTTCTGGATTGAAAGACAAAGGTCATGTATTTTTGTATCCTTCCAGAATCTAGCTGTAAGCCTTGTACACAGTAGTTCTTCAGTAAATACAGACAGATTTTGCTGTATTAGGACTACTGACATAAGACTTTGTTGAGTGGATGATTCAATATAATTTTCCCTACCTGATATAAATGATGACGCTGACCTTATTTTTAAATTAGGAAATAGGGACACCTGGATGACAGTTAAGTGTCCATCTCTTGATTTTGGCTCAGGTAGTCATCTCACAGTTTGCGGCTTCAAGTCCCACATCAGGCTCCACGTGATAAGTGACTTGGGATTCTCTCTCTCTGCCCTCTCTCTGCATTTATATGCGCTTTCTCTCTTGTGCATGTATATGTGCTTTCTCTCTCAAAATAAATAAACACACTTTAAAAAATTAAATTAGGGGGACGCTGGGGGGCTCAGTCATTTGCATGACCAACTTCAGCTCAAGTCATGATCTCACAGTTTGTGACTTTAAGCCCCTCATCCGGCTTTCTGCTGTCAGCGCAGAGCCTGCTTCAGATCTTCTGTCCCTCTTTCTCTCTGCTCCTCCTCCCTATCTCTGTGTGTGTGCTCCCTCTCTCTCTTAAAAATAAGTAAAGAAACAATGAAATAATGAAATAATGAAAGAGAGTACTGGTAGTAGTACGGTATAGCAGTTAAGAGTGTCAGCACTAGAGCTAGACTGCCTGGGTCTATAATCCTGCAAATTATGCACCCCCTCTCAATATCCTCATCTGTAAAAGGGGATAATGATTGGACATACTTCAAAAGGTATCAAGCCTAATAGACACAGAGTAGTTAGTGCTTGCACAAATTAAAGTTTAGCAAAGCGAATGAACAGGAAACACAGAAATTCTGGCTGGGGAATCAAGAAACTCATGATTAAAAGGGTAATTTTTAAGCTAGAATTTGATATGTAAAATTTCATTAATAATTTATAGATCCATAGCTATAAACCTATAAGCATTGCAATACATTAATATGAATTATATGACTTTTCAGAAACAATTTTATTATTTGAGACACTACAAATATTTTAAAAATATTGCCTAATAATTTTATCATAAAATTTTTTTTTATTTTACTAATTATATAATTTTGGACAATATTGTATTATAACTAATATAGAAAAAATACCTTTGCATGAGTTTTGTCTCTCCAGTGAGTTTTATCCTAAACACTTATTTTTAGAAAATCATCATTCTCATAATTTGGGCAACAACCTAGATTCTGGGGTAATCAACTACTTAATAGATCACTTAGCCTCTAGGGTCTAGGGAAGAATAACACATTAGCCTCTTTTTTGTAAACCAAGTGATATATGATACTGCTAATCATAAGTCTTTGCACACACAACATTCATTCATTCACCTGTCTACTACATGTTCTAATAACGCCCATAAAGGAAAACCAACACGCATTAGAAACTTCAATGAATAGTTTTACTTTATGTGAATATCAGTCATAACTTATAAATTCAAGCAGGTAAGTCTCTATTTCCATATCTCTAATTTGATCTTTATTCTTTCAAATTTAAAGTAAATCTAAATCAAAGTTTCAAAGATTGAGAATGAATAAGCAAACATTTATTTCCAAAATTCCTTCTAAATATCCCTTTGATTCTTCTTTATAAACTTTGTACTTTATTAATCACTCAAGCTTTTTAGTTAACTAAATGTTAGTATATTATATTTTTTAATCTAGACTTTGTAAAGATAATTGTCCCTTAACATAAAAAAAGAATTTATGAATTTACTTTCTTGTAATTCCTATTCATTCTGAGAATTTAAAAAGTCAATATAAATCTTGGTAGTGGAAACATAAGTTATTGCTTTATAATTCTTTTATGTTTCTTAAAAATATTCAAATTTAAAGTTTTTTAACCTTTGAGAGAAAGAGAATATAATACTATAATTAAGAAATTCTTGGGGCACCTGAGCAGCCTAGTTGGTTAAGGGTCCAACTCTTGATTTCAGCTTAGGTCATAATCTCATAGTTCGTGGGTTCCAGCTTCACCTCAGGCTCTGCTCTCTGTCGGCTTGGGGCCTATTTGGAATTCCGTCTCCCTCTCTTTCTGCCCGTACCCTACTCATGTGCATTTTCTCTCAAAATAAATAAATAATCTTAAAAAAATTAAAAAAAGAAATGCTTAAACAGCAGGAAGGCCATACTTTACATTAATTCTCATACAATTAAAGACCGTGAGGTTTTTTCTTCAGGATGTACCATTATCATTCGTTTTAGTTTATATTTGTTAACTAAACATGAAAACGGTCAGAAAGGGAAATAACTTGATAACAATTTTAAAACCATATCCATGAGACATTTTTTTTCTGTTTTACTTCATGCCAAGGAATTTAAGCCTGGGCATTCACAACATACTACCTTATGAGCCTTCTATAGAAGAACCTCCAGGTAGATTTTATAACCTTTAGAGCTCAATTCATCATCCCAACATCTGAAATTTAGGCTGCACATTACGCACTGGGAGTAGATGTTTCCATTTTCTTTAAGTTTATTTATTTTGAGGCAGGGGATGGGCAGAGAGAGAGGGAGGGAGAGAATTCCAAGTAGGATCCAGCCAGCTGTCAGTGAAGAGCTGATTTGGGGGCTCCATCCCACCAATCATGAGATCATGACCTGAGCCAAAATGAAGAGGAGGTTGCTTAACCAACTGAGCCACCCAGCTGCCCCGATGTTCCCATATTTTTAAAGAATAGTAATATTGTAATTTATTTTCTTTTAATGACTAAGGAGTATACAATCTTGTGAGCTGGTATGGAATTAATGACATAATATCTTAATGTGTAGTTTTTAAGTCTTTGCACTTAAGTGAAAGTGAAGATTGCAAAGAACTACACAATTGTCAGATATCAAGGGAGATTAAGGGATTGATTTTCAAAGTCATTTAAATAACAACAAACAAAATTTTTGTTTAAAACCTTTTTAGTAGCTAGGTGCTGCTGAATGAAAACTATTTAAGTACAAAAGGAAGTTCATTTTCCATATTAATATTAGATCGAAAAACAGATGATACGGAATTCTAAAATAGCATGCTAATTTATCTCTATAAAATGTGAAGTGGACAGGCTTGATTAGCAAATTGATTAGTTAATTTCTTTAAATCTTTAGTTCTTTGTCACAAATATGTTAAAATCTAAAAGAATGTTAGAGACAATAAACTAGACATATTTGAAGAGATTGATAATTTAAATGTGAATAGGGGGTCTATCATTTAAAACAAGGCAAATGACAGTAAGAAATACAACCAAAAATGCCAGGATTTGAGATATCTTAAAAATATAACCATAAAGATATGTATGACTGTGAACATAGATACCTGTGAAAATAATATGTCTATTTTTCAAAAAATTTTAAGAGTATATAAAATGCCTGCATGTCAAACTGTGAAAGTTTTAAAGAAAATATTACATATTTTTATATATTTTATCAACAATGAAAAAAGTAAAATAATACATTCTATGGTATTTTCTTCTAGCATACCTGCACATTAAGATAAAGATTTGTGGGGGATGGGGCACCTGGGTGGCTCAGTCGGTTAAGCAGCCGACTTCGGCTCAGGTCAGATCTCACGGTCGGTGAGTTCGAACCCCGCATCGGGCTCTGTGTTGATGGCTCAGAGCCTGGAGCCTGCTTCAGATTCTGTATCTCCCTCTCTCTCTGCCCTTCTCCTGCTCATACTCTGTCTCTATGTCTCTCAAAAGTAAATAAATGTTAAAAAAATTTTTAAAAAAAATTTTTGGGGACACCTGGGTGGCTTAGTGGGTTTAGTGGCTCTTAGATCTTAGATCATGATCTCATAGTTGTGAGATCAAGCCCCGCTTTGGGGTCTGTGCTGGGCATGGAGCCTGCTTGAGATTCTCTTTCTCCCTCTCTCTCTGCCCCTCTTTCTCTCTCTCTCAAAAAATACCCAATAATAATAAAATAAAAATAAAATAAAGAGTTTCAATTTCCACAGGTAAAGAAAAAAATCATGCAATAGAATCAGTGTTGAGATATGTGTGTTTATACATACATTCAATCAACATTTGTAATCATACACATATAATTTATAATATGCATAATAAATTACTCTATATTCAAGGTAATGACAGTCTATAAAAGAAATAATCCCTTTACAATAAGAAATGCTTCTTATTCCCCAAATTGTGGGTAAATAGCAACAGCCTGTGGTCATTTCCGATGTTGCAGTTTTCATAACTATTTTGTTACTTTAAGTATAAACACAATCTTTAATTTAAGCAATTCCTTTAAGTATTACTAACTGTATTATTGTATTCATTTACAAAAAGTATTCCTCTAGTACCCATCTTACCAACTGTGAAAGTCTTCTCTCCTGTTTCCCACAAAGCACCGGCCTTCAGCAAATAAAATCTGGAACTAAAAGATCTGATTAGCTGGTCCTTGGCTATTGTGGAGGGGGGTTATTAGTTATGACCATCCACCTAAAAACAGCAAACTTCCCAACACTGCAGACATTGACATACTCTGTGACCCAGTTTACATCCTGAGTTGATACTAAGGATGATTCAAATCTCACAGATCCTGGAAAGTTTAGGTTACAAAGTCAGGGTAATGAGAAGTCATTAGAACGTTCTAAGCAGGAGAACAAGATGGCATTTTGAAAACACTGTGTAAAGGGACACCTGTGGCTCAGTTGGTTAAGCGCTGACTTTGGCTCAAGTCATGATATCATGGTTAATGACTTCGAGTTCCGTGTTGGGCTCTGTGCTGACAGCTCAGAGCCTGGAGCCTGTTTTGGATTCTGTGTCTCTCTCTCTGCCCTCCCCCTGCTCACTCTCTCTCTCTCTCAAAAATAAATAAACATTAAAAAAAATTAAGATACTCTGGTGGACTTCTATGTGGATTAGGGCAAAGAGATAAGTGTGAGGGCGCAGTGAGGAGTCTGTTGTACTAGTTCAGATGAGAGATGAGGGTGGCTTCACCAAGTGGGTAGCAGTAAAGATGGAGCAGACGGGCAGATTCAAGGTACATTGGAAATAGTGTTAAAGGGACTTTCTGATGGATTAAAAGTTGGCTAGGGAATCAAGGACAAATACTAAGTTTTCACTTAAGTAACTATGTCATGACATGAGGAAGCCTGAAGCACAAGCAGGCTGGAGTCATTAAGAGTTGTGCTTTAGGCATGATAAATTGGAGATCCCTTTTAACCCTGCTTGTGGAAACATGGGAGGTGATCAGAATCACAGCTCTGGAGTCTGCAGGTTGCAGAAGTCCAGCAGGAGGTTATCCTTTGAAAGTTATTGACATGTAAATGATACTTTGAGCCTAGAGTCATTCATTCATTCACTTATCAAACAAACGTTTTTTAAGTGTCTAATATGAACCAGGTACTGTTCTAAGTGTGAGGAATAAAACACAGAAAAAAATTCAGATGAAAATCTTTGCTATTATGGGGTTCACATTCTATGAAGAGATCCCCAAGAAAGAAGATGTAGACGGCAAGAAGAGAACCCAGAATCAATCTCCAGGGCATTCCCACATAGTTTGGACGACATTCCCGACTGGATAGAAGAATCGACAGTGAATAGAGTGAAAAAGCTGCCAGGGAGGAGACAAACCAGAAAATTGTCGTGTCACAGAAGCCAAAGGAAAAAGTGACACACCCATTTAAATCTTGTGTTAACAACAGTTCAACTGTGCGAATGCCTGCTGAGGTATGTAGAAATATTGGAAATATAAAACAATATTTTAATTAGGCGATAAGAAGATTGTATCCTTAAAACTCAGTGAAATGGCAGGCAGAACCTGTATGCAAGTGAATTGAGGCAAAAGTTGGGGGAGGGTGACAAACTGGAGGCCATAAGTATGGACTCTTGGTAGGTTTTACTCTCAAGGGAAGTTGACAAGTAGACAAGTAGCTGGAAAATGAATAGAGAGATTTATGTGTGATGTCTGAAGGCCCTTACTAAAGCGAGCGGCACAGACTCAGCATTCAATAAATATGACACATTATTGTTGATGATAAATGACATTTAAATGTAATAGTCTGGATTAAAAAATAACATACTGACAATAGGCTGTCACTGAGCCCGAGAGTTTCGAATTTTTCTACTGAAGCCTTATAATTAGTTCAGATTACATAAATATTGAATTTGCAACTGAATAAATATAAGTTAATAAAGATATGTGGGTGTCATTTTCATCTATTGTATTGGCAACTTTTAAAAGGATAATATTCAATGTTGGTTAAAGTGCAAGGAGATGAATCTTAAACTGAACTTGTGGGAATATAACCTTTCTGAAAAGTAAATCCATGTGTATCAAAAGCCTTAAAAAGTTGCTTTACTTTTAGGTTTTTTTTATAATTTTTTTAATGTTTTATTTATTTTTGAGACATAGAGACAGAGCGTGAGCAGGAGGAGGACAGAGAGAGAGGGAGACACAGAATCCAAAGCAGGCTCCAGGCTCTGAGCTGTCAGCACAGAGCCCGATGCGGGGATCGAACTCACAGACCGCGAGATCATGACCTGAGCCGAAGTCGGCCGCTTAACCGACTGAGCCACCCAGGCGCCCCTATTTTTAGTTTTGTTTATTTTTTTCTGTGAAGGTCATTATAGGATATTTAATGAAAGAGAGATTATAAAGTTAAAGAAACACAAAACTCTGACATTTTAAAAAAGAAACTAGAAATATGTACATTCTGCAAGAAGCACCTGACGTGGAACTGTTCACATAAAATTGGTGAAATTCACATCCATTCAGACTTTTGTTGCCTCTGGGCTAATTGTTGTAAAGCTCTGTATTTAATGCTAGGCGTCGAGACCACCCAGAGTTTTCTGCAGGTGGGAATACAGCTGTTCCCCTTTTTACTGGGGTGAACTTCCAGGAACACAAACAGTTGAGTGCCAGCTTCTGGGCTGATTTTGGTTGTCTTCTCTGTTTCCTGAGACAGTGCGAGGTTGGTCATATTTGTCAAAGTATTTTAATGGTTTAGGAACCTAGTTTCCCCAACAGCCCCTTGCTCCTACTCTTAGCATCCCTGTTTGAGAGCATTATGTTCCAATCTGTGCAGCTTAGGTGGGGTTTAAAGAACCATACCACCATACCAAATAATTTTGATTTGTATAAAACTTGGTGACCCAAGGATACGGCCCCCAGCCTGGCATATTCAGTGAAAGGTGGAAGTCTTTGAACAACCACAACACCAGTCAAGTGTCTTGCAGTGAGATGGGTCTGATACAAAGAAGATTGCTGAGGATTCGATAAAACTGGAATATGCAGGTTTTTACTGGCTAAAGACAGGACTCATTTCACAAAGCGCTGTTATAATATTCTATATTTAGCACCTTAAAAGATTTGAAATGTTTTTATTACTTCATTTGAGCTTTAGGGTAGCCTAGCCCCATTTAAGATACTGAGGACATCATTCCCTATGTAACGAGACTTTGGTTCGGATTTCCCTAACCTCTGTGAGCATAAGCCTAAAATGTGGCTCAACACACGGCAGAAAAGCTACAACGAGTGAGTGGGGATGAGGGTGTTGCATCGGTTTACCTCTGCCCTTTAAAGGCCGTAGGGAATACACCGGCGAGGCTATCTTTGCACTAGCTGTTTCTTACATATGGCCCAGAGCATGCTTCCGGCGCCAGTGTCTTTGGAAGAGGTGTGAAAAAACTTCTCTCTGAGTCCAGGAGAGTGGGCTGTTCAAATCCTCCTGGAGACAAAAGAAAGAATTGGTTCCAGTGCCTTTTTCAATCCTAACAGCTTTCAGATGACACATTGGGAGTCATTTATACAGACTTGAATATACCCAAAAGCATTTCTCGCCAAGCCTTCCCACAGTCTACACGAGCCAATGCAGATCACTTTATTTAAAAAGGTTATATGTTATGTAAAACCCACACAACTAGCTGTCTTAGATTTTTCTCTTCCCCTACTTGGACTTCTGTGGGGTTTCCTCCATACATTCTATCTCTAACTATAGACTGACTGATTTATTGTCACCCATAAAGCAATGTTCATTTTAGTAACCCACCTTCCAAAGGTACCAGTCATTGGCAGTTCTCTTCGGTTCATCAATAAAACCTTACCGCCTGGTAGTCACTAACCCTGCCAGTTGACAAACAAACTAAAAGGCTACACTCCTGGGAATCGTTTATTTTTCTAGTAAATCAAACCAATATATGAGGCAATTTATGCCTCAAATGTTACTTTTTTCTGATAGGAAACTCTTGGGGTCATTTTTTAAATCTTTTCCTTGGCCTATGGGTCAACTGTATTTAACCTCCTGCTACAGGTGGATGCTTCAGGAGAACATGTTTCCCTAAAAGTTCAGATCAACAACTGGAAAGTCTGCCTTATACATTTCAAGGGTAAAGACTCTACCCAGGATGGTTTAGCAACAAAAGGTACAATAAACCTCTCTGGTGACACTGGAGTAGGAGACTTCTTGCTGGCCATGCCTAGACCAAATGTCTTATCCCCATGAAAAACCCTTGGAAAGCGTTCTGCCTCCTATCTTCACGTTGGAGAATAAAGTATAATTCCCAATTATTACTATAGCTACTATTTTAATTTTGTGTGATGCCTATCATTCTGTTGTGGTAACAAATGGCTTACTTTGTATTTTTTATTCATATTTACATCTAGCCTATAGGTGGATGGCTCAAAATGAGATTTGCATGGATAATGTTGTTTTAAGTTTTTATTTAAATTCCAGTTAAGTTGTAGTTAACATACAGTGTTACAGTAGTTGCAGGTGTAAAATTGAGTGATTCAACACTGACATATAGCACCTGGTGCTCATCACAATAAGTGCCCTCCTTAATGCCCTTCACCTATTTTACCCATCCTCCCCACCAAACTCCCCTCTGGCTACCATCAGTTTTTTCTTCATAGAGTTTGTTTGTGCTTGGTTTTCCTTTCTTTTTTTCCCTCTAGGATCATTTCTCTTGTTTCTTAAATTCCACATGTGAATGAAATCATATAGTAGTGTCTTTCTCTGACTGACTTATTTCACTTAGCATAATACATTCTAGCTCCATCCACGTCATTGCAAATGGCAAGATTTCATTCTTTTTGACGGTGGAATAATATTCCATGGCATATATATACATCACATCTTCTTTATCCATTCATCAGTCCATGGACATTTGCCCTCTTTCCATAATTTGGCTATTGCTGATAATGTTGCTATAAACATCAGAGTGCATTCATCCCTTTGAATAAGTATTTTTGTATCCTTTGGGTAAATACCTAGTAGTGCAACTGCTGGATTGCAGGGTAGTTTTACTTTTAACCTTTTGAGGAATTCCGTACTGTTTCCAGCATGGCTGTACCAGTCTGCATTCCCACTAATAGTGCAAGAAGCTTCCCCTTTCTCCACATCCTCACAAACATTTGTTGTTTCCTGAGTTGTTAATTTTAGCCATTGTGGCAGGTGTGAGGTGGTATCTCATTGTAGTTTTGATTTGTATTTCCCTGATGATGAGTGATGCTGAGCATTTTTTCATGTGTCTGTTGGCCATCTGTATGTCATCTTTGAAAAATGTCTATTCATGTCTTCAGTCCATTTTTTAACTGGATTATTTGTTTTTTGTGTGTGTTGAGTTTGATAGTTCTTTATAAATTTTGGATGTTAACCCTTTATCAGGTGCCCATTCTGTAAGTTGTCTTTTAGTTTTGTTGATTGTTTCCCTTGCAGTGCAGAAGATTTTTATTTTGGTGAAGTCCCAGTCATTTATTTTGCTTTTGTTTCCCTGGCCTCAGGAGACATATCTAGAAAGAAGTTGCTATAGATGATGTCAAAGGAGTTATGGCCTGCATTCTCCTCTCAAGACTTTTATGGTTTCGGGTCTCACACTTAGGTCTTTCATCCATTTTGAATTTATTTTTGTGTATGGTGTAAGAAAGTGGTCCAGTTTCATTCTTCCACATGATGCTGTCCAGTTTTCCCAATACTATTTCTTGAAAAGACTGTCTTTTTTCCATTGAATATCTTATCTGCTTTGTTGAAGATCAACTGGCCACATAGTTGTGAGTTCATTTCTGAGTTTTCTATTCTGTTCCATTGATCCATGTGTCTGTTGTAGTGCAGTACCATACTGTCTTCATGACTAAAGCTTTGTACTATAACTTGAAGTCCAGAATTGTGATCCCTCCAGCTTTGCTTTTCTTTTTCAAAGTTGCTTTGGGTATTCTGGGTTACATGGATAATATTTTAGAGATGAGAGATAATTCACCTAATGCTGCAGCCCTGACCCATTCCAGGAACATAGTTCAGGGAAACACCAACAAGGGAATTCATGAACAAAACATTCACTGACGGGCACGGGTCACCCATTATCTTTAGCTTCTTTTATTTTCTCTCCTTATAATATTATTTTCAGTTTTCCATAATTAAGCCTATATGATTTTTGTTAACATAAATTCTTTGGCTCAAATAATTCCAAGTATAATTACTGTTAAGTAATTTCAGGTTCGGCTTGCTGGTTGACCTGCAACCTCATACTTCATATATGCAGATATAATGAAAATTCAATTCTTCCATCTTGAGAACATTTAGTAAAGCTAGGTCTTCATAGATATAAATATTTTTAAACCATTAAAGATAAATATACATATATATTTATAATTTTAATTATAACTTGTGTTTAAATTTATATTATAAGAGTATAATTTAAGTTTTATAAATACAAATTAAATTTTACAAACTAAGAGTACAGGTTCATGTATATGTGTGTGTGTGTATCTTTTCTACATTTCTTTTTTTTTAATGTTTTACTTATTTTTGAGGGGGGGGAGAGGCAGAGAGAGGGAGACACAGAATCCAAAGCAGGCTCCAGGCTCTGAGCTGTCAACACAGAGCCCAATACGAGGCTCAAACCCATGAACCGTGAGATCACGACCTGAGCTGAAGTTGGAGGCTTAACTGACTGGGCCACTCTGGTGCCCTTGTTTTTTCTACATTTCTTAAATGCACACTTAATAAAATATGTATACATACTCTATTTCCAGATTCATATTTGAGTCTGCTACTAAGTGCAATGAGCAATTTTTTCAAATCAGTTTTTTTTATTATTTGCTAGAAATGAAAACAACATGAAATTATACTTTAATAGTGGATTGCCAATGCAATTATAAGTTATTTTCCCCAACCATCTCTATTTTTGGTAGATGATTAGTGCCCCGTGGGATCCAGAGACTTCTCTGATCGAGAGCTGTTTGTTTTCTGCATGCTGCAATTATATATTACACATACACCAATGATGAGTAGCCTCATGTGTTGGGATAAATATGTTATTATAAGTTCAAATGCTTAGATACTTTTTCGATGTTTATTTGAGCTGAGCAAAACATAGTAGTTTGAGTTCACAGGGGGCTTACATAAACCTTTAGGGGAAGAATTTCAGCTCACAGGGGTTTGTAAGCAGATGGCATATGCAAGCAATCGCACTTCTCCTTGGTGGGAGGAATGGCATTCTCAGGGTAACAAAATAAGAGAGGGAGGTGCCATGACAAGTCTGTTCTCAGAGTCTCCACCTGGGCTTTCCCCACAAGGCAGAGATACTAAGCATAAGTTAGAAAGATAACATAGAATCAGAACACAGTGAAATGCTTCTCTCAATACCCGCATTCTCCCTCTCAGGGCCTTGGAAGCAAGTTGAATCATCCCACTGAACTGAGGTGACATTTTGCAGAAATTTGATGAGATTATGTTCAGGAATGTTAAAACCTAGAGCTACCCATTACTTGTCCTCACATGTGCCATGGGTGGAGCTACAAGCAGGAAACAATATCATACAGGAAATCAAGTTTTATAACAGTAGGACTGGCCCACGGTTCTCAAATGTACCAAACTCTGGAAAACCTGGGTTGGGATAGAAGAAGAGCCCTCTGCCTCCCAACCAGCTCCATCCATTCTCCATCTAAATCCTGGAAGGATCATTCTTCCCAATGTTATAAGAACACAAAACAGAGATCAATAAACTAAAATGAAAAGAGAGAGAAAGAGAGATAATCTGGCACCAAGGAAAGCCTTAAATCAGCATAGCGAATGAACATAGTTGAGGTGAATGGGGAGAAAAACAGAAGGAAAAGAAACGACAAAAGAGAGAAAGGGGGAGGGAAAGCAAGAGAAGGGAAAAGTGGATGTTTCTTAACCCTCACTGATCCCACTCCCTAACAAATATGTCTCAGTCAAAATCCTACAACCTGGTAGAAACCATGGCAATGCTTCCCCTTCTGAGAGGGGACATGAAGAAATGGACACCGAAGGACCCTTTGTCCTCTCCTCCCCACCAACCATTGTGTTTTAAAATAACCAGAGAAGTCTAACCAGACTGTCCACAAGGACAGAACATTTCATTGAGATACACCCTAGGACAGCTTTGTGATCCAAAGATCACAGATATAGATCAATATGGATCTCCTCCAGGTCACAAAGAAGCCATATTGTGGCAAAGCAAAAAACAAAGGGCACTGTTATGTTCAAAGAATTTTTGTCTAAACTCACTTCATATACAATAAAAGAATCCTGAAATGTAATACCTAAATAGAAAGATCATTTACATTTCCTTATGTCATACCATTTTCCTAGTAGATGTTCCTCCAAAACTGAACTTAACCTTGTTCTAGTCTTTTATATCCAGTTCCTTGAAAGGAAGCCGCAAGTGGAATAAATGGCAATGCTACTTATTGTTGAAGTTCCATCATTTCACTGGTATCCAGTTTATCCAATGATCATGAAGACGGTAACCACGTGAAAGTTATCCTATAAGTGAAAAAAATCATGTTAAATCCTGAAAATGTGGGAGATATCCTTGTTAAACCATGGATTATTTCTCAGGAACTATTAAAAGAAAAACTAAGCTAATACCAATTCTAGTCATTGATGTTTACTACTTACAATTCATGCCAAATTACCATGCTGTTCACTAATGAGCATGGATACCTTTAAATGTAAAGACTGTATCTGATTAGAACACATAGCAATATTTAGATATCCACAAACTTACAGTGGGTTGTTTGTATATCAGAACCATATGAAACTTAAAACTGATTTGAAAAAATTGCTTACTGCACTTGGTAGCAGACTCAAACACGCATCTGGAAATTGAGTATGTATACAAATTTCATTAAGTGTGCATTTAAGAAATGTAGAAAAAATATGCACACACATATACGTGAACTTGTACTCTTAATTTATAAGTGAGATTTAATTTGTACTTATAAAACTTAAATTGTACTCTTCAAAATATAAACTTGTAGTGTTAAGTTATAATTAAAAAATATAAACATATGTGGATATTTCTCTTTAATGGTTTAAAAATGAAAAGAGAAGAGAAGGATGGATACATCCAAGGATATCGCAAAGGAAGAAAAAAGATTTGGTGATCTGGAAAATGGGTAAGTAGAAAGAGGAAGATCTCAAAAGTATATTGAAGATCTGAAAATCATTCAATATTCAAGCTTCATTCCATTACTGTAACACTTGTTTTTCTCTTCGTAGGCCCCAGCAGGAATAAGAGATTCACAAGGGACAGTTTTTGAGATGCTTTTTCTTCAAAGTAAGGGCAGATGAGTTGGTTTCTACAATGGGAGGTAGACCAGAATCTAAGAAAATATTGTAGAAATCTTGCTTGTGGTTCAATGACAAGGGGGAAGCCAGAGAGGAACTCATGATGACATGGGCTTGATGACAGCAGATGTGATACTTAGATAAATGTGCAGGATTTGAACTGCCTTTACGATTATAGAAGTACTTGGGGGGAAGGGACCCCAATAAAAACTGGGTTTCCTAACAGCAAATTGGGCAATAAAACAAAGTACAATTTCCATATTTATTTTTCCATATGAAAAATTTGGAACATAAAAGGGGACTTAGAGAAAAACTAATAAAATCTGATGGAATTTAGTTAAAAATAAGAATACTAATAAAAAATACGGAGTTCGATTAATAGTATTGTACAAAAGTTCATTCAGTTATGACAAACAAATAAGATGTTAACAATAGGGGAAAACGTAGAGTATTTGGGAACTATCTGTACTATTTTTGCAACTTTTCTGTAAATCTAAAACTATTCTGAAATAAAATGTTTACTTAAACCAAAAAATAAAAATAAAAAGCACTTGCTAATACATGCAAATTTCAACACTGGCCTATGAGCTTAGATCGGCCCTTAGCACACAGAATAAATCCTCAACAAATGATAAACATAATTATTATGAACAAATGCACGATGTACAAAAATTTAAGAATTTAGGTAAAGGTTTAACATGATAAAAAAATTAGAAATATTGATGTAGTGACTTTTGTAGCTGGTTTGGATAAAGACAATAGAGTCTGTAGATTCAGGGAGACCATTTAGAAAACACTTCATCTTTCTATATGTTGGTTTTCACACCTATAAAACGCTAACACTGTTACCGTGACTCATAGGGTTCGGTGAGAGCTTGCGAGTTGTAAAGTGTTTTAGGACAGTGCTTGACATATAGAAGGGATTTAAATGAGAATAAATGAGATCTCTGACACTGTCTAGGAAGAGGAGAGCCAAAAGCTTAGCCTAAAAAAAACAAAAAGGAATAAAAACAAAAACAAATAAAAACACCTCCACTAAATGGCAGAACAAGGTAGAGAAATTTCTGAAGGAAAAAAAAAAAGAAAACATAGAAAAAAGAAGAAAAAGAACTAGTAATCAGGGTATTTTAGTCCCAGAAGGGAAGAGAATAAGAATTTATAGAAAGGGAAGGTGGTTTAGCCACACTGAAGACCTCAGAAGAGATCAAATAACACGTGATCTAAGAAAAGCAAAAAGATTCATTCGTGAACTAAAGCAAATAGTTCAAAATAGTGTGATAGAGACAGAACCCAAAGAAGAATGGTTTTATTCATCGTGCATATGATTTTTGACTGTCTTCCAAGCCATGAATAGATGTTGCTCTAGGGCAAGGATTTTTATCTAATTTTCCATTGATATATGTTAATGCCTGGTACACGGGAGGCAGTCAGAAATATACGGCGAATTAAGGAATAAAATAATTCTTGTCATTTATTTTATAATCTTTTTAAAAAACAATTTTTAGTGTTTATTTACTTCTGAGAGAGATAGAGAGACAGAGTGCGAGCAGGGAGGGGGGAGAAAGAGTAGCAAACACAGAATCTGAAGCAGGCTTCAGGCTTTGAGCCATCAGCACAAACTCACAAACTGCGAGATCATGACCCGAGTCAAAGTTGGATGCCTAACCAACTGAGCCACCCAGGCACCTGTCTTGTCAATTATCTTAAAAACAGTTTATGTTATAATGCAATTGTTGCACTACTAAAAAAGTGGCTGTGGTCAAAATTATTCTTTATTTTTTTTAAACAGAAGCTTTTCTGCTAAATCTTTAATTAGCTGGAAAATACCATAACCAAAGTAATTCATCACATTTTTTTATCTGCTCTATTAGGTCATAGCATATTTTATGCTTGTTTTTGCTAAAAGATATATGACTTAATCTCTGATTTAGACTTATAATAATAAATCCTTATAATTTTGACCACAGTATTAATTTTTAAAAGATAAAGGATAAACCAATATTAATCATGATATCTCTTCCCTTTCTTCCTTTGTTTATTGCTGTATTTCAATGGCTTGGAACAAGACTTGGCACATAATAGGTGCTCGTTTTTTTCTTTTTAAGGGAATATTATTCAGCCATAAAAAAGAATTAAATCTTGCCATTTTTAACGACATGGATGAAGCTAGACAGTATTATGCTAAAGGCAATAAGTCAGTAGGAGGAAGACAAATACCATAGGACTTCACTCATACATAGAATTTAAGAAATGAAACAAATGAGCAAAGGGGAAAAAAAAACCAGAGAGGGTGGCAAACCAAGAAACAGACTCTTAACTATAAAGAACAAACTGATGCTTACCAGAGGGGAGGTGGGTGTGGGGGTGGGTGAAACAGGTGATAGGGATTAAGAAGTGCACTTGCTGTGGTGAGCACTGGGTGATGTACGGAAGCGTTGAATCACTCTGTTATACACCTGAAACTAATATTACATTGTAGGTTAACTAACTGAAATTTAAATAAAAGCTTAGGAAAAATTATTCTAAAGTACTAGTTTTTATTAAGAAAAAAAAAATGGAACTAAGACTACAGAATTTCAAACTAGCACCAACAAATCTTTTTTTCCAGAAAAAAAAAAACACATCCAATAGCAAATATCACCAATTAAGTTCAGCATTAATTACATTTAACTTTTTATCAAAAGGAATGACTATCTTTTCTAGCACATTCACAACTGTAGACATCATATGCATTCTTCTCAACTTTACTGCTTATTGTACATTATTAACCTTTACAATAATTTAGAAGTGAAATTTCTGATATAAAAAAATTTGGAGTCTTGAAGTGATGAAGAATAATAGTACTTCAAAGTCAAATCTTGTTTGAAGATTAGGTTATCAATATTCTTTATGACAATAATGGAACATAAAGTCAAATATTTTATAGAATTGGGGGGAAAAGAAATAGGACATAAAACTTCCAAACCACAAAGAGATTTCTTTAAAGGAGCAAAGTCAACATCATCATTACATAGATGTCAAAAATTAAATAAATTCGGGGGTGCCTAGTGGCTAAATCTGTTAGGTACCAACTCGTGATTTCAGCTCACGTCATGATCTCAAGATTAGCGAGTTCAAGCCCCACATCAGGCTCTACTCTGACAGCGCGGAGTCTGCTTGGGATTTTTCACCCTCTCTCTCTGCCTCTCTCTCTCTCAAAATAAGTAAATAAACTTAAAAAAATAATAAATGCAAATATCAGGAAAAAAAGAAAGCTAAAATAAGATGTTAAAAATAAGAGATATGGGAGTTCATTGCAAATATGGACTAAAAAACCCCTTCTGAAAGACCGAACATTCAGTTTGAATAAACAAAAAGGAAAATCCATAAATGCTGATTTTTAGGGACATAGTTAAAATAAAATCACAGAGAAGAATCGAAAATAAACAGAAAAGTAAAAATATCAGAAATAAAGAAAGCTTGAAAATAATACATGAGTAGGTATCCTGGCAGAAAATTTTAGCACGTTCAGCTTGGGTAACTTGAAGAGCGTTTAATAAAATAAACTATCTACAAAGAATGTAGAGGGCTTAGGAAAACCAGCAACAGTTATAGCAGGATATTATTACAGGATATTATTACCAACCCTTAGTCTCAGTGGGTAAAGGATGAAAGCTATTACCAGAAGCCAGAGACTGTCTAACAGAAGCTGTGAGTTTGGTCAAAACCTATAGTCATATGGCAACTTCGCACGACGGAGCCCATGGACTAGGTATCTCAAATTCACTCTCCTCCTTCCCTGGGATGCACTGCCAATGCTCCTGTCTGCCTAACCCAACTAGAAGACTGGAGGCAAGGATGTCTCTTGATGTGCTGAGTCAGTACAAATCCGCATGTCGAGGCAGAGAACAGAAAAGGGTGGAGGGTAGCTCTGGGATGAAAACATGAGGTTTCCAGCACGAATAGTCATACAAGATAAGTAGAGTTCAAATGAAAATCATTAAACAAAGAAAAGGGGTGGCGGTGGATGTTTTGTAAGGTTAAAAATTTCAAAGATACATAGGAAGGAGTTCTTATGCGCCAGTATATGTAAAATATGTATTAAGTAAAAAATGTCAACAACTTATTATAAGAATAATGTGATCAAACTCTATTGTGGAATGACAGAGCTTGACATGTGACATGACCAGAACTGAATGAATGACTGACGAATGTGCTTGGTAAACATATACAGAGAGCTTTGCACTTCGCTGAGAAACACCTTTGTTCTAAAGACTCAGAAAAAGTTAGTCATCCACTGAGGAAGAAAGTAAGGCTCAGTAATTTCCTAAAGAGAACAGTTATACAAAACATTCTCTGACCACGATTCAATAAACTAGAATTTATAGAGCGCTAATTTTGCATTCTGGTATAATTCACATACGTTGATAAGGAATATGTTATTATTACCTTCATTTCAGAAATGAAATCCTGAAGCTCAAGGAAAAACATACTGAATTTTAAACTGTGGTGGAGGTAGTAAATAAAATCAGCTACATATATTCTTACAACAGAATGAAGTGATAAAGATAATGAGGGGGGAAAAAAGCACCAGAAGATAGTATGCATAATATATATTATATATACAGATTATGTATGTATATATGTATATACATATATATATGCATATTGTGGAGATTGTGTGTGTGTGTATATATATATATCCATAAAAATAAAACAGAAGGAAAAACCAAACAAAAAAAAAGAATTTTTTAAAGACTCAATTATTCAGATTGAAAGAGTACCAGGCAAAGGAGAAACATGACTAAATACATCTTGTAAAAATTTTCTATTTCAAAGGTTGTTAACCTTGTTAACCACAAGTCTGAAGCTATAAAAATCTCATAATAATCATGAATGCATTTAACATTTAAACATTTAAGATCTTAACTTTAAATAAAGCTTAGAAGTTCCCTTCTGCCCATCTTCTGAGTACCTTCTCTTTTGGGCAAACCCACCCCTGCACTGAGATTATGGGTTTCTTGAGTTCTCCTGCCATTTGCTTTGAAACACTGATGTCAAGGGCTATAAAAAGAATCACTTGAGGTTAATTACAACCCATCTTTGTATTTGTATTAGGTATCTTTCAAAATGCATCGATACAGCAGTTGATTACTTAGATGCTTTGGAAATTTTATGTTTGGAAATATATTACAGAACAATGATCCAGTTTTTGTTGAAAAAAAGAAAACCTCTGTGTGTGTGTGTGTGTGTGTGTGTGTGTGTGTGTAAATAAACAGAATAAAACTGGAAAGACACAGCATACAGTTCACAGTGATTACCTGAAGGATATTCAAACCTTCATGAAGATCCAACTATTGGACCTGATGAATATTCCCAGTCTCATCTAGGACAATAGGCTTAGATCCCTATACTCAGCAATTGACCAACATAATTACACTTAAGTGAAAAAAAGTCCAAAAAACATACAAGCAACTGTATTCAAGCCAGGGAATCTTCATCTGAAGTCATTACATTATATAAATTAACAAAGTGGAAACTATCATTTAAAGGATCATCACATTCTCTAGACATGTTCCTTGGTTTATGTTCACTACAATACTTCAGAGACAAATACGTATCTTTTTAAAATTTTGAAAATTTTGTTGCAACATTTTTTCCACGTCCATACATTTGTGGTTCAATCAGCAGTAGCGATTGTTCTGATTCCCCGTGGTTCCCTAAGACAGCCCACTGAGTTGAGAGAGTTGTTATTCCTGAGTTCCCGCAGTTCCCATCGCTATCTAGAAAGTGATACGTGTAAACAAGCACATCTTACTCACTTTGAACCCATTCATAGAAACAGCATTGGCCTGTTACATGGCCTACTTGTAAGATTTTGTTTTTAGTTGTGCTAACAATGCATTTACTATTATTGAATGTCTTACTCATTGTTCCATAAATTCCTTGAGGATAAGGATCAAATTTTATTCATTGCTATATTCTTGGTACCTAAGATCTACCTACCTATAGCTGGCATAGAAAAAGAGAATATAAGTATTTTATAGATAAATAGAATGATGGATGGATGGATGGATGGAAGGATGGCTATATTCACATACAACTTTCAGCTTTATTTCATCAGAACCTTCCGTATAGGATTTCTAGAGAGGTGCTTTGTATATAGCTCTTACTAATCTTTAGGCGTTGTCCTGACTTTACTGTGTCGATATGTTATAATAAAGAGTTTTTAATTTTTTTAACGTTTTTATTTTATATTCAAGAGACATAGAGACAGAGAGGGAGTGGGGAAGGGGCAGAGAGAGAGGGAGACAGAGAATCTGAAGCAGGCTCCAGGCTCTGAGCCTCAAACTCACGGACGATGAGATCATGACCTGAGCTGAAGTCAGCCGCTTAACCGACTGAGCCACCTAGGCGCCCCAATAAAGAGTTTTTAAATCTCCCACCAAAAAAGGTTAATCCAAGAGACTGACAAGTAGCCGCATTTATGAAAAATACAGTATATTTCCATCTTCTGGTCAACCATTTCATTGGTTCTTAAAATTCTTCTTTTCTTAGTTCTCCAAAAGAATATTTCTCAATCTTTTCTATCAAGGGTCATCAAATAATACTAAGATTTTATTTCAAAATGTGTTCTAAGATACATTTTAAAACTCTCCTCACCAACATTTTTATTAAGAGATAGTGCCTGGCATAATGTACCTTTATGTGACCAATTCAGGATTGTCATTCTCCACAAAGTGATAGAGAAAATCCTCCTCTAAAGCCTGTCACTCTTAACAAGATTTTACTAAAAATCTAAAATCATTTTTACTTTCTTGCTGTACTATCAGCCCAGCTGCAGGTTAATCATTCTATGACAGCTGTTGCTCACTGAATTAAACCAAAATGACATTAGTGAACAAAATTGAGCAAGCAAACCATATAAATCCCAGAATGGAACAGATTATTTTCATTGTGTTCTCAATCTTAGAAAAGAAGAGATGATAGAGGAGCAGTTACATTAAAATTTTCACGTTAAAAACCCCACTTCTGGCTACTTTCCTGTTTTCTTTTGGTCAAATGGTTTTAAATTGCCATTAAAAATCAGTAAAGGAATAATAAGAAGGAAAATCTCAATCTAAACTCAAATCTGTGAAATTAGGCTCACTGTCTATTGAATATACCCTACACCTGTTACATTTTGCCACGGAACGGGATAAGCATTGTAACTAAATGGATTACACTGCATTTTACTAGAAACAAATTACCCAATACTACCATTTATGAGTTAAGACTTCCTGTAAGAAAATAGTGCTGGAAAAAAAGAGGGATTATTTCATATCTTTGAAGGGTGTTTTATCACACTGTGCAATTGCATGCAATTTAACACCTAAACTGCTTCGAGCGCAAATGATATCAACCAGTCCACCCTAAGGGCTTGGTAATAGTCCTGCGTTTGTGCTGCTAGAGCTGGTTTTGTCAGCACTTCCATTATAAGCCTGGTCTTTCACGATTCTTTTCCACTCAACCATGAAAATTTGCTGTCGTTTACAACTTGGCATAGCAGGTTTTAGCTTAACAGCTCCTATTTTTCTTCCAGCTATTTTGTCCCAAAAGAAGTCAGCTGGCCATCTCTTGGGCTTGTAAAGAAATGAAGAAAAAGAATTTATGCTATAAAATATAGAAAATAAATTTCAGATTAATAGTCCATCATGAGTTTTTATCTAACCTCCTTGGTGCTAAGATAGTTTGGCCCCTAGGGTCCCATCTCCACAAGAGGCTCCTAAAATATTGGAGGAACAAGAATCACTCCTTTCCAAGAAGACTTCTGGCCTGGTAAGTTTTCCTCAGTCTATATATATATAGACTGGGACTACAGTGGAGAAATAGTAAATTTTTCATAAAAAAGGAAAGAAAAATAAAATGTTTCATGAGTGGCCAGATAAATCCCAAAAGGGTTAACATGGCTAGGAGCAGAGACATTATAATTACATCTAGTTAGCCATTTGCTAGACCACACACATCCTTGGAAGAACGCACTGTTAGCCTTAGGCCATTGAAACCAAAGTATCCCTGTGCTGATGTTCCAACTTTTCTTCTTTTCTTTTTTGACTTTTTTAACATTTTTTTTTTTCATTTTTGAGAGACAAAGAGAGACAGAGTGTGAGCAGGAGAAGGGTAGAGAAAGAGGGGGAGATACAGAATTCAAAGCAGGCTCTAGGCTCTGAGCTGTCAGCATAGAGTCCGACGTGGGGCTGGAACCCACAAACTGTGAAATCATGACCTGAACTAAGTCAGACGCTCAACTGACTGAGCCACCCAGGTGCCCTGATGTTTCAACTTTTCCTATTTCTCTCGCTTCTCCTGTGGATAGAGACCATTTCTCAAGTGCCTTTCTGGAGAAATTCTCTTCATTCCTTACAAGAATTAATTTTTCAACCACAGTCTCTAGTTTTCACAAAGAAAATACATTTTGAGCTCTTTTTGTGTCTTCTTGAAAACCTACAGCAATGATACATGCCGTAGCTCAGCGTTCCATCTGCAAATGAAGGGCTATTCTTTCTTGGGTGGGGCCCTCTCCACTACAGCATTGTATCATTTTCCCTTTAATCTTCTTAGGGACACCACTCCTTTTACTACTCTCTTACCTGTGGATACTCCAAAGCCTCTTCCTTTTCTACTCCTTCCTAGAAATTTATAAAACAAACTCCACCTTGAAAAACACTTAAATCTCCCCTTAATGCTCCGTAATACTAAAGAAACATGTTGTATTTATTCCAAATACTATACACAAGTATATTTATACATTTAATCCATCCAGAATTTTTATTTAAATATGCAGTGAGGCAGGGATCTGGGTTCATTTTCTCCTAAACGGTTGTTAATTCCTTCCCAGTCATTTATTGAAAAAAGGCTTACTTTCCCTATCAATCTGAAATCCTACTTGCCTGTACATTTATTTAAATCAAACTGTATGTCTTTCAGTAAAGTTCGCAAGTCATACACACACACACACACGTATGTATTATGTATATGTATACATAGAAATAGATATGCTATATAATTCTTACATTTATTTCTATATATTTTATAGTTTTTGATGCAAGGACGATTAGAATCTTTGCTTACGCTTTACTTCTTACCTAGTTTTCCATGGTGTAAGTAAAAAAGCTATTTTCTCTGTATTTTGTACTCTTCACCCGTATAAAATTGCCTTTCTAGAATCTATCACATATTCTAACTACATTTCATATCTTGCCTATCAACTAAAAAATTAGTGTGTTTCATTTTCTATTGATAATTTTTCACTTTGGGGGGGGTTAATCTTACTTCATTAACTGGAATCTCCAAGAGTGGTAAATGATGATGACTCTCTTGTCTTGGTACAGACTTAAAAAGGAAAGTATTCCATATTTCACCATTTTATTTCAGATGTTTGATGTTCCTGATGTATATTTTATAAAGTTTAGGGTGTATCTATATTTCCTATTTTAGGATTTTTCCAGAAGTAACTGAATTTTGACATGTAGTTTTGGGGATCATTTTATGTAATTCGATGGAGGTTTTTTTGGCCATCAGTTTACTACGGCTAATAATAGCTAATGCTTCTTAAGTTCTCACTATGTGCCAGGCATAACTAAACATTTTATATTGATGAATTAATTGAGATATGTCATATCATTATCCCCAACTTCAAAATCAGGAAGCTGATACATAGATTTCGGTGAAATAATCAGGATTTATACCCAGCAGCCTAGACGCAGAGCTCATACTCACAACCACTATAAAGTATTCCTCTCCCATGCTGATTTATCTTCTAGAATTTAATGCTCTTTGGATTCCTGGAATCAACCATATTTTTATCATTATGTATTACTAATAAAATAATGTATAATATAGTACAGAATATAATTGTATAACTTACATCATTAATTCTCTATGAACAAATGAGATTGGTCTATAGGGTTTTGTATGAAAAATAAATATATGGTATTTTACTACTGTGATAGCTTACTTTTTATAAAATGCATTGGGAACCTCCTCACCTTTTTCTATGCTAAGAAATAGTTTAAGCATCATAGATGGACTGGGTCCTTAGATGTTAAACATAAAGTACATACGAAATTATTTTGGCCTGCAGCCTTATCTGCTGGTATAACATTTACTACATTTTAAATTTCTTCCAGTTAGTCATCCATTCTAATTTATTGACATGTATTTATAAATATTTTTGTCTAATACCGATAGTATCATATTTATCATAATAATATACATTTTTAAATTTAAACTACTGTAAATTTGCTTGTTCTCTCCCTCTCATTCTTGTCAGGGATTTACGGCTTTTATTCAACAGCTTCGGGTGAAAACTTTGGGTTGTACTCTTCATTGTTCTTTTTTTTCCTATTTCACTTTTCAACCTTTTACTTTTTTCTTTTTTACAGTAAACACGCTTAAGATGAGATCAAACCTACTGGTAAATTGTTAAGTGTAACATACAATATTGCTAACTATGGGCACAATATTGCACAAAAGTTTCTAGAATTTATTTGAGGGAGAATCCTAGGCAGGTTCCACACTGTCAACACAGAGCCCAGTGTGGGTGGGATCATGACCTGAGCTAAGATTGAGTCCCAACTTAACCACCTGAGCCACCCAGGCACCACTGAGGCCATGAATCTCAACCATGCCAGGCACTGTGGTCATGTGTTTTGATATGTTTATATTTGTTTTCTTAAATTGAAAATCATTCACTTCAGTTTTGATTGGCTGTTTAGTACATGTGCTATTTGGAGTAGCTTTTTTTCTCAAGTATCTAATTCTTTTGTATCTTTTTATCCTTAATTTCTTGTTTTCTTTAATCATGTCGGCAAATATTCTGTAAGATATACGTGTTAAGGATTATAATATAAGCTTCATTTGTAACCTTCTTTTGAATGAAAGTTTCTTTTCTTCTCACAAATGTTTTTTGTAAATAAAATCTCTGTGTCCTACAGAGAATATAGATTCTGCCCTCCTTACCCGTCTTCGTCTCTTTGTCCTTTTCTGTGTGTGTGTGTGTGTGTGTGTGTGTGTGTGTGTGTATGTATTTGGGGTTGTAAGATTTTTTTACTTGTGTAAGTAAATCGTTTAATCATTTTATATTTATCATATCTTATCTAGTTCATATGTTAAATTCTAATATAATATACTAAAAATCTTCCACTATGAGTATGACATTACCAACTATCTTTTCATTTTTAAGGACTTATGAATATTTTACTGCTACATTGTAAGATCAACTATATGGTTATTATATACTTCATTTAGCTTAATTTTATCCACATACAGATAAATTAGAGATAGATAACTAAGGGGCTAAATGCATTTGCTAAAAATAATGAAGGTAACCACTAGGGGGGACAGAATGTGTAAGTAAAAAAGCAATGGAGATTTTTGCGTATACCAGAGCCACACCATCTAGAACAAAATGGTAACAAAGATGTCAAATTACATTACTTCATCAACCTTTACATATGGAGTGTCCATCCCATTTAGTCTGTCCCCACTGAAAGTGTTTATAGTAGTCTTTCTCCATTCTGATTTTGACTATAAAATAGCTCCTTAAGTGGGCTCCATACCTACAAATTTGCTGCCTCCAATTCCTCCACTTTACAGTTTGAGTAATCTTCCTAACGTGCTCTCTGAGTTTCTCTCCATGTTTCTGAGTTTCTCCCTAAGTCTTCACCTGCGTCTCCCAGTGCTGCCGTGTGAATCTTTTCCTTTTACCACAGCAAACTACAGTTCTCTGTTCTCTACATAGCCTGTTCTATGGCGTGTCTCTGAGTTTTATTACTCAGTAAAAGGTCCACAAGAGCAGAGATTGTGTCTCCATAGTCACTCAGTAAATATTTGTTTAGTGCATGAATGAGTGTGCAAGTAAGGAAATGAACAAATAAGAGAATTGGTAATAGATAAAGAAATTCTATTCCCTCTTTTTGGACTCATATTCCCATCAGCCTGTCCAATGCCTAGACTCATTTTTCAAGGCTTCTCTGAGAAGCTTATGACAGTGTATGATATAATAACTTCTTCTGTAAACAGTTCAATCTAAACTGGAACTAACGCTTGATGTATTACCTAAAAATAACACCCTTTTATCAAGTGATCTGGGATTCATGTTCATTTATCTCTGCCTTTATTCTCTTCCTATTATTTATCCAATGTTCCCAGTCCTTTCCTTTCTTGTTTTGTTTTGTTTTATTTTGTTTTGTGTTTTTGTTTCACTCAATTCAGGATTTTCTTTTTCTCAGTGACAAGTGTTTCTCTTGTCTTCTAATAAGAAGTCAAGAGTTCAGCTTTCTGAGGCTCTGGAGAATGAGTTATAGTTCTAGGAGATGACTCACAGAGAGAAACAAGATCAGCCTACTTACCTTCACCTACGCTTTTCTGAGCTGACTCATGTCTAGAAGAGAATGGCACACGTGGAGAAGAAAGGCAGGGACAAACTTTCTTGGCCTTAGTTTCTTTATACATAAAATGAGGATCTCAGATAGGATAATCCTGACAATAGCTAACCTATGACCTAATAGACAAATATTTTGTACCAGCTTATGCCAGTTCTATGCTAGATATCTAAAACATTGACATTTCTTTCCTTTGCGTGACTTTTTTCCTACTATGTCTCAAGAACTGGTAGAGGGGGCTAGTTTTAAAGGGAACTGACTATGGGAATTAGGGTGATGAATGAACCCTCAGCCTCTCACTTTGGGGCCCATTGTGATTACACAAAGAAGAAGAGCCTAAGACAGGCTACCCAACCCATCTGTATATATACTCTTTGCTGTGTCTCTCAGGCTAACGGGATCTAAGCTGGAGTCAAAAACCTGACCAGTGCCCACATATGTGAATTTGTTCTTCTCGATCTTGAAATAGTTCAGGATTGTAGTGTGCCTTGATTAAGTATGAGGTATGCCTCCAGTAATTTTGCAAATAATCACCTTTTTAAATAAATTAGAGCAGACTCACAGTTACTCCTATCTACAATATCGTTCTAACCAACTTGTAGTCCAATCTTTCCTGGAACGACAAACATGGAATTAGAGCAAGAACATGTAGAAAAAAAAAGTAAGCATGAGTTCTACAAGTAGACATCATTCTTTATATCTCTTAGAGGAAAGATACTGTTTGGGACTAATGTACTAAATGGTTAATTCAATCGACTCCCAGTCACTGATGCGAGAATGTGTGTAAGGTAAATAGAGGAGGACGATCTAGGTGTGGAGGGGTGGGGATAAGAAAGAAGTGCTTCGATTAGCGTAATTATATATAGAAGGAAGTCTGGGAGGGAGGCTTTCCTCTGTTCTGTAAATTAATTTGTTACTCCACTCTTGTCAACCAATGCCCTTCAGAAGGTCTGTTCTATGATTTATTGCCATGTTTCTCAACCACGGCTATACATTAATACCACCTAGGTATTAATTATAAGACGTCCATGCCTGGGCCTCCATTTTCAGAGATCCAGTTTCAACCGGTTCCCAGAGGTTAGCATGCCTCAAAATCATCTGGATGGCTTGTGAAATTGCACATTTCTCGGGCCCACTTCCGGGAATTTTCAGGACCGGGGTGGGGCCTGAGAACTTCGAAGTGTTGCTGGTCCCATTTTAAGAAACACTGACTTCA
This sequence comes from Paguma larvata, assembly GCA_030068075.1. Lineage (NCBI taxonomy): Eukaryota > Metazoa > Chordata > Mammalia > Carnivora > Viverridae > Paguma > Paguma larvata. Next base: position 65,227,179 of record CM057827.1, on the reverse strand, counting down.
ACTATGCCGCACAAAGTACCAGACGATCAGAATACCTTGGAAAACTATTAAAAACACAGCTTCCCGGATGCATCTTGTTACTGGCGGGAGAGTCTGCGTTTTGTGAATGGAGGTTTCAGTTTCTGGATTCCCCACAAAAGATTTATGGGAGGATCCACGCTGAAATAAAGACAACTGAAAGGAAGGTAGCAAGCAGAAAGCAGTTTCTTAAGGAGAGTACACTCTCGAGAAGAGAGCGCAGGTGGGCCAACAGGTGGCAAATGCACTGGGGCTAGGGGTGTTTTTCTTTTTATGTTTGCATAGGTTACCAGTCTTGAGTAGGGCAGTCTCCTACTGAGGTTGCTTGCAGTCATCTAAAGGACTCCCTCTACTGGTTGGGGAGGGGGAGATTTTGGCTCTATAAGGTTTTACTGGACCTGTCATGGCATCTTCCTGGGGGTGGCGTGGGGGGCTCAAAACCACAATGTAAATATATTAAGGTGACTTATAAGTTAGCCTGGGGCAGGTTGAAGAGGAGAGCGCATGTTGCGTGGCTCTTGGTCTGTCAGCCCCAGGTGTTGAATGTCCTAAGGCCAGGATGTTAAAATCCACAAAATCAGGGTGTTGTTCCCTCAGGCTTCTAATGTGTCACCTGTTTATCACCACCTTTGCTTCCAGCTCGTGTTTAATGAATTGCCTGTTCAATCATTCTCGTGAAGATTTTGATTCAGAATGTTTGGCATGGAATCAGAGAATTTCATTTTTGTTTTTATTTTATTTTAGAGAGAGAGAGAGAGAGAGAGGATGCAAGCAAGCAAGCGAGAGGGGCAGAGGGTGAGGGGGGAGAGAGAATCCCAAGCAGGCTCCACACTCAGCACGGAGCCAATGCGGGCCTTGATCCCATGACCCTGGGATCATGACCTGAGCCAAAATCAAGAGTCAGATGCTCAACCTACTGAGCCACCCAGGCGCCCCTCAATTTTAATTTTAAAAGTTATCCTCACTGAATCTTCTCACCAGGATAGGTTGGTAATCCCTACCAAAAAGTGACCTCTGGAGAGGGACGGTGGGGATGGTGTCTGTTTTGTTATATTTGAGATATGTGTCTCTTAGAACAGAATACTCTTCTAATATACTGGCAGTGTTCAATTATTTGTATTTCCATGTTATTTAAATATGCATAAATGCAAATTTAACTTAAATTCTGTATAAATGTTATCAGTTATGATGATGTAATATGAAAATATAAATAAATACAAACTGGAAAACTAATAAATGATAAATGAATAAATGTCAGATAAATATCAGATGATATATATATTTCAGAAAATAGTTGTGTTACTGATGATATAATGTAGCATAATACATACTTTTATATCTAATCTGCTTCTGTATTTTAAAACAATTTTTAATGTTTATTTATTTTTTACAGAGAGAGAGACAGACAGACAGACTGACAGAGTGCAAATGTGGGAGGGGCAGAGAGCAAGGGAGACATAGAATCCAAAGTAGGATCCATACTCCAAGCTGTCAGCACAGAGCCCAATGTGGGGCTTGACCTCACGAACCAGGAGGTCATGACCTGAGCTGAAGTTAGACACTTAACCAACTGAGCCACCCAGGTGCCCCCACGCTTCCATATTTCTGTGTCAGTAACACTTATGCCTATCTAAATAACCTGATTTTAGAAAATATATGAATAATAGTAAATCTTCAAATTCTGGTTCATGATAATCAGACCTTATACCTAACCTAAATTCTTTGAGGGAGCAATCTTAAAATGTCAATTTTAATTGAGAATTCTCTAAATTTATCTTCTTGCCTAAAGATAAATCTAGTTCCACTGTATTGTTGCAATCTATGTTAAATGCCTATGTAATCCAATTAGTGCCAGGAGAAGGATTAGCATTAAGGTGTATAGATTTAGTATTACCGTTAACAATCCGTGTGAACAAAGACGGAATCCACACCATACGGCTCATGAAATGAATATGAGATGACCTGTTACTGCCCTGCTTCTTTTGAGTTCAAGTGCTTATACTTCCAAATGCATGTCACCTTGTAACTCTCCCAGGCACTTGTCCATTAGGACTGGGAAACCATCAGCAGCACAGCAAACATTGATGGCTGGAGATGTCCCGTCCCTCACATCCTGAAACATATATTTAGGGGCAAACACAAGCACTGGCCATGTGGTGAGTGTATATTCCATAAGATGATTTATGTTTATATCATTATTTTTAGATTTTCAACTAAAACGTAAACATAGAATTTAAATGTTTTTCATAGTCAAGTCATTGACCCCAAAGCTATATCTATGAATTCCAGGACTGCCCAGAGGGGAGTTTGAAAAAAACTACTTTAGAATAGTTTTCATTGGGGTGGGGGAAAGAGTTAGTTGGCCACCTCAGGCACTGGATCTGAATAACTTGAAACATTTGTAAGCTACCCATGTCCTACTATGAGATTCTGATACAAGATATCGCTTTTGATATTCTTCCGCTGTGACAATGCCTTGTTGCTGATGGGAGTGGTGATGTATCTTATGTTACAGAGAAAAACAGGTTAAGAATTGGTATAGTCACAAACCACCAAAGATGTCTTTAACATCAAAATTATAACCCTAATCTCTCAGTGCCACGGATGTTTACTATTTCTTAATGCTCTATCCTATGATTCTTAAAAATTTATTTTATTGCCTACACTTCTACTCACTTGGCTGTGCCTAATCTTTCTTTTTCATTGGCTCCTGTTCCTCTTCTTTGCTTTTAAATGTATGTGTTCTAAAAGTTATTTTCTCTTTCTACACTTCCACTTTTTTTTAGAAGTTTATGTATTTATTTTTGAGAGAAAGAGCACAAGCAGAGGAGGGGCAGAGAGAGAGAGAGGGAGAAAGAGAATCCCAAGCAGGCTCCCTGCTGTCAGCAGGGAACCCAACGTGGGGCTCGAATCCACAGAGATCATGACCTGAGCCAAAATCAAGAGTCAGAAGCTTAACCAGCTGAGCCACCCAGGCACCCTACACTTTTATTCTTAACAATCATTCCCACTTCCATAAAATACACAGAAGACTGCTTTTAATTTTAAAATTATTTGGCATAGAAATAAAAAATTTCAAGGATTAAGTAAATGAGTTTGTCAAATATAGATTTAAATCATCCCAATTCTCATCACTATACTACATTTACAAAAATAAGTCAATACTTTCAAGAGGTAGTCAAACATTGGAAAACAAATTCAAATTATAACCAGAAATTTCAGTTCACAACTAGCTCAGCACTATAAACAGTTTCATTAAGGGCAAAGGGCATAAAAAAATCCTTTATAGAATGTAGTACCTGATTAATTCAATTTAGAACTTAAAGCACTTTAAATTCACTTTTTTTTTTAATTTATCCAACTGCTAGTTAGAGGAAGAATCTGAGAAAAGAACTTCTGGTTTCAAATATGTTCTTAATGAATAGGATTTGATATCTGGCCCATAACTTAAAACACAAAAATAATGATATTTGGATAGGGGCGAAGACAAGAATAGAGAGACAAGAAGGTGTTTTCCAGAAGACTATCTGGCCTGATCAGGAGGACTTTATGTTGAATACAGATGGAAGGAAGAAAAAAATGATAAAAAACTAACTCGAGATGACAGTTTCACTGCAGGAATTTAGGACTATATATTAGATATATCTACATAGAGGAACTGAAGAAGTACTCTGGAGCTCATAAGACAGAACACTTGAAAAGCCTCCAATATCTCTATATTCATTTACTCGTCGCTTTCTAGTTTTGGCTATTACACAAACTGACTTCTCTGGACTTTAGTTTCCTTATTAATAAAATGAAATGTTTGGGTTAGGATCGATTATTAATTACACTGCAGTGATAATTTAATTCCTAAATATCAGTGACCTAACACAACAAATGTTAGATTCTGCACATGTCTGTACTGTCCTGCAAAAAAATCTGCTCCACTGAGGCCCTCAAAGAACCAAATGATGGTTACCTTACTATGTTGAGAAACCACCATCTCCGGACCTGGCTTCACAGGGCACTGTGGTAGCGGAAGAAGTCTTAATTATCTCAACCAAAACGTGATACACATCATTCCCACAAAAGCCAGTTAGTCAGAACTACTGTCATGGTCCAAACTAAATGTCAAGGTGTCTGAGAAACATGAAGAAGCACATGGAAAATTTTGTAATCATTTCCATATCTGCCAGTGTCTCCAACTTCTCAACAGAAGGCCTAAAAAAAATGGTTCTCTATTCATAAAGGCTGGTATTTACTATCTGCTACTTATCAGGTAATTTACATATGTTAAAATATGCTGCCTATAATATCAAAATTTAATACCGAAAACAGTATAAACCTACAATCCGCTAAAGTAGGCAATATTATCCCAATTTTATAGATGAAAAACAGATATAGAAAATATAATTCCCAATAAGTATTGGACTTGAATTCTAAATCCAGAGGTGTTGAATCCAAATAAACAGTACTTCCCGTGTCTCACTGTCTTTCCTGACTGTGGTATAACGAACATGGCTTTTGAAAGCTTGTGCTTTGGCAGAAGTAGGAAAACAAATCTGAAATTTGTTTTAATTATGTTAAAATGCCTAAAGGAAAATGTATGTTTACTTGTGTAATAAGACTGCGGGTTACCTAAAATGTCACATTTCTTTACTTCTGGTTGTAATTACATAAAATCATACAATAACAAAAATTATCTAATGCTTATTAAATAGTCTTCTAGCACGTTACAGGCCTTTGAGGAATACAAAGAGAATACTGCAAAGTATGGGATCAACTGGTCCAAAACTGTATCTTTCCTGATATAAATTGGCTGTTAGTAGGATGCACTAGGTGATCATGGAGAGACTTATAGCGCTGGCTCTAAATTCCCAGGTCATATTACATACATTGTTGCTCCCATATTTGCAACTCCTTTGTTCTTGCCAATTGAATATATACATATCATCACATTAGCTCTCCTGATGTTTTGTTTACATGGCACCAACTCTGCAGTTATTTGGAAACCCCAGGTGATTGAATGAAGTTTTCCCTTTGTATTTGAAGGTTTGACATCAATTAATGCAACAAGAAAGTCATTAATTTAATTAATAATCACTGAATATTCTCCCTTGCCCTGCCACTTCTAAAATTAACCTCAATTACAGAGATGCTTTCATTTATTCATTTAGCTATATTCATTGAGTACCTACTGTATTCTCAGCACCATGCTGGGCTGGGATTACAAAGATGAATATGACAAAGGCTTTGGTCTTAAAGAGCTCAAGATATTATGAGTAAAAATAATATCAGCACATTTGTTTCAGTCATTTCCCTTCTTCCTCTTCTCTTTCTTCCCCCCCCTCCCCCCGCTTTAACTGGGCCCAGCAAACTGTTTCTGGCAATTGGCTTTACCTATTTCCTAATGAAACTAAGCTTTTCATCTTTTTATTAAGGCATTTATGCTTGTATTGTTTCAATGGCACCTGTTTTCAAAATACTTAGGAATATTAATTAGCTTGTTTTTCAGCACAAAAGATAAAATCATGTTTTAAAAATGTAATTATGTTTTATCAAGTGTAGTATTAAGATTTATTTTACATATTTGTCTTATGACAGTATACAAACAAATGCTAGACACAAACTATTGTGATTTTTTTTTTTTAGCCAATATAATATTTTTAGGATCTCAGTATTTTGGAGAAGTGAGTTACTCACACCTAACACTAAAAAGTATAAACTACTTTTCATCTGACGGAGACAACTGAAAAAAGAACAGCCAACTTCCCAGAGCAGAATTAATATAAAATAAAAACTTTAGAGACTTCCTTTTTCTCCCTTTAAATTTTTATTAATTATTCTTCATTTGCTCTTGGGAATTGGAAATGCTTTCAGTGTTTTCCAATGGAGAAAAATTTACTGAGTTAATCCATAAATGCCCTCTTGTGACAGTCTCCAAAAATGCAACTGCCTTTTCGCCTGTTTGTTTTGCTTTGTTTCTCCTAAAATAATTTACTATGTCCAAACTGTAACAGATTTAATAAAAAAATCATCAGTTTTGTATTTTATCTGACAAAAGTAACATCTCTTTTTTAAAAAAGCTATGTGATGTTTTGGAATTTAGGCAGAGAATCTTGTGACAATACTATTTATCCCGGTGTAGGACAATTACTGGAAAGACCTAGGAAAGATTCTAATTTTACCTTTACCTTATTCCACTTGGATGTGCGTGGTGAGGGAATTCTAGATGTTGTGGAGAGACTCTTTTTCAAGAAATTCCAGGTTCACAATGCCTTTCTCAATGCAATAGCTAAAAGATAATAAATATGTGGAATGAGTTTGGAACATTCTTTCATAAATTATTGATGATTTTAACCATGATCTCATTTATTTATATTCGTTGGTCATGTTGGAGTTCCTAGAAGTAAATGTCATTATTCACATTTTAAAACAAAACAATTAATTACTTAGGCAGTTAAATGACATGTCCAGAGATAAAACTAAGTGTATCACTAATGACCTGTAGGCCAACACACGGCCCTTACACCCACCTGGACAGCCATTGGCTTTATATATACCTGTATCTAAAAGTCAGATGGTGGCAAAAGCTTTTCAAAGAGCAAGTCACATGTATTTCTTAAAATTTATTTCTAAAACTTTGTTTTAGGCTAAGAATACCAAACTTTATTCTGGTTTCAAAACACAAAAAGAATGTTGAAAAGTGTTTTCTTTCCAAGATTCAGCCTACAGCTTTCAATAAAGATATAATCATGAAATTTCTTAAGACAATATACATAGAACTTTAAAATGAGCCAGACTTGTGTTTGAACAAATTACTTTATTTTTTTAAAAAATGTATCAGTTTCTTTTCCTGAAAAATGGGAATAGTAATAACCCACCTCATAGGATTTTAGTGAGACTGACATGAAATCATGTACCTATACATTTCCTTGCCCTTAATAAAGACTTAAAAATTATAGCCATTATCATTAGGGAAAAAAGAAGGTTTAAATTTGTATTGCGAACTCAAAAGAAAACACAATTTAACTTTATTTTGTGGTTAAGAGGCCACATATTAATAACTGCCAATACCTTATCTTTCAAATTTAAAACTAATATAATTATGCAGTAGACTCTTGAGCAACACAGTATGAACTGTAATGGTCCACTTACATGTAGATTTTTTTAGTAAATATATTGGAGTACTATAAATGTATTCTCTCTTCTGTATGATTTTCTCAATAACATTTTCTCTTCTCTTGCTTACTTTATTGTAATAAGAGTCTATAATATGTAGAACATATAAGATATGTGTTCATCAATTGTTTATTTTATCAGAAAGGCTTCTGGTCAACAGGAGACTATTAGCAGTCAAAAGTTATACACAGATTTTCTACTGCTCAGGGGGCTGGCACCCCATTCCACATGCTGTTCTAGGGGTAAGCTGTATGTGGCATACTTGATGTTCATAGCAGAGGAGAATGATTAAAAAATTTAATAATGTGAATCTCATTTATGATTCCATTGTTAACTTAAATAATGTTTTTAAATTAAACTCTCTTGCTGGTAAAACCCAATAAGTAGCCGAGATCCATAGTTTTTTCCTAAAGCTGATGCAGTCTTGAACTTACAAAGTCTTCCCATCACCAACCGGGGGTGGAGTGGGGTGCGAGAAGGCCTGTAGAAGATTGAAGTCAGTGATCTATGATGGAATTCTGAGGCATCTGGACAAAGGAATATCAGAGGAGAAAGGAGGAAACAAGGATGCTATCTTTCTTACTTCCAGGAGAGAAACCTTGGGAACAATAGAACATGGAATTCTGCACTATTTTGGAAATAGACAACATATTTTGCGCGGCTACCAATGCAATGTGATTTTCTATTTGGGGATCCCTTGCAAATAATCATGTACTTTAATTTCACAATAATGTATGAATTTCAAACCAAGGTACAGAATGATGTGGGAAAATAACTGTCAGCTATCTCTGAAAAGGTCCTCCAGCCCTGGAGTAGTGTCTGACGTCCTCGTCTTCCTCACCTTCCCTGCACAGGGTATCGCCACACTTGAACATTTTACTTCCTAATACAGGCTGATCTTCCCACTTCTCTCCGCCTTTACCATACCCCTTTAGTTGAAGATACCACCATCTTTCATCTGGGTTACTACCGTAGCCTCCAAATCATTATTCCTGAATCAAATCCATTCTATTCCCCCATTACCACCCCTGGACTCCTCTCGCCCAAACACAGACGCTGAATTCTGTCTCCAAATCACACAATCAGGGTGATCTTTTGAAAGCACAAATATGATGAAATAACACATTAGTTTGGAACTTTGGACCATTTTCTATGACTCTTAGGATAAAGAGCCCAATCCTAGTGTTGCCTAAAGCCCCTGCCTGATCTCCCTTGTCTACTGTTCCAATCTTGTGTCTAATCAATCTTCTCAGCAAATTCCAGAACATTTTGGCCCTTGTCCACGCCCACAAATACATTAAATGCTTTCCTGTTTTAGGTTTCTCCTGCATATTTTTTTCATCTACCACTTTTGTCTAACTCCTGTCTACTCATCATCTGATCCCAACTCAAACATCACATCCACAGAGAAGTTTTGCTACCCCTCAGACAAGTAAAACCTATATGTTATAAACCAACACACTCTTAGAGCATCTGGCTGGCTCAGTGGGTGTAGTCTCCACATTGGGTGTGGAGGCTTCTTGAAATAAATAAATAAATAAATAAATAAATAAATAAATAAATAAATAAATACCAACACACTCTTGTCTTTGTTCATTTCCTCCAAACAAATAACCACGGTTTATACCTAAGTGATTATTTTATTCGTTAATACTGGCTGTTGGCCTCATTAGACTTTAAACTCTAAGAGGCTATGTCTCTTTGCTCACAACTGTAATTCCAAGGCCTGTAGCAGTACTTGGCACATAGTTGGTGCTCAGTAATTATTTGTTGAATATATTTAATTGCTTGTTGTACTCTCTACTAGAGAAGTCATTCTGCGTTTACTCTTTCTTCGAGACAGATAGGTGTCCTATGCAATGTTTCAGTCTTTTCTTTCTCTTCCTAATTCCAAACTGACCAGTTATACTTGCCAAACAACTGAACTGCCTCAATCCATTGGTGCCACCTGTTGGCTCCTTTGTGCTTCATGCCTTCTCTCTCCTATGCCAGCTCCCTCCTCCTTTGAAGAGAACCAGGCCCCTGATGCATTCTCCTTGCCCCCCTCCATCCTTCTCTCCAATCGTAAACACATAACCAAACTTCCCTTCAGTGAGTCTCTTCTGTTGTCACTATCTCTTCTCACATGCACACACATCTTCTAAATTTCCAGTCTTCATCTATTTCAACTTCTGTTCACTCATTCAGAAAAATTTCAGGGCTTCCTCCTTGGCCACCCCCTCTCCTTTTCTTCCTTCCTTCTTCCTCCTCTCCCATCCTCCCTCTACCTACTTCTCTTCCTTTCTCTCACCTTCTTCCTCTTCCTTCTTCATTTTAATATTATATATGTAGAAAAGTATGCTTAAAGTTCCAGAAATCTACTTTACAAATTTTAACTTGCAATTATTTGTGAGATAGAATTTTCTAAAAGACCCATGGCTTACAAAACCAGGGTGGTATAGATTTGACCAAGCATCTTGACAAAGCCCAAAATTCTAGAATTTGTTTTTGGTAATACCCTGTTCTGCAACTGTTTTAGGGATAAACTTAGAAAATAACTTCAGCAAACTTAAATAATCTCAATTACTCGGTTATTAAGTAATAAATTTGTACATAAAATATATTATATTCAGTAAAATAATTTATTGTGGGCTTAATAACTGGAAAATAAAATAAACATGGCCTTGTTTGTTTTACAAGCCATGGAAAATGTTTGTTTTCTATTTTTCATGTAGATTTGCTTACTTCCTCACCCCAACCATATTGTACATACCATTGAAAGCTTATGATTCTAATTTCTTTAAATTAGCTATATCCAGAAATAATTTAAACAGACAGAAAACTTTTAATACTGAGTAGAACTTAAATTATGATCTTTACTAAATGATTTAATCTTTTCAGAATTACATAAGAAACACAGTAAGCTTGATGCTCAGTTGAATGGAAACTTTCCTATGTAAGTAGATATTTTACAAATACATTGAGGAACGTTGAGAATAACATAGATACAAAAGACTTATTTTACAAAAATTATTTGATACGAGTACTGATCACTTGCCTATTCCACAATGAGATAATAAGACATTCTGTATTTCTTCAAATCTAAAATCTACAGTCAATTGGAAATTATGTAAATTTTACATAGGCTGGGGGCACCTGACTGGCTCAGTATTTGGCGTATGCAACTCTTGATCTTGGAGCTGTGAGTTAACGCCCCCATTGGGTGTAGAGACTACTTTAAAAAAAAATTTACAGGTGGACCCAGGTGGTTCAGTCAGTTAAATGTCTGACTCTTGATTTCGGCTCAAGTCATGATCTCATGGTTCACCAGTTCAAGCCCGGCATCAGGCTCTGTACTGACGGTGTGAAGACTGCTTGGAATTCTCTCTCTCTCTCTGTCCCTCCCCTTCACTTTCTCTCACTCTATCTCAAAAAATAGAATAAAATAAACATTTCAAAAAATTAAAACAAATTTACATAGGCTAACAATTCACTAGAGCAATTATGGCTAAAATTACTTATATCTTTAGTGTGTAAAAATCAAGAAAGGGAATTATATTTTGTCTAAATTTACCTTATGAAGTTAGTTATTTCTAAAAATTTAATAAATATTTTAACACAAGGTGCAATATCATCTTTATAAGTAAGGACAAACTCACCTATCATAGGATTTCCATTCCAGTCATCATTTAGTGAGCAATGACTTAGCAGTATGAAGAATACACAGAGGAAGAGGACAAAATGTCCACCCTTGGGGAGCATGAGGGAACTGAGAAGGAAAAAAAGGAGATCTATTTTTGAACAAACAGGAAATGAAGAAATAAAGTTGGTCATTTTATGGATATTAATCTTGCACAAATCAAAGTACCCACCTTGCAAGGGCTTACATTGAACTCTTTAGTGAGGCCACGGACCTAGCATTCCTTGTATGCCAAATCTGAGATAATTATTTATTGCTTTGAGTAGTATCATTATATTCTTTTAAAAGGTTTTCGTCCTGAATGCTAAATAAAGTGGGATTCATAAAAAAATGTGTATTACCCTTATTGACTAACAAATGAGAAATTATTATCATGTAAAAATTCTGCAAGTGGCATTTGTATATTAAAGGTGGAAAGGTCTAGTTCTGATCTGACTGTCTCAGTATATACTGTTTATGAAATATTCTTTGATCTTAACAAAACAGAGTACAATTTATAGGGTATAGTTTTTTATAAAAGTGGTTTTTTTAATATATGCCCAAATTTTATTTTCTATAGAAAAATCCAAATTTGGAAAAAAAATCAAATTTGATAATGTGTACTTTTCTTTAGTACATTTTTCCCCTTCCAGGAGTCTTTCTTTTTGAAGCAAATTTCTTTCCCTGTATTTGAGAGGAAAAAGCAAAACAAACAAACAAAAGAAAACAAGTTGTATTGGCTAGAACATAGACTCCCATAAGTAAAAAGTCCGGTCTTCAGATATGATTATGGCTTCATATTACACAGCTAAGAAGCTGGGCTTTTTATCAATTTGACAAAAAGTTAAAAAGGAGACAAACTCAAAAAAACGTATGGCGTACGTTTGAATAATCTTAGCATCAACTTAGGAAAATTTCTATCTCCAACACGTTCTTTTTAGGTCAATCTGAAAGATAGGAGATAACTACTACTCAGTGCTGTAAGATTTCTAAATAAAGCTTTTTTATACACTAATTATATCACATAAGTATGGGTCAAATGTGCTGTAAGATGTTCTCCTATATCATATGAGTAAGCCTAGAAAACAGTATCCCAGGACTAGATTGTTTAGAGTAGCCTACTCAAGCGAATAGTTGGAAATAAGCTAGTGATCAGTAATGGTTTGTGTATTAGCTAATGGAAAAACATAAAATAATATTACACACATCTTCTAAAACATTAGAGCCCATATTTTATATCTTCCTCACTTACTTAGGAAATACTCTATATGTAGTAGATACTAAATAAGAGAAACTGAAAACAGAAATCTGAATTTTCGCAGAAAAGAACACAGCCCAAATCATGTCATTATCCGTATACTGACATATTTCTGCCTCTATCCCCCTAAGGCATTAGACCAAATTTATTTCTCTATTCAACTATTTAAAGTTTATGGTCTGTATCATATGACATATTTTGTGTCAAATGAATCATGACGGTAAAAAATTATATCACAGTTTAAAATATCTTTTGATAACTATTAGAATGTGCATTCTTATTTTACAACTACTTAAATAATTTTATGGTAAAGGATTTGAGAGGTCATTTAGTTCTGTCCCTCCTTTCCACCACTTAGAAAATTTATTTTGAATTCAACTGGACTGAAATATTACTTCGTAAAAAATGAACTCCAAAATCCAAGCCGGATGAGCTACTGCTAAATTTTAAGTCCTTGCTTTTGTCACTCTTCTAATCAAAATGCTCCACCAGGAAGATTTGAATACCATAAACTGAGTGAGTATGTGACTAGAAGGTTGGTATGAATGCAAGTATACGTGTGTATTTTATGTTCATTCATTTACTCAACAGGTATTTATGAAGTATTTATTATTCAACATGTGCCATTTTAAAAACGTTTTAATGCTGGTTTTTTATAAATTTACTATACACCCCTTTATAATCCTTAAATAAATATTCAAAGAGTTCAAAAATATCTACTTTTACTTGATATGTATTATATTTCATATATACTTCAAAATAGTGGTTATAATATTATTTATAAAGAACATTTTTATAATGCTGTGGGTAAGCAGTTGTGAAGCACCATAATAATTTAATATTATCAGAGTTGAACTCCTTAGACTCAAGTATGTTAACAAATACATACACAAAGTGACCTCGGATATAGTTGGCCTTCATGATTGCCATTCACGATTCCTCATATTCCTGTATGGAAATAAAGCAAACACAACTGACGACGACGGTATCAGTGAGGAAAAGACAGTTAACCTGATTACAGGGTATAATATATCTAAACATAATAAATGATCTTTGCAGGGAATTTTTACTTTATCTTTTATACGTTGTCATGTAGGCACAACGATAGTTTCTTTGCTCTTGAGAGTCAACGCAGATTTTGGAAATCACCATGAAAAAATAATAGGTTTTGCTAGGGTAATATTAGATATAAGATGTGGGGTTTTATTTATCAGGAGAAAATAAAAATATATTCAAGAGCATAAAAATAAATGCGTGAATATCTGTACATATATAAATTTATATGTGCATATTCTCCAGTTTACAATCTTGTTTTCTAACCTTACATTAATTAATGCATTAATTAATGGGGGGGGTGAATAACAATAAACTGTTAAGATCAAAAGATTTAAAAGTTGAGGTTTTATATATGAGATAATTTTTTTATTTAACCAAAGTCCTAGTAATATGTATCATATTACTATAGCACGTGTAATCAGTGAGTCTTATGATAAAGCTCCCCGTAATTCAGTGCACTTAAAGCATAAATATGGTGTCATTTAACTGCTGACAAACCAGTTTTATTGATAGAAATAGCTCGAGTTGAAAGAAGGATCTTGAAAAGTTTACAGCTTATTTTTTCAAGCACCACAAACTAATAAGTAAAAACATATGAATTAGATAAAATACTTCATTAAGTTACTTTTATTGGGTGAGTCAATGTGATATGATTACATTTCAGATACATTTAATTCCCTATCATATAAAATCACATTGATGTTTGGTTATATTTTCTCTTCTGGTGATGTAGCCATTCAAAGTATTTTACCCCTATCAAAGCAGAGATATTATGAAGTTAAAACTAAAGTCATTTTCATCAAAGCTAATCATAAATTTTATTTTCTTAAGTGTTTCCCAGAGTAATCGCATTGCGGGTCTGTAAAGAAGACTCTTAAAAGTACTCTTGGGTCTTGGGTTCTAATTAGAAAGGATCCCATCCAACTTGGGAGCACTGCAGTGAATATAGTGAGGAGAGCAAGAACAAAAACACCCACATTTGGTTCACGAAGCTTTGGATGAACCCATTGAACGCCAATACTTTAGCAAGGTATTTCTTCATGTTGAAAGTATAATTGGCCATTCATTACTTGGATGGCCGGCTCTGCAGTGCTCTGCACTCGTTTGTATAACTCATGTAAATGTAGCAACGCTTCCTTTGAAATGCCATAAAACTTGAATCGCTACATAAACTGGTAAATGATAGTTGCTCGCTAGCCTGTACACGCGTCCCTTTTTATTGGTTAAAGAAGGTAGGTGAACATCACAGATGCAAAATGTTTGTTGTTAAGAATGTGTGTTTACAGGTGTGGAATACCCTAAGGATGGGTAGAACTGATATCAGATCCTGCTGCAGGTGCAGACTTTAATAAACAGGAACTTGTCTTTCCCCTAATCACTTCTCTCCTTTATCATGCTTTCGGATTATCTCAATTCACATTAAGTATCACTTGTGCATAAAGCATATACAGTGTACTATATTTATTTAGATATACATGTGACTAGATTTTCTGTGAATAAAACCCAAAATGCATTCACATGAGAAAATGGAGTGGTTTAATTTAAATATTTTAGGAGTGCTAGAATACTAATAAACATCTGGAAGAACAGATAAAACTAGATAAATGTTTAGTCTTGTTATGAGTAACACACTAGCATACGATTAGGTTTATAATGGTTGTAATTTAACAAAACTGTTGTATGAAATATTTTGTTTAGCATTCATTAAAAACTGTTAATGCACTTGTGTCTTCCATGGACTAAATTTTTTGCAGCAGACGCACGTTATTAGTATAATACAAATATGCTAAAAAGCAAACAGTTTGGTGTTAAAATGTCTTAAGTAGGATTGCGAAGAGGAATTTTACACCAATCTTTATTTTTTTTTCATTTTTACAGGGAAAATTTTACCACAAATTCCATCTTTTAATGATATTATACCAACTCTATTTTTTAAACTCATTTTGTCACTGTTTTGTAACAGAAACACTGTAAATATTATAGATGTGGTAAACTATTATACTTGTTTTCTTATAAATGAAATGATCTGTGCCAACACTGACAAAATGAATTAATGTGTTACTAAGGCAACAGCCACATTACATGCTTTCTCTTTCACAGTAGGCAGCACAGCATATGGTTTTCTCTTAATGGAACGCTAGCTTCTCATTAACATACCAGTAGCAGTGTCAGAACTTACAAACCAGCATAACAGGGAGATGGAAAAACTTATAAATTAGACCCTTTCAGTACTATTGAGAAGGAAATGACTGATGTTCTAAGGTACAATATTTAGCTAATACTGTGCCCTTTTTCTGCACCTTCTCTCCATAAAAAAAAAACTTTTTTTTCTTATAATAAATATAAATATAAATATTGAAGTGCAAGTCATTTTTACCCTGCTTCTAAAAGTGATTGGCATTCTGAGTTTGATAACTCTTCTTAAAATTATTTCGTTGCCTTTTTGCTCACAGTATGTTTTCAACAGCTGTATTTTCACCATCCTGTTTCAATACAGTAGAGCGGTGGAAATGTAAAGCTAATATTCATGTCTTCCTAAAAGAGGAAATCCAGCAGGTAAACAAAAACATAAGAATGAGAAGGAAACCTTTTCTGGAGGCAAAAGATGACCGTTCCAAGAACAGAAGTGGAGCCGCCAAGAGGTTATGCTCGGTAGTGAAGGAAGAGAAGAATTATTTTATTTAGTCCCCATTTCACTGTGCTGTTTAAACCACATTTAGCTGTCTCATACTAATTATGGTGATTTGAATTTTTCATCCTTTTTTTTTTTCTTTATTTCGAGATCCTTCTCACTGAGAATTCAGCTGTATTTGTAGAAGGAATATATCAATGTCAAGCCTTGAGACACATTTTAAAATTTAAACCTATACATATGGCATAGAAATTATACTTACATGTGGATAATCATGACACGACCTCATATTCCAGGAATTCCATAAAATGAGTTGATTTTGTCATTTATGTTTTTTTTTTAATTTCATAATATTTACCTATGCTTGGATGGCTGAGTGCTATTAAAAAGTGAAATATAAAGTCCTGCGAAAGCAGGCTGTGTGTTCCAGGACACTGTAGAGTGATTGCCAGGAAGAAAGTAGGTGTATTAATCCTCTGACAACCAAACCTCTGGAGAGATAACTAAGTGGATTGATGATTCTTTCCCAAGACTTCAAAGTCTACACTAGTTCAATTCACTGAGTGGAAAATTTTACTCCTAAGAGTCTACCCATTTAGTAGACTTTTTCTGCAATATCGCTGGAGACGAATTTCTTAAGTCTGCAGATCATGATGAATGAGAAGAATCTCTTTTAAAAGAATAAGTCAGGAATATATTGATAATATCTATACTTTTTAAATCTTACCCATAAGGATATACAAAACTTCCTAACCATTATTATTCCGAATAAATAATCCACCAATATATATGTAGACTTTTTAAATTACTTTTTTTTCTCTTTGGTGGAATTCAAAATTTTACTAAACTTCGATAATTACCCAAAGTTAGAATACTGGTGACTCAGCCATTTTCTACAAATGCCTGAAGAATGGCCCAAAGGGCCAGGAATCAATAGTATAATGACGATAATAAATAGGCATCCACGGAATGGTGTTCCCAGAGATCGTCAGCCTGGTCTTCAACAGGGAATCCCAGTGTTTAACTTTTCCGAACTTAATTGTTTTCCTTTTGCAAAGAGAAAGATACAAAGGGTATTCACAGAAAGACTTCTTTTTCTCATCTACCACAAGACCTGACAATATGTTTATTTCAGAATCATCCTCTTTTTTCCCCCTGCCTCAAAATTTGCCATTACCCTCAACATGATTGCAAATTCTTTGGAAACTAAGTTAATAACTATTATTGATTCAGGCCTGATGTTATTGATGCAAACTATTAATTTAAGGGTGTTTCCATACTTTCTGAGGAGCAAGCGGCCAGATAACCATGGCCCATGCTGCAGATCTAATCTTCGCGTCACTGGATCCAGACTTTTCCATTTGGTAAGCAAACTATTATTTTCCACTTTACCAGAATCCGAGAGAGCCACAGGGAATAACTGCCTGCTTGGGCTATCCCTCTCTGAAGTATAGATAATTTCTCTATAACCCTAACAGAGGTGTGTGAAAAGTCGCTACTTCTCCGTGTGTTTTTCAACGCCACGGAATCAGGCCCATCTCTGCATACAGGTGTTAAAAGAAGCTTCCACCTCATGTCTAGCATTAAAACTTAAACTGATGGCTGTTATTCAGCTGAAGACAGTATCAGTGTAAAGTGTCACCGATCTGGTCACTATCTCTGGGAGGCTGCCAGAGCTCTTACGTTGGCTTCATGATGTCGTCTGTGAAGGAAGCCAATTAAGATCACAAGATAGTGGCTGGTAATAATAAACTTCTAATGATGTTCCTGACTGAAAAGAGGTAATTAAAAAGTGTATATGGATGACCCCGGCTTCTGTCAGCTCAGTGTAGCTGTTAAACTGACAGTGTCCGTGTTTTGTTTAGGAAAAAAAAAAATAGTGTTGTCTAACAACAATAAAATAAGCAATTTAATAATATAGAAAGGCTTGCCTTGGAAATGCACACCAGTTTCAATTTTGTTGCATCCTTGATAGAATTCAGTTGACTGCTACCTCTTGACTGGGTATTTTGTTGTTTTGGTAATGGACTCTGTAACACCTCCTTCTCCCCCTCTCCGTCCTTCCTGTCTGCATGCTACACTCCCGGCCCCCCACCCCACCCCCATAGGAGTTTTCGGTTGTTGTTGTACTAGGACTAGGTCTTACCTTCTTCAGGTGCTTCTTGAAATCAAAGACCGTGTTTTGAAAAGAAAGACAATTAATTAGATAGCAAAGGAAGCCGGCCCTCTTATCACTCGATCTGGTCATGGACATAAGTGCTTCACACTTTTTCCATTGCCTCACCCTGCAGCGCAAATCTTTCCTGGACACCTGCTCAGCTCCGCTCCGCTCATCAATTTTCCGCGAGCCAGTTAAGTTCCTTTAAGCCTGTCCACTGAGAGGTGGTGATAGCTCTCTGAGAAAAAGAAGAGAAAGAGAAACAGAATGCTGCTCGAGGCCTTTATCTTGATCACACTGTTTGTTTTCGAATTGATGTCTGTAATGAAACAAAGAGGATTTAATCATGTTAAACAAAAGCCTGTTGGTACCCAGAGGAAACTCATTTAACTCTTCTCCAAGCCTTAGAGTTTCAGGTTTCTCGTCTTCCTCTTTGCGGATCCACCAGGCTGAGTTTCTTACCTGGGGCTTAAAATTGTGAGGTGTGAAACTCTTCTTTTGTTTTGACAGGTGCTCTTTGCTAAACATCAGCCTAGCCTTGGTGGTGATAATACTCAAGGGGTAAAAACTTCAGAGACGCTAATGACTGCAGTTGCCCAATTCTGCCTTAAACGGGTTTTATAAGCTTCCCTCCTTGGAGTTCTTTAGGATAAAGTGGGAAAACAAATTGGGGTGATGGGAAGTGAGTTGTGAAAAGAGAATCGCTAAGGAGAAGACCCAGGAACCATCCAGTTTTGGAATCCCAAGAAGAAAATAAAGGCCTCGACTGCTCTTTCTTGAGTGAGGAATTAGCTGGAAGAACTGGCGGCATTAAGTGTTATCTGGTAGAAGAAACAGACTCAACAGGTCCCACCAATAACTTGATATTTGGCTAAGGTGTCTCCAGACATTGATTCTCAACTTTAGAATGCTAGAATAGTGGTCAGGGTCGTGGAAGACTCCAAGCTGATTGTACTGCCCTGATACCCAGAAAAAGGTCTCTCTGGGTGGAGACAGAAGCCTTCAGGCCAGCCCTCTTCACTGACTTGAAACCATCCGGGTGTGCTCCTTTGCTGACCACTATTTCTCGCTGATTCCTACATGGATTCCAAGATTCTTTTCTGCATTTGTTTAAAGTGCTAGTTTCCTATACTCAATTCTACCTATTGTTGCATTTCTCTGTGTGCCTCCCAGTATCTCCCGAATCACTCTTTCCTTGACATAACCCTTGAAGAATGGGAACTTTCCCCTTCTGCAGACACTGATAGATCTACTGTGCTGACCAGGCACTCTGGGGGAAGGACAAGTGGAGTCACGTTTCCAGACGGCGAAATGACATGGCAGTGTCGAGCCTCATTAACCCAGAAAGTTCCACTGCTCCAAACTGAAGTAACACAAACAAAAACCCTTCTCTTTTGGCAGTATGAAACCTCAGTTTTTTTCTCCATCTTTATTTAGACAGTGGGGAAGTGTTCACAAAAATTTCACAGAAAATTATTAAGAGAGGTGATAGGGATTAGTGGTTAAAAGTGGACCTAGACCACCTAGGGTAAATTTGGATAAAGCTATGAGCACTTCGGGTTTCTCAGCTTTAACACGTATAGACTGTCCAGTAGCAATGAGATGATATGGTTGGTATAAGCATTTAATTAATTTCTATAAATGTTTGGCAGGGTCCTCAAGTGCTAGTTTGTGCTCAATAATTATTAACCATTGTTACTTGCAACCGGATGGTCTTCTGGAGGCAGGTTGTGAAGCCACTGGGCTTTTTCAGGTGCAGTTCATCTTCTAAGCACTGGCCTCGCTCGTTTCCAAGACTTGGTTGGAAGTCAGCTGCTTTTTTCAGGTAGAAAGGGGTGCCTCCAGGAACCATTCTGTTTCTCAGCAAGCAGATCAGCTTGATTTCTCTCCAAACACCCTGTCCCTAAAATAACTAGTCATGCTGCTTACCCTTGCCCTCTTTTCACTCAAGGTCTTCAAGAGGATGGAATTAAAGATTTACTTCAGTCTTTTTCTTGAGCAAGATCTGGCAGTAAGTGTACAAAGAAGGTAGATTGGTGCTGAATGTAGTTCCTGCTACCTCCTGTTCCTGCTTTTCATACCTAAAGTTTCCACCTTAGGGGGAGGGCTGGTCTTGGATCCTGGGTAGTTTTTATGCCCAAGTTTGACTCTGATTATAGTTCCTTTTGGAGTTAACTATAAACTGATGTATTTGGAGAAGATAAGAATTATTTATTAGGAGACAGAGGCAGGTGAGAGGGCTGGAAGAAAAGGCCAATAACTTGGGTTGTTACCCTTTTCAGAGACCAGAGAATGAGGGGCAAACTGCAGATCTGGTTGATTCTGTAAATCAAATACCTGGAATTAAGCAAAAGGATGTACAAAGAAAAAGTGGTAACCCCGAAGCTTCCAAAATGGGAATATACTCATCCTTTATAGATGCACTTATCATGATCTTAACAAAATAGCCTGTATTTACTTTAAAAATAAGAGTTAACGTAGGGCTCCTTGGTGGCTCAGTTGATTGAGTGACTGACTCGTGATATCAGCTCAAGTCATGATTTCATGGTTCATGGGATCCGGCCCCATGTAGGGCTCTGTGCTGACCACAAAGAACCTGCTTGGGATTCTCTCTCTCTCTCTCTCTCTGTGTGTCCCTCCCCTCTTCACATGAGCTCTCTCTCTCCCTTTCTCTCTCTCTCAAACTAAAGAAATAAACTTAAACAAAATAATAGTTAATGCATAAATAGCAAGGGGGGGCATTCAAACACCAACTACCTAATTGGAATAATTCAACTTGAATAAGTCTGAAACGGAAATGGGCGTTGTGGCAAGTATCTCTGATGCAGACTTCATGTTTAAGTCCTTCTCAATTAAACTGTAAAAGACAAAACAAAACACAACTCCAGTGTCATCTCTGTCAGTTGAAGCAATCAGAAAGAATATTTCTTTCACCAAATTCCCTTCTTCTTATTTTTCTTTTAAGCTGGGAAGCATATGGGTCAGTCCATTTTATTTCTTTCAATATAATCACATTACCTTTTATAGTTGGAGTTTTATGCAGGTGTATGGAGCATTTTCTTGTAATAATGATTCAAGCTAGCTAGGTATTCGCAAAATAAAGACCAAGAGGGAAAATGTTTCTTTCTGCTTTTTCCTCACCAAGTAAAAATTGTCTGACTCAAAAAGAGCAAGTCTCGTCTTTGGATTTTCTCTTTTCTACCCTACATATCCAAATACAGTGAGCTCGCCTTGCATCTGAATGTACACAGGGCTGAACGAGTTCACCTATGGCACACAAATTATTTTGTTAGGGTGCCATCTGCTGGTGTCAAACAACCAAAGACTTACTTTTCTTAAAGATTAATGGTAGGCTTCTAATAACACTAAAGACTTTGAAGTTATTTGATTCAAATGACGTTTGTCTTTTCTCATTTATAATTACAGCATAGACTAATTTCAAACGGCTGTATGATGTATGATTATTCTTCAACATTCCAATATAGTAATATAAAATGTCACTTTATTTTAAAGTTAGGAAAATGGAGGCACCAGGCATTGCCTTAACTTACTGGTTCATGACCCGTTTGGATTCACATTTCATTTCTTAGTTACCATGGCTCCCTTGACTTTGAAAGTAGTTCTGTTCAATTTTCCCCCTTAGAAAAGCAATTTAAATGCTCGCCTCGGCAGCACATATACTAAAATTGGAACGATACAGAAATTAGCAGGGCCCTTGCAACAAGGATGACACTCGAATTTGCGAATTCATAAAGCATTCCATATTTTAAAAAAAAGCCATTTATTGCTGTGTTTGTGATTACATCAGTTTCAACACTTAATGTATCTATTCACTAAATTTGTTCTCTATGCCATGATACAAGGTACAGGAACAATCTGTTGCTTCTGTATAAAGCAAGCTTGTCACCCTAGTCATAATTATTTATATTGAGTATCAGCGCAGTTACCAACTACTTTTATCAACCTACCTTCTACTGGAGATGAGGAAAAACCACTACTCAGCCCCCCCGCCCCCCGCCATTTTTTAAAAATCTTTACCACTTACTATCTGTGTGACCTTGATTAAGTCATTTAACTTTCCTGTACTCCTTCTTCACCTGTAAACTTCAGACAATAATGGTAACTACCTTATAGGGTTATCTATCAGGTTATTGTGAGTATAAAGAAAATAATACCTAAAGAGTTCTTAGAACAGTGCCTATAACCTAGTAAACACACAATAACTGTTAGTTGCTTAATCAGAGTTATTTAAGCATTTCAAAGAATATGGGCTAATACCAATTAGACAATCATTGCTTTACAGTAACTTCTGGGATCCTTAATTTCCTCCCAATTGGGAGATATAAAGTGTGTGCTTATATTTCAGAGAAGAGGGGAAGAATAATTACCTTTTGTTCTCTCTCGGTGAGCACTTAACCGACTTGAAATCTCAACTCCCTTAAGTCCTATATAAAACTTTTCATGGTCTGACTTCTACTTACTTTTCCATCCTCATTTCTCAATATTCTCATTTTCAAACTGTGTTCCAGCCATAATGAACTTCTTTCAGATGCCTGAGTGAGCCAGGCTTTCACCCTCCACACTTTTGTGCAAGCTCTTGTCCCCTGTGCCTAGAGCCCCCTTCTCCTCCCACCCTCTTCCATTACCTGGCTAACACCTTCTTATCTCTCAGCTCAGCCCTTAAGAAGTTTTAAGTCAAGGATCAGATAATCCTTTCATGGATTCCCATAAAACCCAGTACTCTTCTGCTCCACCCCCACACCATCACCTTTCCACATGGTGGGGAGAGGTGGGATCTAGCATAGTCACCATTATACTCCCAGCTTCCAGAGAGGGGCAGATCCCAGCTGGGGCTAGACAAATATTAATTTCATAGGGTCCCACAAGTGAGCACATTTCCTTGGGGGAAACGAAAGAGAAGGAATGAGCTATCTCCTGTTTACAAGGTTGAATTATACCTTAGGTAGTGAATATCTTTCTTCAGTAATTTCCATTAGGACACTACCACTGTCACTCTCATTCATTAATATCTTTTCATTCATATATTTGTATATATGTACAATTAAGTACATATAAAAAATGAATGTGATTGAGGCTTTTTCGTATGCATGGAGGAATTTACTTTTAATATATACATTGGCAAATTTCAAGCATTGTCATTAACAATGATACATCTCATTAAAAATTATATATGTATAACAATTTTTTCAACAAATATGTATTGAGTGCTTATTGTTTGCCAGGTACTCTTCTAGGCACCAAAGCAGACGGAAATTCCTAATCTCATACCTCAGCTCTAATTTTTTGCTTAAGTTGTTTTGTATCTATCATGAGAAGAAGGGAAACCAAAAAGATAGTACAGCACCCCGGGCCTGCACCAAGGGGAGCTGTTACTATCCCTGCCTCTAGAGGAAAAGGGAAGGGGTCATTCCCTACATTCTGGTTAGGTGATTGCAGGGGGAAGCCTGCTTGGTGGAAGGCTCCTCCTTTGGTGGAGGATTTAGCGGCGTGCAGTGTATGTTTAGAAAGCAGACCCAAAGGGGTGCCTGGATGGCTCAGTCGGTTAAGGGTCTGACTTCAGCTCAGGTCATGATCTCACAGTTCTTGAGTTTGAGCCCTAAGTTGGGCTCTGTGCTGACAGCTCAGAGCCTGGAGCCTGCTTCAGATTCTGTGTCTCCCTCTCTCTGCCCCTAACCCACTCATGCTCTGTCTCTGTCTCTCTCTCAAGAATAAACATTAAAAAATTAAAAAAAAGAAAAAGAAAAAGAAAAAGAAAAAAAAAAAAAAAACAAAGAAAGTGGACCCAGGAAGTCAATTCTAAGACTTCAGTTCTCCTTCCTTCCTTCTGCTGTTTTCTTCCACTTTCTGAGTTTTCCCTGGAGCTGCTGAAGAAGCAGGCATCACTTTGTGCAGGAGCCCATGGCCTGAGAGGCGGGCCACAGAAGTTACATGTAAATAGAGAAAGGATTACTGAGGTCCCACAGCATCTTTTAGGAGGCCGAGATTTCTTTTAACAGTGGAAGTGCAATCTGAATATGTCTAAAATCCAAAGGCACAAAATGCAAGAATGCCATATAAACTTTGTATCATTCCACTCATTTATCTGCCGTTTGTTACATAATTATTCTTGAAAATCTTATTGGAACTCTGCTTGGTACTATACACAAGATTTAGGCTTTCATAGGAAGTGCGGTTTTCAGTCATTTATAAGTCAGGTGGATACACTAGCCGTATGGTCGATTTTTCTCAGAACAATGTACTCAATAACTTCTTCCTGAAACCATACCCTTTGCACTTCCCTGTCCCCAGTAAATATTAGTTAATTAATCTAACAGCTTGGTACTTAACACTAACCGTATTTCTCCATGTTGTGAGGTTACGAGCTTGAATGACTTCCCTCTAAGAGTTAAAAATCAAATAGGACTAGGAACATTAAGAATGAATTATAAATTCATAAAATTTTCACAGTATTGTCATGTGCAGTTTTGAAATTAGATGCTCATGATACTCTTTGCAATGAGACTCTGACTCCTATAAAAAATAAGAAAGCCAATGGGGCACCTGGTTGGCTCAGTCGGCAAAGTGGCTAACCTCAGCTCAGGTTATGACCTTGGAGTTCATTGAATTTCAGCCCCTGCACTGGGATCTCTGCTGTCAGCGCAGAGCCCTCTTCGGATCCTCTGTCTCCCTCTCTTTCTGCCCTACTCCCGCTTGTGTACACTGTCTCTCTCAAAAATAAACATTCAAAAAAAATGTTTTTAAGTAAGAAAGCCAAGAACTTAAGTGAGTCTCCAAAACAAATCAATATATGAATTTAGGATCTGTGGTGCACCCTCTCTCTGACAATTACACAATGCTCACATGATTGGCAGAAGCCCTGGGTTCTATTCCTGGTGAGTCCATACTGAGTGAGTTTCTCTGAACCTCACCTTCATCTTCTGCACAGTGAAGGGCTGGGCCAGATGCTTTGGTTCTCTTCCAGAGTCAGGCTTCTATGGAACTATCTCTGAGGCTTTTGACCTACTGTCCATTTGTTTTTTTAATCTTCTGGATTAAAATCTCCTTGAGGGCTGAGTCTTTGCTATCTAGAATAGTACCTGCAAAATGCATTATAGGAAGTCAATAAATATGTGTAAGACTGAATATTTCGCTGAACTATTTAAGCATAACCAGTCTCTAGAACCATTTCAAAACATTTTGTAACTTCTACGATGTTATGTTTTCAGCTGCTAACCATCTAGAAAGATAGAGGTCAATGGAGTGTTTTGAATGTTTTAGAAAACTTGGCCAGGGTTAGAACTCTCCCTTTGATTAGATTTATGAAAGAGGATTCAAGTATATTTATCTCAGTTGGGCAAAAGAACATGTTTGCATCTCATATTTTAGCTAGAATTTTACCTAGAAATCAGGCATTTAGCTTGTCTTAAACTGACACCCTTTTAAAAGGTGACCCTGTGCAAGTGCTATGGACTGAATGCTTATGTCCCACCAAAATTTATGTGTTGAAGCCCTAATGCTCAGTGCGATGGTATTTGGAGCTGGACCCTTTGGGAAGTAATCAGGTTTGGAGGAAGTCACGGCAGTGGTGCTCCTGGTGCCTTTATAGAGGGTGAAGAGACCAGAGCTCTCTCTCCGTAGAGTAAGGATACAGTAAGAAGGTGACTATCTACTCACAAGGAAGAGGACTCTTACCAGGAATCAAACTTACTAGCAACTTGATCTTGGACTTCCCAGCCTCCAGGACAATGAGAAATAAATTTCCATTGTTTAAGTCACCCAGTCTATGGTGTTTTTGTTATAGCAGTCCAAGCTGACGAAAGTGGCAAGTAAATCTGGTTTGTACACAAACAAAACAGAATCTCAAGATTAAGATTCAGGTGGGGAAAAAAGTTTTAAAAAACGAGCGGGGGGTAGGGGGTTGGGAGGCTCAGTACATTAAGCATCCTACCCTTGATTTTGGCTCAAGTCATGATCCTCCTGTTTGTGAGCTCAAGCCCCACATCAGGCTTTGTGCTGACAGCACAGAGCCTGCTTGGGATTCTCTCTCTCCCTCTCTCTCTCTCCCCTCACTTGCCTGTGCCCTCTCTCTTTCTCTCTCTCAAAATAAATAAATAAACTTTAAAGGAAAATTTTTTAAAAACAAATTCAGGTTGGGGGGCAAGTGGTTGGCTCAGTTGGGAGAACATATGACTCTAAATCTCAAGGTTGTGAGTTCAAGCCCCACCTTGGGGTTTAAAAAAAAAAAAAGAATTCAAATTGTAATGAACGAGTAAGAAATCTAACAATGTAGTAATAAGGAGGGACCACATAGAATACTGACACCAGTAGTAGAAATTACCAACTCCAGGCAATCTATAACCTAGATAGATTTATTCAATGGCAGAGATATTTCTAGCCTAAACCAGAACCCTCCAAAGCTTACCAGACTGTGAATTGGACTCAAACTTTTCCAGGGTGGGAATTATGTCTTCTTATGGCTCTTCTAGAAAACTCAGAGGACGTGGATTCTCTATAAATGCTTCCTTAAAAAAAATACATTAAAGTATAAATACACTCTTTACCCTTCTCTTGGTTGTATCAAGTCATAGTAGGCACAATTCAATTCCTGGTTTATCCTCATACTCTTTACAAAGAATACACTACTTTTGTTACCAACAGAAGGTTTTCTTCAAACACAAAGAAAATGAATGCATGTATCAAGGTATGGGGGAGGTGCAAAGATGAGAAATCCAGTTAAACGAGTTCAACTAAAATGCTCTTACTTTAATAATATAATGGGCTCATCAAAAGGAAGCACAACTAAGCTATATCAAGTACCATTAAGTTACATGTGACCTGGTATTGGGACTGGAACCTCTTCATGAAATAGATCAGCTATTTGCCCATTTATCTTGACTTTTCTTCTCTGTTTATCTCTCACCAAGTCTTCTTCCTTCTCTTTCTGTCTTCTTTCTCCCCCATCTTTCCATGTTATTCCTGGCTGCTCCAGTTATATAGTAGGCTTTCTACCGATACACCCTATGAGTTTATCGTTTCTTGGGATTTAGAAGTGTTTTATCAATCGTTTATTCCAAACATCCCAAAACATAACTGCAATTATAATACTTTTGAAGCAGGACATGATTTCTGCAAGTCAAACTTCACCTTTGACTAAAAATATTTTAGCCTAATTCCAGACCCCAGTTCACATCAACCCCTTGTGGCAAAAGGTCATGCCCCCAGCCCAGACTTTGAGATCATCCTGTCTACACAAGCAGAACTTCCACACTCCTAAGTGAGTGATTAGTTCTAGCAAGGCAAGAACTTAGTATCCAGAACTGGAAATTTTTAACCTTTAAGTGCAGTATCTTATCCTGCTTTTATAGACCCTAAAAACTGAAGTATTTTCATTCACAAAATAATTGAAACCATGCCAGGTCAAGTATGCACTGTTTTTGCCAGTTCCTCTCATCAGGCTAGCTACCACCAAAGGACTATAAAATGCAAGTGAGATAACATATTACTAATTCCAGATAAATAATAATAAAAGCCTCTTTAAATGGTAATATTGCTACCAGCTTTCAAAAATTTTCAAATGTCTATCAGGTTCCTAAGTGAAGGGTCCTGCCTTATGGAATGTTCAGAGACCAATAATCAAGAACATTTTCAGAGTAGGTGGTCACCTGTCAAAGGCTCTTTATTCTAGCTAAGGCCCTTTGGTCAAGAGAGATCCAGTCAAGGTAACTAAAAAGAAAAAAAGAAAAAAACAAAAAAAACAGTTGGTCATAGTAGGATGTTAATAAAGAAAAAATAATCATGTTAGAGAACTCTAAAGAACTTTCGAGACTCCCAAGGTGGGAACTGTGATACAGATGAGCGTCACTGGAGAACAAAACTGATCTGAAGCTACTGTCTCCTTCCTTTTAAATGCACACGGTCTCTCTCCCCTATGCACGTCTTTCTCTCTTTCTATTCTGGCTGTTCCGCTTCCTTCCGGGTCTAAGAGCCAACACTTGCACTAGGAACAGTGCAAAGATGAGTAGGACTTGGTCCCTGTCCTGTGAGCTTAGAGACCAACAGGGGGAGACAGGAAGGTAAATGGGCAAGGACATGGCAATACCAGCCGCACTGTGGTTACACAAGACACAAGACTGAGAAGAGACCAAAATGCAGAAATGTTCATCTCCATCTGCGGGAATGGAAGTTTTTATCAGTGTCAAGGGAGAGATGATATCCATGGCCAAGTCTTGAAGATACACAGATAAACACAATGGTCCTTCTTGTCTGCCAAGGATGAGCATTCTTTTTTGTCCTATTTCCAGACTGAATTGCTCCTCTACTTTTTGCATCACCATTACAGAGTCTCGACCAAGAGTTACATTTATGCCCAGACCTCATTCTCGGTCTATCTTGGTTGTTCTGTTTTTCCCTGAGAATTTTACATCTCTCATCTCTCTCTCTCTTCGGCCAGTCCAGGAAAGACTTGGTCCCAAACTCAAGCTCCCAATTTTCTAGTCTTCAGTTGCTTGATGCCTATAGTTAGAATAACTATGAGAGAACAGTATACAGGGCTCTGTAAATTTAGAAGTTAGGCATAGCCCTGTTGAGATGTAGTTGTGTTATATTGAGAAAACCTCACATGGCCTCAGTTTTCATATCTGTAAAACAAGAGGCATGCATTAATTTAGTTACACACACACACACACACACACACACACACACACACACACAGAGTCAAGAATTACCATAAACCTAGAATAGGAACCTGAAAAGCTTTATTAAGCAACTGTGGTGGGGGCACCTACCTGGTTCAGTCAGAAGAGCATGTGACTCTTGATCTGAGGGTCATGAGTTTGAGCCCCACATTGCATGTAGAGATAACTTACATATATACATACATACGTTCGTACATACGTAAGGAAAAAATAAAGAAACTGTGGCGAAGAGGAATTTTAGAAGAAAAAGACATGAATTCCAAGCCTGGTTGTGCAACATTCTATCTTTATATAACTTCTGTGATCTTCAGCTCCTCGTTTGTAAAATGACACTACAGCTATATTGCAGTGTTTCGGCGAATATGTGAGGTCCAGCGGACTGTGTGGCATTAGAGGACAGATAGCCAAGAGCATCTATTGCTATTACTCTTCTAAATCAAATCAATAAAGAATATTTAAGTAATATCTTTTTTTAAAAGTTTATTTATTTGAGAAAGAGAGCAACTGGGGAGGGGTACGAAGAGAGAGAGAGAGAGGGAGAGAGAGAGAATCCCAAGCAGGCTCTATGCTGACAGCACAGAGCCCAACATGGGGCTCGATTTCATCAACCGTGAGATCATGACTTGAGCCGAAATCAAGAGTCAGATGCTTAACCAACAGAGCTACCCAAGCGCCCTTAAATAAATTCTGAAGAGCATATTCATAAGACTACCCAGTGGTATGTTTTATGAGCTCTAAGAATGTCATTCAGGACTTAATTACCTTTTATAAAAAAAAAATCAACTGCAAAGGCCATTTAACAATTGTCTTTGCTATCCTGGTGGGCAGAAATATATGGTCTTGATTTTCTCTACATTTCTATAGTCATGTTTAATCTACAACAGGCATCTACCTTAGCATTAAAAATGAGGAAAGATGATTTAACAAAATCAGTCTTACTTCCCCTAAGTATGTTTGGATATTAATTCATAGGAGTTTTGATTTAGGGTTTCCTAAGAGCCACATATTTCTGTAACATTGTAAAAGGTGATGCTATTTTCTGTAATTTTCTAAAATAAAATGTTTGTTTTGTATTATTTATAATAGCTATGTGGTTTCAAGCGAGACCAGAGAAAAAAAAACAAACTTGTGTGCACTGTAATTTGTTTTGTACAGGAACATAGGATTTATTGAATGCTGCAATTTGACTTACTGCATATATAAACATCCTTAGGGAACAATAAAAAAATCACAGACACCACTTTGTCAGATAAAGCTGAGGTAGCGACATGAGTAGCCAGGGACATATGTTCCAAGTTTAAAGGCTCCCTCTGTCACCACCGAACTTTTCTGCCAAGTTCTACAACCAGAGGTTTTTACCCTCTGAATCAGGACACATCGCTTCGTGGTTTTTGGTAAAAGTCGGGGAACAAGTAATCTGTTACCGATAATTATAGAAATTGATGTGTGTTTCAAAGAAATTAGAGCAGCTTTAAATCGATCCCTACAATGTCCGTTTTGCTCCCAATTTGCATGTGTTTCTTGACATTAAGAGAAATGGATGGGGTCTCCAAAGGAGAAGGAAACAGCATTTATTGAAAACCTGTGAGCTCATTTCAAATTACGTGAAAATGCCTACGTAGAGAAGTTTGAAAGAATATTGAAACTTTGAAAAGATAATGGGATTGTGCGTAATATGTATTTCTTTTTCTTCATGTGCATCTGTACTTCTCATTTTCCAACAATAGTAACACACTGCTTGCGGTAGAGCTTGTTTTTTACAATATATCCATGTGCCTATCTGCATTTCCCAGCTCCCGGGGGATCGCTATAAGATCATGAGACTATCTCTCAGGGGAGTGATGGGTTACTTCCCATCTAGACAGTAAAAATTGGGTGTACTTTCTACAGTGGGCTCTCTCCCATTTGTGCTACTCGAAACTCAGGATCTCTGGGTCTCTGCTTAGAAAAAAGCCTCACCAGTGTTATATCAGACTAAAATACGAGCAAGCAATAGCCTTTCGTATGTTAAGCCACTGAGATTTGGGGACTTGTTTGTTGTCACGACGCAGTCTGTGTTACCCTGACTAATACCAGTGTGTATTTTTAGTATTTTCCTCTTCAATGTTCATGAGCTCACGCAAGGCAGGTATAATTATTTGAGGAATATGAGGAACTTGAGAACTAGAGACATGTAATAAGTTGCCTAAATGGGAAATGGTTGAACTGGGATTTAAATCCAGCTTTCATTTGAACTAATTTTTGTTAACCTAAAACTACTCCTTTATTATATCCAATATAATGTGACTTGCATGTGAATGGAGCTACTATATCTGCATTGAATCTCCCTGATACATGGACAAAGGTGATTGCTTGTATCCCTTTTTATCTTTCTTTTTCAGTGAATCCCTGCTATGACCCTCCTCATTGCATAAGTAAAGCCTCTGGTTCTATGAGGAAAAATCCAACCTTCCCAATTCAGAGTTAAAGTTTAATAAGGTACTACAATTTTTGTTTCTATATATAGCAGCAAACAATCTATTCTCTGAGAAATATCTCTCCTCATTGCTATTAAAGCTATGAGGAGGTAATTGAGAACAAATAGGGGGCAGAAGCTTTGTGTCCTGGCTATTTGATGGTTCTGGAGGGACTTGGTCCTGTTTTGGACACATAAACCAAAATACTCCACGATAGCCTATCATGTAAAATAAGCACTATGGACCTAACATTAAGGGAATCTCTAAGTTGGGGGGCGTCTGGGGGCTCAATCGGTTGAGCGTTTGACTCTTGATTTCCTCTCGGATCATGATCCCAAAGTTATGTAATGGAGCCCTACGTCAGGCTCCACACTGAGTATAAAGCCTGCTCAAGATTCTCTCTCTCGGGGCACCTTGCTCAGTCGGTTAAGCATCTGACTCTTGACTTTGGCTCAGGTCATCATCTCACAATTGATGAGTTCGAACCCTGCACTGGGCTCCTCACTATCAGTACAAAGCCTGCTTGGGATTCTCTCTCTTTCTCTTTCTCTCTGCCCCTCCTGTACTCTCTCTCTCTCTCTCTCTCTCTCTCTCTCTCAAAATAAATAAATAAACTTAAAAATATTCTCTCTCTCTCTGCCCCCTCACTCACCCTCTCTATCTTTAAAAAACAGAGAGAGAGGGGGGAAATCTGTAATTTGGGTTGGTTTTCTAGCAATAGAGATTAAATGATATTTCTCCTTTATTTTTCCTCAGAGTCAAGCCTGTGTGTTTTCACATGCCTCCTATACTACTGATGTAATTTGGGAAAGTCCCTTCAGTTGAATAACATGAGTATATAAGCAGTCTATCAATTGTATCATCGAAGCTTAAATGAGTCAAAAATGTGTCATTTTTTTAAAGGAAAAAAATTAAGGAGACTTAGCCCAGCTGTTCTTTGCTAAATTTTAATAGCATCTCCTGTGTTCTGAGAAATAAAATGTACCTTGAGAATGGTAACTGCTATGAAACTATTTGTGCAAAACCCAGTTTATTGCCTCAAGATACAGGCAACTGGTGACTTGGAATGGCAAAAACTTTCGTTTATGCCCAAGAAAGAGCCCTAAAACAGAGACGATGTTCCCTGAGCAGCTTCTGAGACAAATGTTTGAATATTTTGTAGATTTACAAACATCGGAACATCAAATCTCGTTTGAAAAGGAATCAGAAGATGAAACAAAGGTATAATGAAATATACAGGAGTTATTCTCTTGCAAGTAGCTTGAACCGCTCAAAAATGCATCTGTACCACATTAGTTACCTGGCTCTGGTTCCTCGACCTCTAGAGACATTCGTTTCTTCAACACATTTATTTCTGATAGATTGAACTAGAACATACAGAAACTACAGTTTAGCCTAAGCACTCATGGATGCTTTTGTTTGAGTTTTCCAGGGAGCGGTCTTACTTATTTGTATATATACTCCATTTATGTGATGTCACAAGTTTCATTTTCTGTTAAAAGCTTAGCGAAATGCAAGAAATATTATGCTAAGATTCAGACTGTCAAGAGTAATAACACTTTTCTTATTTTTATTAACATTTATTCTGTGTCAAAATAATTACTGTAGCAACAAGTTGGGGGAAAAATTAAGAAAGGCCCAGAAAATGTTATCAAGCAAATACATCAGCCTGCAGAAATTTCTCAGCTAGCTATTCATCTTGGGCATGGTAATCTTTTTGTCAAGATCATTCAAGTTTGTTCCAATATATTTTTGCTGGCATTGTTATTAATTAAATATATAAGAACATCTAGCCATTTTAACAGGGAACTCTTCAAACCACAGTACAGATGGAGTCATGCAAATAACTACAATGACCACAAGGTGGCAAAGTATACAAATCTACATCATTTAGATGGGCTCTTCCAGGAAAAAAAAAAATGTCTTTCAGCATGGGGGATGGGTAGGGGTAGGGCTTCTCTTATGATTGTCTGCTGGCTAGAGAATAGCAAAATTATACTAATTTCTCAAGATTTGGTAATTACTCCAAATTCCTGGTTCTTGAGATGAGTGTATGTATCATGTTACTATTCTAATTTATTATAAATTTTTTTTTCTTTTTAGAGCAAAACTCAATTTCTTAAATTCTAAATGTATATTTAAAAGGCAAAATTATTGGGTCCCTCTCTTACAACATTTTAAATCCACTTAATATGTATAAAACGAGTCAGTCGGAAAGTGGGCGTTATTGCTACACAGATTCAGAACCATGATGTGATTATATGATTAGTGCTAGTTATCACAAAATTACAGTTATTTATATTTCAAAAAATTTTGGTTTAGAGAAGCTAGATTATAAGACTTCTTAATATCGTTGTTCCCAAAATTCTGTGCTCTGGTTTCTCTTTTCCCTGTAATGTACTTTGAGTGATCAGCCAGTTTTCAGTGACCTATAAAATAATGACTCTCAGATCTCCATTTGAAGTCCTGGCTTCCTGAGTCCTAGAACAGAAAATCTAAAACAGCCATCTGGATATGCCATACACAGTTTATATTTAATATATTTAAATCTGATCTCATTATCTTCCTCCCAAAATGCCTACTCTTTTCATCTGAGTTTTCTTCTGGTGACATCCAAGTCAGAAACCTAGGACTGTCTAGTATCTTTTTTTTTTTTTTTTCTAATTTCCCTGTACCCTTCACGGTCTAGACCCCACCTGCTTCATGGTCTCGGCCTCTGTGGCTCCTCCCTGGGCTTCCGCCACACCCACCATGTTGTCTCGCCCTGTGTGCCCCTGCTCATGCTGGTTTTTGTTCTCTAGCTGGTACTCCGGGGCTTGCAAATTGATAAAAGCATTCAGGAAGCTTTCTGCATTATGTACTAAGTACCTTAGAAAATGTAAATTCTTGTATTTGTCAATTCCACTTTTAAAAAGGAAATTAACGAGGCACCTGGGTGGCTCAGTTGGTTAAGCGACCCACTTCTACTCAGGTCATGACCTCACAGTTCCTGAGTTCAAGCCCCGCATCGGGCTCTGCACTGGCAGTATGGAGCCTGCTTGGGATTCTCTCTCTCTCTCCTCTCTCTCTGCCCCTTCCTGTTGCATGCACTGTCTCTCTCCCAAAAATAAATAAATAAACTTAAAAAAAGGAAATTAACATAAAGTTGGTGTGACATTTGTATATTATTTATAATAGCAAAAAAAAAAACAGAAAACAAACAATGGAGAAATAGTAAAATAAACTACAGTAAAAATCTAAGTTGTACACCTATGTCAACAGCATTTTTAAATACTGTTTTTATTTAGAAAAATATTTTTGTATAATATTAGGGAAAATACAAAGTTTTGGGAAGTTGAGAGGACCCTGAAGCCAAACCATATCATATCGTGGCCTCATATCTTGGCTCTGTCACTTTCTCACTATGAATTATTTATTCTTTCTGCTTCTCAGCTTTCCCATCTATAAAATGAGAATGGTAACAATAGCTCTGTTCTGAGGATTATATGAGTTAATGCATGTAAAGTGCTGACTGATGCATAGTAAGTTCTAAATAAAAGCCTGCTAATGTCATTGTTCAGGACTGGGGTTCTGATGCTATGAAACCATTGACATCATATGTTAATAGTTGTTTTGATCCATATTCCTCGATTAATTCTCTATGCTAATGTACTCTCAGGAAAATGATGAGGTAAAATTTGTTTCAAATATATTTATTTATTTTGAAAGAGAAAGAGGCGGTTAGGGGCAGAGAGAGAGGGTAGAGAGAGAGAATCCCAAGCAGGCTCCACACTGTCGGCACAGAGCCCAACGAGGGGATCAAACCCACCAACCATGAGATCACGACCTGAGCTGAAATCAAGAGTCAGATGCTTAACTAACTGAGCCACCCAGTTGCCCTGATGAGGCAAATTACTAAACCAAGTTAAAAACATTCACCTTCCGTCTAAATAGGTCCTCTCGAGAGAAATTGTTTATAATTCAATAGAGCAAATTTGTTACATTTCAATAACTGAACCCTTAAAGCACAATAATCTCCTTAGAGAAAGGTCTTGAAAAGATTAGCCTCAAACTCAATGTTCTAGACAAAAGCAAGGTTTAATATTCCAGCTTTTGTTCTTGAAATAGAAACTATGATACACTTTTCCCAAATGAATATTAATGAATATGATTAAAAGCACATTATGATAGTCTATTGATTTACTCTGAGGGTAGCTGAAAACTCTTTAGATCAAAACCTAACTTAGACAAGTAGGTATGAAGGCTCTCATCTTTCTTGTGTTAATTATCTTCTGATATAAAAAATAGATAACTTTAGTTTGCTTAGTCAACTGGTTAGAAATTACTGATAACATAATACACCTGTGATATTGTAGGTCAAGATTTAAGACTTTAATATCCTCTTATCTCCTATTAAGCTCATCAACATAGCCCTTCTTCCAGAATAGGAAGTAACATTAACCTATGGGAATATGTGTTGAAATAAGTAAGTCTCCAAGTCAGTTCAGGTAAGTTTTAATCTTTCAGCTATGGAATTCCTCATTCAACTTAAAAAATTTTGTGAGTTATATTTTATAAATTCAAATCTAAATTGTTGATCATACAAAGGGCTTAGCAAAATTGATTTTACCTGTGATGAAAATATCTGCTGACCATATCTGCAATCATACATAATAATATACAGAATCCTGTCAAAGGGAAGAAAGAAATTGCTTTCAAATTTGCAGAATACATTCTTATCTCACCGATATTAAAATTCATTTAATAGATTGTTAGCTTTGTTAAAATTATTATACATACTAAAATATATTATTTTTGGCTATTTTTACATTTAATGCTTACCCTAATTCTACCCAAGTGAAATTTTTCTAGAAAAGTTTATTTTTTTTCCCACCAACTCAGTTCATTATCCAATTTCTGAACTGTGGTAGATTAACTTGTGGTCTCAAATAAACATATCTATTTGCAAATAAGACTGTAATAAACATAGGGGTGCATATATCTTTTTGAATTAGTATTTTCATTTTCTTTGGGTAAATTCCCAGTAGAATTACTGGATCATATGGTAATTCTATTTTCAATGTTTTTAAGGAATGGCTGTACTGTTTTCCACAGCTGCACCAATTTGCATTCCCACCAATCATTTACAATTGCAAGTTATCAAAGTAAACCAAGGGTCCACCCATAGAGGAATGGATAAGGAAGATGTGGTGTATATCTACCATGGAATGGTACTCAGCCATAGAATAATTAGATCTTCCCATTTGCAAAATCATGGATGAAGCTAGAGGGTATAATGCTAAGTGAAACAAGTCAGTCAGAGAAAAACAAATACTATATGATTTCACTCATGTGTGGAATCTAAGAAACAAAACAAATGAACAAAAAAGAAAAACGAGACAAACAAACAAAAAAACTGACTCTTAAATACAGAGAACAAATTGGTGGTTGCCAGAGGAGAGGTAGGTGGGAGAAGGGGTAGAATATACAAAGAGGATTAAAAGTACACTTTTTGTGGTGAGCCCTGAGTACTATATAGAATTACTGAATCATTATATTCTACACCTGCAACTTGTATAACACTGTGCATTAATTATACTTCAATTTTTTAAATTATATTTTTAAAAATGTGTCTATATCCTAACTTCTCAAATTGATGAATGTGACCCTATTTGGAAAAGTGATCTTTGCAGACATAATTAAATTAAAGGTCTCAAGGTGAGACCATCTTGGATTAGGGTAGGCACTAAATTCAACAACACATTTCCTCATAAGAAACACACAGAAGAGCCACGCAGTGTAGTTCATGGGAAAAGCGAGGCAGAGATTGGGATTATGCAGCCACAAGCCAAGGAATGCCTGGAGCCACCAGAGCTGGAAGAAGAAAGGTATTCCCCTCTAGAACCTTCAGAAGGAGCATAGCCTTGCCGACATCTTGATTTTGGACCCCTGGTCTCCAGCACTATGATAGAATACATTTCTGCTGTTTTAAGCCAACAAGTTTTTGTTAATGCAGCCCTAGGAAACTAATACATGAACAATCTCTAAAAATTCATTAGATAGAAGAATTACTTGGTTAAATATATGAATGTTTGTTCATTATTTTTCCTTAGAGGTCTGTTAGTTCAGATTTTATTTCTTCGGAGAGAATATTAGATTTTCAATATAATATTACCTGAATCGATTAAACAAGTAAATTCAAGTCTTTATTTCTTGTTTAGATTTGCTGCTTACAGCTTATTAGAACATTGAACGTGGATGATACTTTTTTTTAAGCAGGCGTCATGCCTAAGGGGTTTGAACTCAAGACCCTGAGATCCAGAGTCGCATGTTCTACCGACTGAGCCAGCCCGGTGTGCCTGAATGTGAAATAAACAATACTTGATATAAGTTTTCTAAGAGTAATTTTCCACATAGTCTAACTCTCCTTGCTTCAATGACAGTTTCATTTCTGGAAATCATTTTGGGGAAAATCAAATTATAATTTGGGGGCCACTTTAACTTCTAATCTCACAGATGATTGCCCTATGTGACTCTAGCTGTTAGGGTGGTGGGATAATTAATTCTTCCCTAATAGGTCACTTGAGTTTAGAAGATAAAAGGATCCATCCAAATATTCCTGGTCCCATGTCTGATCCCAATCCTCCCTCCTTTCCACCCCACCATAGGACAGGGATTCCATGAGACAAGGGAGGAGTGAGAGAGAGAGAGAGAAAGAGAGAGAGAGAGAGAGAGATTGAGAAAGTGGGCTGAGTTCTTATCCCTAAGAAAAGTAACAGAAAGGATGCCTGTCTGGCTCACTGATGAAGCGTCTGACTCTTGATTTTGGTTTTGGCTCAGATCATGATCTCACAGTTCATGGGTTCAAGCCTCATGTCAGGCTCTGCACTGACCTTGTGGAGATTTCTTGAGATTCTCTCTCTCTTCCTCTCTTTCTTTCCCTCCCCTGCTTATGTGTGCATGTGTGATCTCTCTCTCTCTCCCTTTCAAAATAAATAAATTAAAAAAAAAAAAAGGTGACTGGAGAATTGAGATATGGACAGCTAGATTGAAAGAGTAATAAGCAGGTTGACCTAGTGAGAAATGTCCAAGGTTGAACAGACTAAAGAAAGGTCAAAGAGGTAAGGAATGTCTACCATTTCATCTCCTGCTGTCTGCTATGATGTATGCAACCCCATTCCAATATCCCTAAACAAATAATAACAGCCAACATTTATTAGATGCTTCCTGGATATCAGGTAGTTTACTTTTGTATGTTCACTTTATGCTCCTAACACCTCTTTGCAGTGGAAACTATTGGGCACCTAATCTTCAGGAAACATTTACACAGCACAGAAGCCTCATGGAAGTGATAATTTGGGTGAAATCAGAGGCTATGTTTCACATTCGGGTGAATACGGACTAGAAAAAACACAGGGAGATCAAAATTATTTTTTTTAGCAGGAAGAGATATCACACTGGGAGAAATATCAGACCACCCCAAGAATTTCCAGGAAATCCTGGACGAAACACTAGGTTTCCTCCCTCACAAAGAACATTTATTAATTTTTACAGGATAGAGCGGCTCAACTAGATGGTAAGACTTAAATATATTTAAGCAACTGATATTGAAATGCTATAAGCCAACACTGATGAACCAGTTAATAAGCACGATATATGTAAATAACGACTTAATTTCCTTCTCTGTATATTTTGACTAATTCTTAGTATTTTTGTTAGAACAGACTGAGACATTCTCCAATTCTGTAAATACTTTTGTTTTTACAATACTGAGATTTGTATTGATTAGAAATCAAAAAAAAAAAAAGCCTTGCACAAATTTACACAGGTTTTTCTGATTATATATTGTAAAACTTGATCACAAGACACACAGTCTCCACCCTGCAGACAGTTCTATCTAAGAACACATGTAGTGCTTGTTGTAATACATTCTTACATGAAGATCTAATTCTAGATACTTAAAAAAAACCTCCAGAGAAGTGATAGGTTGTTGTGTTTAACCACACATCGATGTTTACGTAGCAT
Organism: Paguma larvata; assembly: GCA_030068075.1. Lineage (NCBI taxonomy): Eukaryota > Metazoa > Chordata > Mammalia > Carnivora > Viverridae > Paguma > Paguma larvata. The sequence continues at coordinate 65,188,081 of CM057827.1, read as the reverse complement.
GTGGGTGAAAAAGTATTAACCAGTAGAGTGTTGGTTCGGCTGATGAAAAGAGTAAGAGCTGTGCGTCACTGGGTCGAGTAAAAAGGAAAATAGCCCTTTCCAATTTGTGCCGGGATGTATTTGCTTCCACTCCTTCTCTTTTGTCTTTACTGCCTTTTATCTTGGAAGGGATGAGACACAGAGCTCTTTGAGGGCCACTAGTCCCTTGAGAAAGCCCACCCAGGCCAGGACCTTACCCGGCTTCAGAGATTTTCCCCTGCTGCGGCAGCTTTGGGGTGCTTCATTACGAAACTGTGGGGGCTCACTCCCCAAGCCTAAAAATCGAAGAAAAAGAGATAAGTATAAACACGAGCTTCCAGACAGATTCAACATCAGTTCTCGGGACCTTTATCCAGGACTTTGTCTCTTATAAACAAACACAACCTTACTTAAAAGGCTGGGCATGCTTTTTAGAAACGCTAAGAATCTCTGAAGAAAGAGAATCTTGTCAGGGACCCTGTGCTCTAATTAATTTTGCCTATTGTTCCTTTTAAAATTAGAAGGCAGTGCAGCACCTCTCAAACTGGTTGTGGTAAAGAATCAGGGTTTTTTGTTTGTTTGTTTGTTTGTTTGTTTGTTTTAATTTCCAATCCAAGGCATAATTATACTTTTGGAAAATATAGTAGCAATGAATTACTTTAGGGGCACCTTGGTGGCTCGGTCTCTTAAGGTTCTGACTCTTGTTCTCAGTTCAGGTCATGATCTCATGGTTCGTGGGTTTGGGCCCCAAGCTGGGCTCCACACTGACAGTGCAGAGCCTGCTTGGGATTCCCTCTCTCTCTCTCTCTCTCTCTCTTCTCTTCCTGTGTGTGTGCTCTCTCTCTCTCTCTCTCTCAAAATAAATAAAAAACTAAAAAAATGAATTACTATATAAATAAAAACAAGGACAAAAAATGCATGTCCACTTTTTAGTTATTATATTCAACAACATAAAGACTATCATAAAATTGCCATAAAAATACTTAAACACTTATGATTTCTGTACTCAACTTGTGGTGGCCCAAGACCAGACCTAGTCCATAGATTTCACTGTTTACGGGACTACATTAGTGCCTTGGTTGGAGTTTTAATTTTACAGATAAGAGAAAACTATTGATTTTTTAATTAAACAATTATTTTTCAACAGCAGGGATTGATTCTTACAAACCCTCCTATTCTCCATATGCCTTTCTACTTAACATTGGAGCTTAACGATACGAAGGGAAAAGAAGTATGTGAATAAATCCAGCTGATATTTTTGAAGGATCGATAGGACGCTAAAATTGTTTTGATTCCCAAAATATTTTCTCAGTTCTTCTGAGAAGGGGTCCTATCACTTCTTTGCCAACTAATCTTTTCTCCCTACCAAACTTGGGGTGAAATAAGCTATGTTTGTAGCATTAGCATTTATACTCAGTGTTCTCCCACAAATACACAATACTATATGCACTAAGCTATAACAAAAAGGGAAAGTAGAAATAGAGAATTAAGCACCTGTGTATGATTAAGAACTTGGTCTCGGGAGCCAGACTATCTAGATTCAAATCCTGACCCCATCAATTATTAGCTGTGTGGCCTTGGGTAAGTTAAGTAATTTCTTTGTACATCCATCCCCTACTTGTAAAGTTAAAAATATATCAAACACCTATCATATAACCTTTACAGAGTTATGGCAGAGTTAAATGAAATGCTTAAGTTTTGCATGTTTGTTACTTAAATCTTAAATACTATTATTGTTCGGACATTTGTTTTAGGCTTTACACTAAAGCACACTTTAAAGATTGGTTTGATGGCTAGGATTCAAGAAATCTAAACCATGATTTCTGGTTCCAATGAAAATGGAGTAAACAAATTCTGCCCTCTTTCTTTCCCCAAAAGAAACTAAAACCCCTGGACATGCATAGAGTAGCTATCAGGGGACTCTGAAAAGTAAATGGTAGCAGGCAGATTGGGAAAGGAAACCAGAACATGAAGTACCACCAAATCAGCAATAAGTTTTCCATTTTTTTTCTTTTCTGGTATCTCCTGCCAATGAACGCAAAGACAGGCTGAACCCTGGGACTATGCATTGAATATGGATGGAAAGCTCTCTGTTTCTTAGCTAATGAGCAGGAAAGTCCCCCTTAAAATAATCTGTGTTTTTTTCTCTTGTCTTTAATCCCAGGTAACCCTAAAACATCAATGGTGATGACAGCCTGGCAGGCACTTAACACTCAAATGAAGGAAGCTTCTCCTTCGCCAGAAGAACTTTGATTCCAAGAGTGTAAGGAAGGACCCCAGTGTCTTTTCTCCATATATCCTCTTGTTGCTTGGCCCTGGAGACACACATGGCCATGGTAACTATGTTGCAAAGTGGGGAAGTCAAAACCCTAACTTCCTAGCCAGAGGACCATTCAAAAGGGGCTCCTGTGAAACAGAAGGTGTCAGGGAGATCACGAAGAGGAGGGAGCGCAGGAAAACAATTCCATAAAGCTGTATATGAACTCTTGGGCTCAGGAACAAATTATACATGCTTAAATCTATCTCAAGTCATCTTGTAAATGGTTTTGAGAACTAAATTGTGAAGGAAACCACTTCTCAGATCCTAGACCATCACTGGGTGTTGCACACAAAAGACAGGTCCAAATAGCACAGCACAAGTTTTAAAAAATTAACTGATTTGGAACTACAGCCCACAGAACACAAGTAGGAATCTGTAGCTTGAATCTAACAGGATCAATTACTATTAAAATCAAGAAGCTAATAATGTAATCAAAATTCTCCACAAAATTAAAAAAACTTTTTTAGTCTTTATTTATTTTTGAGAGAGACAGAGACAGAACATGAGAGGTTAGGGGCAGAGAGAGAGGGAGACACAGAATCTGAAGCAGGCTCCAAGCTCTGAGCTGTCAGCACAGAATCCGACACAGGGCTCAAACTCACGAACCATGACGTGATATCATGACCTGAGATGAAGTCAGACACTTTACTGACCAAGCCACCAAAATTCTCCACAACATTTAAACAAGACCAAAAAATCCACATAATATTTAAAATGTTCATGATAAAAATCCAAAATTTCAACATATAGAGAAACAAAAAATGCTCAACAGATGGCATAGATGTGGAAATTATCAGGAAAAATTTTAAAGCAGTGAGTTTAACTGTACTTGAAGATGAAGTAATGACAAATACTTTTGAAATGAAGAGAAAGATAAAAGGTCTCATCAGAGTAATAGAACACATAAAAACAGAACCGAAGATAAACTTTAGAACTAAAAATATGAAGCAAAAACCAGGAATTCACCAGACGGATTCAAGAACAAAATGGAAATGACAGAGGAAAGAATTAGTAAGCTTGAACCTAGATCAACAGAAAGTATCTCATTTGAAAAAGAAGAGATTAAAAAAATGAACAGAGAACACCTGGGTGGTTCAGTTGGTTAAGCATCTGACTCTTTTGATTTCAGTTCAGGTCATGATCTCACTGTTCATGAGTTCTAGCCCCGTATCAGGCTCTGAGCTGACAGTGTGGAGACTGCATGGGATTCTCTCTCCCTCTCTCTGCCCTTCCTCCCCTCGTGTTCTGTCTCTCTCTCTCTCAAAATAAATGAACAAACTTAAAAAAAATGGACAAGGTCTTAGGATCTGTGGGACAATACCAAAGGGTTTAACATTCATGTCATTGGATTCCCAGAAAAATAATAGGAAGAATATGGCTAAGAAAAACTGTTATAAGAAATAATGATGCAATACTTTACAAATTTGGCCAAAGACATAACCTAAAGTTTTCAAGAAGCTCAGAAATCCATGCCCAGAAATACCAAATCTAACCCCTCAGAACAAATAACAAGCAAAAAATCTTGAAGGCTGCCAGAGAAAAATGAATCATTGCATGCATGCAGGGAGACAATATTAAATGATGGCAGATTTCTTATCAGAATCCAGAAAGTGGTGGTCTGTAGGCAGCGGGATATTTTTAAAGTACGGAAAGAAAAGAAATGTCAACCCAGAAGTCTACATTTAGTGGAAATTATCCTTTATGAATGGAAGCGCATAAAGATATCCTCAGATGAAGGAAAACCAGAGAATCTGTTGCCAGCAGAAATGCTCTTAAAGAAATGGAAAAGGGAACTCTTCAGATTGAATAAAAATGGCATCGGAGGACAATTTGGAATGTCAGCAATGAAGGAAGAGGGACAGAAATAGTAACTACTGGGGTAAGCATAATAGACAAATCTCCCCCTAACCTGTTTTAAAAATGTATTGTGAAAGCAAAAATTATAATGGTATGATGGGGTTTTCAATATACTTAGATAGAATACATATTACAACTAGAACATAAAGAGGAAAGGATAAAGGATCTACAAGGTTGTAGGCTTGCTATATTACCACTTGAAGTGGTAAAACATTACTTCTACATGCACTGTGAAAAGTAAAGTATGTCAAATGTAGTCCATAGATCAATAACTAGCCCAACAATTACAAAACATAATGATAGTTACATTAATCTATATGTGTTAAAACTCAAAATATGTAGACCAAAAAAGGTCATTTATACTATATGTAAATTTTAAAATAAAAATGAATTTGAATACTTCTACTTTACTTGTTCATAATTCAATGTGGAACAGTAGAAATAAACGATAGCCATTTAATGCATCAACATATAAACCAGGGGCGCCTGGGTGGCTCAGTCAGTTGAGCGGCCGACTTCGGCTCAGGTCATGATCTCACGGTCTGTGGGTTTGGGCCCCGTGTCGGGCTCTGTGCTGACAGCTCAGAGCCTGGAGCCTGCTTTGAATTCTGTGTCTCCCTCTCTCTCTGCCCTTCCCCTGCTCACATGCTGTCTCTCTGCCAAAAATAAATAAACGTTAAAAAAATTTTTTTAAATATAAAAAAATACAAATAAACTGAATTGGAATACTATAAAATATTCTAGTAATTCAATATAAGTCAGGAAACCAAAAAGAAGGGAAAGAAAAAAGAGAGGAAATGAAAATAAACAAACAGAAAAACATGGTAGACTTAAATCCAAAAATATCAATAATTATGGTAAATCTAAATTGCCTCTGCATGCCAATTAAAAAAAAAGATTTCATACTGATTTTAAAAATCCAAGACCCAACTACATTATAACTCTAAGAAACTCACTTTTTAATATATGCATGTAGGTTTAAAGTAAAAGAATGGAAAAGCATATACCATGCAAAACTAACCAGAAGTTATGGAAGGACGAAATGACACCATTGATCAAATGGAATTAGTAGACCTTTGTAGAATACTTCATCTCACAATAGCAGAATCCATACTCTTTTCAACTACACATGAAACATCCTCAAGATTGGGCGTATGTTTGTCATAAAACAAATCTTAACAAATTCAAGAGATGGAAGTATACAAATTACACTGCCTGATCATAAAGGAATTAAACTAGAAATCAATAACAGAAAGATAACTGAAAAATCTCCAAGCACTTGGAAATTAAAGAACATAATAATTGATGAGTCAGAGAGGAAGGCTGACGGGAAATTAGAAAATATTGTGAATTTAATGAAAATTAAAACACAATTATCAGTATTTGAGAGCTGCAGCTAAAGTAAAGCTTGGGGGAAAGTTTTAGCAATAACATTCTGTATTAAAAATAAGTGTCAAACCAGTAATTGAAGACATACTTAAATTAGAAAGAATCCCAAAGGAAACAGAAAGAAAAGAATAAAGATATGATCGATTAAATTCAAACAAAAAAAAAAGCAGTAGAAAAATATCACTAAAACTGAAAGATGGTTCTTCTGAAATGATCAATGGAATTGATAAACCTGTAGTTAAACTAACAAAGAATAAAGAGAGAAGATACAAACTGGAAAACCCAGAAATGGATAATAAGGGTATCACCACAGGCTCTACATATTAAAAGGATAAGAAGGAAATAATACAAATAAATCTGTGTGCCTAATTTGACAGATTATATACAAAAGACCAAGAAATATATGCCTAAGATTGGAAATAAATAAATAAAATTCTATTTGCAGATAATCATCTATGTAGAAAATCCCAAAGAATCTACAAAATTTCTAGAACTACTAAGAGCAAAACATTTGAACAAAACATGTTACCAGAATGCCGATGGAAAATAAACATAGGAAAGATACTATGCTTATCCACTATGGAAATGCAAGTGAAAAACACGGTGGCCTACCACTACACACTGATTAGAGTGCGTAAAATAAATTTTTTAAGAGTGACAATACCAAGTGCTAAGGAGACTGTAGAGCAACTGGAACTTTCATACACTGACCATGGAAATGAAAAATTGTATAGACACTCTGCAAAACACTTTATAAGTTTCTTATAAGGGAACAGACACCATATATTCAGCAATGCTACTGCTCATAGGTAGTCTAATCTAGAGAAATGAAATTTATTTTCTCACGCAATCTGTACATTGTGTACAGATCAAGGTTTGGGTTGTGTACAAATCAACCCAAACTGGGGTACCTGGGTGGCTCAATCGGTTAAGCATTTGACTTTGGCTCAGGTCATGATCTCATGGACCATGGGTTCAGGTCCCACATGGGGTTCTGTGCTGACAGCTTGGAGCTTGGAGCCTGCTTCAGATTCTGCGTCTCTGTCTATCTTTTCTGCCTCTCCCCGACTCATGCTCTGTCTCTGTCTCTCAAAAATAAATAAAGATTTAAAAAAAAATTAGAAAAATCAACCCAAACTGGAAACAACCTGAATGTCCTGTAATAGGTAAATGGATAAACAAACCTGATATATCCAGGCAATGGAATGTTACTCAGCAATAAAAAGGAATAAACTGTTGATTCACCCAACAACACAGATGAATCTCAGAGGCATTGCTGAAGGAAATAAAGCAACTACAAAATTTGCATACTCTGTGATTCCTTTTACATGAAATTCTGAAAAAGGCAACTCCAAAGAGGCGGAGGGAAGATTAGGGTTAACCAGCAGTAAATGTTGGAGAGAGTTGACTCCAAAGGAGTATTATAAAGAAGTTTTGTTTTTTGGGTTTTTTTTTTTAGGGTGATAGGATTCTTCTGTATCCTGAATGTGATAATAGTTACATGAGTCTGTATGTGTTAAAACTCATAAAAAATGTTGACCAAAAAAGGTCGATTTACTATGTGTAAATTTAAAAATAAAGAATGAATCTGAATATTTCTACTTTATTTGTTTATAATTCAATGTGGAACATTGGAAACAGAGTGTATCCCTTTATTGCATCAATTTTCTTAGCTCAGAGATGTTTTTATTTTTTTTTATTGCTTTCCTCAAGATTAATGAGATAATGTTTGTGAAATGTTTTGAGTTCCTTAAAAGGAAGTTGCTATGCAAATATAAAATGTTGTTATCATTACCCAGGCCTTAGTTTTTTCTTTGCTTTATATGATGAAGTTTATGATCATCTTCATTTTCACATTATTTTTAATGAATTGTAACAATAAAATGTGGTAGCCAAGATGTAAAATGAAGCACATGCGTTAACAAGGCTAAAACTTTGTAATTAGAGTTTGAAACATCAGTCTATCTAAAGATAATTGGCTCTAATGATTATTTCTCTATGTACACAAGCTACAAATTTATGAAGTCCAAGTGTGGCTTAATTCTTCAAGTCACTATCTCCTTTGAGATGTTCTTAGTTTATCTGGGTGTCTGAAGAAAGAGAGTCAAGTATGAGGAAGAAATTCACAGAAGAGTACTCTGTCTTCAAAAGGAAGTAATGAGAATAGTCCGTTTAATTTAGACTCTGCTTGTCTCACATTCTTTTTAAAAGCCTTTTACTCTCTGTGAACAAAGGCACGACTTAAATATTTAAATTCTTAAACCCCAAACAAAAAATATCTTCTTTCTTTCTTAAGTACAAAATAAAGAATTCCAAAATCCCCCTTACAAAAATTGACAATAGCTTCCTATTTATTTTGAGACAAAATGTGAATTCTCCTTTTGAGGCTTTTGATTATTTAGTTCTATTTATCCTGGACAATGTTACTTTCTGGATCTACTTTCATATCAACCTTTTCCTTCAGAAGCTTTTCCTCTATTCATGTCAAGTTCTTCTTACCTCTGTATCTTTACTCAGAGTGATCCTTCCTGCTCCTCTGCCTCAATCTCAACTCCTGCACAGAATCCAGTTGGTGGGGGAGTTTGCATGAGACCTTTATATGAATCGCACTTAGGTATCTGCCTCTAATTATCCCTGTCTCTGTGGAAGCAAGTGGGATCCAGTAGCCAAACAATACTAGACAGGTACCTGCCCTCAAGTGGGAAGGCAAATTATAAGAAGAAAATAAAAATCTCCTTGACAACTGAGATCAGTAAGTGCCCAAAGCTCAAGTAGGGCTCAGCTTCTATTCTCAGACGAAGTTATACTAAAATATTTCAAAAGGAGAAGATCCAAGGGTTTTAGAGCATATTTAAAAAATAATAAATAGCATGAGACATAAAGATTCTTTGATTTCCAAGGGAAAGACTAAATCTTAATTCAAAGTCTTACCATGTCACTAAGTTATAGAAAGAACTTCTGCAGCAAGTGTTCACACTTTTCAGATTAGCTGGCAGCCCACAGGCACTTAAAGAAACCATCTACTGTCAAAAGTTCCTGGCCACGATCTTTGACACAAAGAAGGCCCAGGGGAGGATGTGACTTTCCCTTTTTCAAAATAGCATTTTCTCCCAGATATTCAGAAACATAAGAGAACTAAAAAAAAAAAAAATGTGTCTGGGTGGCTCAGTTGGTTAACCATCTGACTCTTGGTTTAGGCTCAGGTCATGATCTCATAGTTCATGGGATCAAGCCCTGCATTTGGCTCTGTACTGACAGCATGGAGCTTGTTTGGGATTCTCTCTCTCTCTCTCTCTATCCCTCCGTGCTTGTGCTTTCTCTCTCTCAAAACAAATAACTTAAAAAAAAGATTATCTTCCTCTACCATTTGCATGCACATGCTCTCTCAATAAATAAATAAAAATTAAAAAAAAACATAAAGAGAGTTGACAAAAAGTATGCATTATTGACACCTTGCTGGCATTTAAATTAAACCATGCTTTCATAAAAATCTATGAATCAGGAGATAATTTAGAAGTCTTCTTGTCTTGTTACAGAAATAAGCTTATATAAGCATATATATAACTTCTGGTCTTTTTACAGAAATAAGAAGTAAACTTCAAAGAAGTGAAATTAATTCCTGTCTAAGTCTGAAATTCCTATCTGTGATCCAGAAATCTGTGGGATAATTAGAATTCTAATTGAATAGTACTTCGTTAATTTTTGGACCCCACAGCTTTTGTACCATTTAGGAATTTGAATTTATCTTGTAGATAACTGGGAGTAGAGTCTGAGGATTTTAGAAGATGTGAGCCAAAGGATGAAAGTTAACATGGGTGAAGATACACTTGGCAGCGGTGTATAGAATAGATGTGAGGGAGAAGACCCTGAAGAAAAAGGCTTCACTGAGACCAAGTCTCATTGTAATGCCGCTGATTTGAAGGTGAAAAATGATAATGGTGATTTTAGACACGCTGAATTTAAGTCATGGTGGGACTTTTAGATCGATATAGTCTATAAATTCATGGAGAGAGGAGATTAGATTGCTGAGAGTTCAGGGTGGCCAATGTGGATAGGGAGTGCCAGCTAAAGCGCTAATTGAATTCATGGAAATAAACCATATGAGGAGAAAATATTGAAAAGAAAGTAAGAGAAACCTTAGCAAATGCATACAGAGGTAGAGGAGAGGGGGAAATTAACATCTGTTGGCCTACAACGTATGCCAGCAATTTGCCTAAGAAATTTAAATATTCCCTTAGTTGGTCCAATTGCACTTTAAAATATGCATTACTGCCATTCTACTCACGAGGAGAGTCAGATTTTAAAGTCGTTTGCGGAAGTTCACTTAACATGGTTTGCAGTTGGGATTTGGATCTCTACCTGTTAAACTTCAAAGGTCACAACTTTCGGTAGCCCATCAGGATACATGGAGGCAGGACATGAGAGAAGGCAGGTCACAGGGAATACGGGAGCCAACATCTACCTTTTCATCTGTCACATTCCCAGCACATCGAAAGTGGTCAAAAGTAGCTGCCGGATAACTAAAGAAAAGCAAACCTCTTTATTGATACCTTGAGCCAAGTAGGCACTGAGTTTTGTGTTTGTATTATTTTATTTAGTCCCTCACCACACCCCTAAAGTGACATGAGCCATTACAGTGCTTTCATGGTGACCCAGAATGCAAGCCATAGTGAGTCTGTCTCTATATTAGGGTTTCCAACCTCCATGCTACACTGAGAAAATCCATCAAATTTGAGGGAGAGGCCACCGATGACTCTTATGAGAAAAGATTTATTAATGATAAAAATGAAAATTTTATTCCTTGGGATATAAACACAGAAGTCAAAGGAAAAAAAGTGAGAAATTTGTCAGAGAAAGAATAGATAGAAAGTAGATACTTGCTAATTGGAGGAGTAAGGTTCAAGTTGATTTGTTTATATTGTTTTGCTGCAAGTGGGAAGCTGAGCCTGTTTTAAGTCAAAGGGTAATTGTGGGTGGATACTAAAAATATCTAACAAAAAAGAAGGTAGTTAAAGAGAAGCAGGGGAGCAGAAAAAGATGTGAGACACAGGTAAACGCATGGTAAAAAAATGAATAGGAGTAAAGGCAAGGGAGCGGGGTGGAGAGAACAGTCTTTTAGGTGACGTGAAAAGACGGAGATGAAGGAACTTGTTTCATTTTGGCAGCTGAAAGCAGAAAGTCCTTCTCCATGGGCCTTGGGGTCTCTTCACAGGAACCAGTACTTGGTTTCTTAAAACAAGTCTAAATGAACGGTGTACAAACCTAATCACTTCCTGGGGTAGTCCAACTTAATACTGACTGGATAATGGATGCAGAGACAGATGACTTTCTTATTCTCACCGCTGTACTTATTTTACACGTTCCATCACAATGGCTCACTATATATTTCTCAAAATGTCTCCATCAGAGTGAGGATTCACTCAACTGAAAGAAGATCTCTTCCTTGGGGATAAATGAACATATTCAAGCATCACTGATCAAAATGTTTTCCTCGGCACTTGTCCTCTCGTTCAGGCCAGATGTCAGAACAGTGGGAGTTTGTGTTGATGGTTCAAGACTCCAGAAATTTTTAGGGCACCTTGGGTGGGCTGATAAAGTCACTGCTTAAGGAATGTTGTGTCTGTGACAATGACAGAGGACACATTCACCCTAACACTTGATTTTGTCATTTCTTTTTTCTTTCTTTTTCTTTTTTTTTTTTTTTTTTTTTTTTTGGTTAGGATCAGAAGATCCTTCTGTATCAAAACTGCTGGGCTACCTTCTGAATCCAACATAAACTACGGACCTGCCCGTGTCACTGAATGCTATGATATACCACTGATGTGAACTCTGGACAACTTTATTGAGGATTTTTAGCATAGAAAGTGGGTGTTCATTCAATGAAATTGGGTTCTTTGCAGCATCACTGATAATTCTGTGGAAGAGATGTGGCATGGCTTTCAGCGGCCCCCTTTCCTCTGAACATCAGCATTTTTTTCTTCCTCCTGTGCTTGATGACACTGCACAATAGGCTGTCTAAATAGCATTGCCACACACATGTTCTTCTGACATGGCTATTCTGGATACAGCGGTAGAGCCATATTCGTTACAAAACGCTCGGATGTTGGTTCCCAAACCGCCAGAATCGTTATCTCTCCATGGTATTTTCTACTGCTGTCTACTTCATTTTTGAATTTCTTCCTTTGACTTCTATGTTATTACTCCAGTGAATTCCATCTTTAAACATTCCTTTCCAATTTTCCTTTCATTCTGACCGAACATTCCATATTGGGATTTCTGAGGTTTTTGTCCTAAGATCCCTTCCGTCTCATTCTATCCCCAAGCATCCAAGTGTTGATCTTAATCAACACATAGCAAGTTTGGACTTCCACATCTGTACCTTCAGCTCCAGAATTCTTCCCCATAGCTCCAGGATATTCTAAACGTGGGGTCCTATAGAACTTTATATTCAACATGTTCAAACATGAACTCAGCCTTTCTAAGGCTGGAACTTCTTTTGACCAATAGTTCCTTCAATCATCTAATGATCACCAAGGATCCATTCTGGGTTCCTTTGAATTCCACACTTAAATTCCATTTGCTACTGTTTTACGTCAGGTCCTCATCATCTCAGAAAGGTTATTTCAATAGTTTAGCTGGTCTTTCGATTCACTTCTTGCCCTGGTTTCTGTCCAGACTCTGTCTTGCTGGCAGAATGAACTCTGTGATGTTGTTTACTCTTCTGTTTTAAAAGTTTGAATGGTGTTCTGTGACTTAAATTTCAAATCCCTTAGAATAAGGGATAAATAATAATATAACAGAATAAAGAATAGGTAATAATACAAAATAGTGACTAACCACTAGAAAGTTCCAACTACTCTACCCCATCTGCAAATATTGTTTATAGTCTTCATGTACCTACCTAATACATTCAAGTGTCTCACAACACTTATAAAATTCTTCCAAACATTTATAACATTTCTGTTACATAGTAACAGTGATCTATGATAATGCTTTGTTGTCTTGCTACAAGGAAAAACAGTCCACAGTACCCGCTCCATACCCCAAAGCCTGGTAAGTTTTCTCTTCTCCACGCTGGAGAACCAACACCTCAGTTGGCTTCTCTTTAGGAATTTTTTTCCCAGTGTTTATGTGCTTTCATGGTTCACTTTAGAATCTTCTTGTTTAGATAATATAGAAAGAAATCAGAGACACGATTGTAATAAATCCTGGTTTTATATTGACTAAATTGAGAAGCTATACTGAGATTACCATTTGCAATATTCTTAATGCCTCCAAGTCTCCTGTGTGGCTTTGGTCATTTTTCCCTTTGAAAGCTCTTTCTTTCTATTGGAAACCAGATGGCATGTAAGACAGAAGTGCTTCATTCCACCTTGAAAGATACTTTTAAGCTTCTGAGTGGTTAGAGCCCAATTCTAAAGCCTGAGACCTTTTCTGCTTTTTGAGGAGGCACCTCTGCTCCTAAGTGGCCCGAAAACACTAGCGTGGCTTACAAATTCAGCCGGTGGACACATACTTTGTCAAGAATATTTATTTGTTATTACTGAAAAATACACAAAGGCAAAAGTTGCTTAGCTGCTGATTTTCCATAGTACAGAGGGTATTGTAAGAAAGGGGGAGTATCTGTTATATATGGCAGTTTACATTTCTAAGGCATTTGGGCTTATGAGTAGTAGGCGCACCTCAATCCACTTACTTGAGCTTAAACATACTGAGGCACGCCAGGCAGCAAAGGATTTCAAACTATACAGTAAACTCTTTCATGCATCTGAGTCTAGGATTGTAAATCCATCTTCCATTCCCCATCACTCATTTTTTTTCCACATGAGTTTTGGAGTTGTTCATAGAACTGGTAATAATCTACTCTTCAAGAGTTTGCTTATAATGACAACGCCAATGGGACACACAGGACAGAACCATTTCATGGACAGGTTCTGTAGACTCTTACCAAATTGAGGCTCCAGTAAGAAAAACACCGATTTGCAAAGGCACAGTGGAGACAGGTTTAATGCATTAAATACAACATGAATCATTCACAATAACAAGTTTAGTGTTTCAGGGAACTTTTGTTAATACAACACAGTTGGTCACACAAAATACAAATGCTTCTGTTGATTTGTCTTGGCAACTCAGATACATCAACAGTGCTAACAGTTTAACAGCTTTGTTCTCATCTGACAGAAAATAATGGCAGTTCTGCAAGGCAAATGTTAAACCTGACCGTATGTATTTATTAATTCCACAGTGTTTTGACAGATTATAGGGGATAGAACTCAGAGGATGCTGACACGCTCACTGAGGGCTTTCATCTCTGTTTCTTCAGCGTCAGGACTGTCACTGTGGCTAGCACTTGGATTGATCAGGTGCACAGGGTACTGCAGCCCCTGCTCGCCGGCATACTGCTCCCACCGCAGGTCGTCGCTTTCGTGGGTGATGTAGCGTTCCCCGATTTTGCACTCCAGCTCTCGCAAATCTAACCAGGTCTGATAATCCTGAGGAAGGAATTCCAAAGTATTACCATAGAGACGATTAAAACTCATTGAAACACTGTCTCATTTGTTGTCAGTACCCACTACCGATGAGTTACCCTTTTTCCTTCCACTCTATCAGTGTCCTGTCTTTCTGTCGGGCACCCTGAAGTGACGCCATCAGCACCAAAGCCATCCTATTTGCCTAAACTATTATGCACCAGAAGGTAGGCAATCGATGCTTGCGGTCAAGCAATCAGGAATACTGGTATTCCTTTGATATTTAATGCCTACGAATAATCCTTCAGTATTTCCCAGTATCATTTTTCTAAAGTTGAATGTGAACATATATATGTAAGAGCAAACAAACACATGCATATATTTTATATTTGCTGTGCATTTGTTCCATTGATATTAGCATAGGCTTTTAACACACAGCTCGCGAAGGAGGACAGTGCATGACCAGATGGGCATCTGCTTGGACACTTCTCGGGATTACACATACAGATGCTCTTGAAATCTGGTCCTTGGAGTTTTATAACGACTCTTAGATTTCTGGCTTTTGTGTTTTTGTTTTGGCACGTGTGCAAGTGCCTGTGTGTATGTGTGGTGTATTTCTTCCCTGTCATATTTTCTTGGTAGAGAGATGAAGAAACACCAAATTGTCATTAAAACCAAAGAGGTTGGATGCATTTTGGCAATGAATTGATGTAAGAACACTTTTAATTAAGAATATAACAAAAGATTTTTACATATAATATTAAATCTTCTACATATTCAGAAATTCATCTGATTGGGAAAATATCCAATGAATGATTTTTACCTGTAGCCAAGGGTGACTCAAGGTCTTATCCACACTATAGCGCTTTCTCATTTTAACTTGCAGCAAGTTATTGATAAGATCAATGGCTGAAAAAAAATTCAATTATTGATAAAAATGGATGACAAATCTGGAACGTACGTATAATTCATTTACAGTTTATTTCACATCCACTCTTTCGCATTGTCGAATGCAGCATAGTGATAACAAGCACTAGAACCTGAAGAAAAAAACCTCTTGAGAATTCTAAAACCTTGGCCTTCATTTTATTTTGGATGTTAAAAAGTGAAATTGAAAATAATTGTGGAGGAGGCAGTATGAGTCTTTTGTAAGTACAATGTAAATTTCTCTTCTAGTCTGTAATACATTTGTCTAAAGTAGAAATTTTGTTTAAATATATATTATTTAACTATTTCTTGTATGAAATGCAGAATACAACTATTCAAGAGATTAGCATTTACTAATATTGTTTTGTGTTTAAAGTGTAACTATACATAATGGGCTTCATAATCTTGAATTAAATGACAGACATCTGGACACTAAATTAAAAGGAATAAAATAAAACACAACATGGCCACAACTCAGGATAAACACAGAGCCTAAAAACCAATGACCCAATAGGAAAACACTTTTGTGTCTCTCATTTGCTTTTTAAAATATTCAATGAATTAGAATTATATCAACCTTCATTATTTTCCAGGGGAAGACAGGAAAGGAATTTGTCTAACAGGAACAATTCTATGACGTTAAAACCAGTCTATCCATTTTAGGAATCTGCCTCTGATTGGGACTCCAACAGACTGTAATTTAGAGGGTAAAAGTGATTCTTCTCATCATCTAGTCTACAAAGCATCTGAGTTACCTATACTTCACATGACAGAATTTTCCCTCCCCTTGTAAAAATTATATTTTCAGTCTAGATTATTAACAGTTTGTTATTTATTAAATTCCCTATTACACTTCCTACTCATTCTTGTAATAATTTCTCATATTTCTTTCATCTTAGCATTTTTCTTCCCCAAAAAGAGCTTAGTAAAATCTGCAAAACTAATGGAAGCATCCACATTTCACTGAAGTTAATTTCTATCCATAACATCCCCTGGTCAGTATGTTTCCTAAAAGATGGATCTTTCCTCTCCAAATCTTAATCAAATAGGTAGCTGATATTTTAAAAAATGCAAATTAACTCCCCAACTTCCCCAATCATCAAGTCCTGAGTCAGGTGGCTTTGACTTTACTGTATGGTCTACATTGGCCTGTTTGGATCTGAAAATATAGGCTATTCGCAGGAGTCCAGAGGCAAATGGGGACAAAGATTGCTTCAAACAGAATGAACCAGAATCCTTCTCATTATCAGGCAAAGAGAGATGATTTCTATGGATATTTTTAAAATGTTTATTATTTTATTGTTAATTTTGAGAGAGAGAGAGAGAGAGAGAGAGAGAGGGAGGTGTGTGTGTGCTAGCGGGGGAGGAGCAGAAAGAGAGAGGGAAAGAGAGAATGGCAAGCAGGCTCCGCGCTGTCAGGGCAGAGCCCAATAACAGGCTGCATCCACCAAACCGTGAGACCATGACCTGAGCCGAAATCAAGAGTCAGACGCTCAACCGACTGAACCACCTAGGCACCCCAAGAGAAATGATTTCTAAAGCCTTTTGTTAATGTAGAATTCTATCTCTCTGATACTAACATTCCAAGTATTTGCCTGCTTGAATGGCCTTAGAATCAAACACTTCAGAATTCTTTGATTGGAGAAAGTAAATGCAATAGCTCACGTTGAAATGCTATGTAGGCCAATACACTCTTGCCTTAGCTAGGATACCTCAGGAAACACAGTACTTAGTACAATTTCAAATTCCAAGTGTGTGTTCCCAGAAAGCTTTTGAAAGTACAGTTCTCTCAGTGAACTGTGTATCGGGCATGTGCTTTAAAACATCCATTCACATGATTTACTCACTGGTGAGTAAAGTGCACCTTCCGTTCTTGCTGCTGTGAAGTCACAGAGCAAAAACGGAGGATGAGGGGAGACGGGAGAGCTTATGCGCTACTGTATGCAGCATTACGCTTCCCCAGACCCTGCAGGCAATAAATGTATGTTATTAATTCACTCATTCTGCTTTGAATTCTATAATTAGGAAGGTAGGAGTACAGTAACTCAACAAAAGGTCTGGTTTGTGCCCAAATGCACCCCAACAGTGAACCACACTGCCTAATGGGGAGGGAAGTACTGCCAGAGGAGCAACTATAAGTTTCTGAAGGGAATGGAATATGTGGCGATGAAAAAATTTTCCTGCTAAATGAAGCACTCAATCACAGTCTGAGCACAGCCACAGTACCCAGGCGGTGTGAATACACACAGCAAGATAATGGTGAGTACCTCCAAGAGAAAACAGTTTAGGAGCTAAGGGCAGAATTAGAAGATTTATCTGTGTGTGTATAAATTTGCGTCTGTATTTGTGTATTGATAAATATGTTTTGTGGCTCTTGGTAGACAAAAACAAATATGATTAACTTTGGGCACCTGGCGTTAGTCTGAAAATATAGGTCCATTATTAGTGTTTGAGAGCTTCATTCTACTCACCGCTGTTTCTGAACTCTTAAAACATCCTTTTTATTAATCACCTCATACAATCCACCATTAGCTGTACCATCCAACATGCCTTTCGTTGAGTCCATTTTTAAAAGAAATTCTAAAGTTTTTCCTTTTTTTTTTTTAACAATGTTCTCTTTATCGGTAATGTCCTTCACATGTGTCACTCAATCATTAATCTGTTCATTCACCAAATTTGCCCTAACGAATTACTGTTGGCAATTACTTAAGGAACAAAAAAGCAATAATAAAGCTCTGACCCTAAAATGCTCCCAGTCTAGTTGCAAAGGCAAAACACGAGTGTGCATGCACGTACACACACTAACGCACATGTACACATATGAGATTCTCCCCAACGGTCCAGTCTGTTTTGTGTCAACCAGTTACATGATACTAATGACAAGAATTCTTTTCTCCTATACTGTGTCCCAAACCATCTTTTTATAACTTACCCACGTTAATCCTATCTATGCTCGACGAGATGCAGTGGACAACTTGGCTGTATTCTAGATGACAGTTTTTCAAGTCTTAGGGACAGCGATCCACCTTCACTCCACCTTCTAGAGTTCTGTCATTGTCCTTCAGACCCCTCCGTCTTCCCGTGCACCCTCATTTCAACATTCACTAGCTTTTCTTCAAGGTTCCTAGTCATTGTTGACTGGGATTTTCCTCATAATTAGCTGATGTATTTGTACACACAGATATTATTCAGGCAGCCTAGAATTGAGTTTGTTTTTTTTTAATTTCACATTCATATTCTGAGATAGTCAAGAAAACAACCCTATGAAAGTAGTTATTATTCCACTCTCCATTTTATATAAAAGGAAAAGATCATATCACTTGGTCAAAGTCAGGTCGCTCCTGAACTGAGCCTGAAATCTAGGGGGACTGGCATCAAAGCCTCTCCTCTTAAAAACTGGGGCCTACAGCAACCAGATCGTACCATTAACTCATTATTAGCAACTGACAATAATGTCAAAAATTAATTAAATTTATTTTTTTCTAATTATGAACATTAAATTCTTCTTACATTTTCACTACATTTTTATGTTCATACACATACACAGACACACACACACATACATAAACCTATCTCTGTGAGTTTTTTTTTTTTTAACTTTTATTTATTTTGAGAGAGACAGAGACAGCACTAGTGGTGGAGGGGCAGAGAGAGAGGGAGACAGAGAATCCAAAACAGGTTCCAGGCTGCCAGTACAGAGCCCAACATGGGGCTTGAATCCACAGAACCGCAAGATCATGACCTCAGCTGAAACCAAGAGTTGGACACTTACCTGACTGAGCCACCCAGGTGCCCGAACACCTGTGTGAGTTTAACTCCACATTTTAATATTCAAAGACTATTCTCCTAGTATCTAAAATCTATAAAGAACTTAGCAAACTCAACACCCAAAAAACAAATAATCAGGTGAAGAAATGAGCAGAAGACATGAATAGACACTTTTCCAAAAGAAGACATCCAGATGGCCAATAGACACATGAAAAGATGCTCAACGTCACTCATCATCAGAGAAATACAAATCAAACACACTGAGATACCACCTCATGCTGGTCAGAGTGGCTAAAATGAACAACTCAGCAGACTATATAGATGATGGTGAAGGGTGTGGAGAAATGGGCACCCTCTTACACTGTTGGTGGGAATGCAAACTGGTGCAGGTGCTCTGGAGAACTGTGTGGAGGTTCCTCAAAAAATTAAAAAAAGAGCTACCCTATGACTTAGCAATAGCAATACTAGGAATTTACCCAAGGGATACAGAAGTGCTGATGCATAGGGGCACGTGTACCTCAATGTTCATAGCAGCACTTTCAACAATAGCCAAATGATCGAAAGAGCCTAAATGTCCATCAACTGATGAATGGATAAAGAAGATGTGGTTTATATATTCAGTGGAAGACTACTTGGCAATGAGAAAGAATGAAATTCTGCCATTTGCAGCAATGTGGATAGAACTGGAGAGTATTATGCTAAGTGAAATAAGTCAGTCAGAAAAAGATAGATATCATATGTTTTCACTCATATGTGGAACTTGAGAAACTTAACAGAAGACCATGGGGGAAAGGAAGGGTGAAAAATAGATACAAAGAGGGAGGGAGGCAAACCACAAGAGACTATTAAATACAGAGAAAAACTAAGGGTGGATGAGGGATGGGGGAGAGGGAAAATGGATGATGGGCATTGAGGAGGGCTGAGCACTGGGTGTTGTATGTAAGCCAATTTGACAATAAATTATATTAAAAAAAATGAAGACTATTCTCAATGTGGTGTGATCCCCTCCTATCATAAGGGGTAAACCTCCTAGATTTCTACCACTTCCAAACCAAATGAGCCTATCTGCTATGCATTAATGAGATTATTAGGAACTCTTTTTTTTGGTCAGGAAAATGCTTAGAGGTCAGGCTGGATGACTCCACCAGAGATCACACTCCCAACCGCCATGCCTATTGGTTATTCTTTGAGTAAGGCTAACAAAAAAAAAAAAAAAAAGCAGTGTTCCCTCCCAGGAGTATTGCTATACAGTCTATATTTTATCAACTTCTCCAAAGGTTCTCAGGGCAGATGTTTTCCAAATGTTTTACTATAGTCAAGGCACATCGGTCCTCAGTAGTACTCATTCTACCATCCTACTTACTTAAAAAGAAAATTCAATTATTCCGGAAAATAAGATTAAGTAAATTAATATTGACTAATATTGGCTTTTAGTCATTTTCTCCTAAGGACCAAGATTTGTTTCCTTTTTTTGTTTTTGATTTTGAAATTTTATTTTTAAGTAATCTCCACACCCAATGTGGGGCTTGAACTCATGACCCCGAGATCCAGAGTCGCATGCATGCTCCTCTGATCCAGACAGCCAGGTGCCCCATCAGGATTTGTTTTCTAAATATAAACTATCTACTCAATCATTCCCTCTAGGATTTTGCTAAGGAAAAATGTTAAGCTTCTTGTTGCATGACTTTGGAATCCATTCTTTCCCCCTTTTAGAAATTCAGAAAACTCTGGCTTGTCTTAAGTATCCTGGAATCTCTCTCAGTTTATCCATGATTTATCAAACATCGCTGCTGTGATTAACAGCCCTGCTGTGAGCTTCTTTAATATGCAGTCCTGAACATTTATCGGATTTATAGCTGCCATTGTGTGTCTGTCCTCTTGTGATCCCACCATTTCCCTCCAGGTGCTAACTCCCAGCAAAAACTGCTGTGTGTAATGATTCAAATGTAAAGGACCCAAGGTAAGGGATGGGAAAAGCCAGCAGCAAATGGGAAAAAAGACCAGTAAAACTGGAGTAGCCACAGCAGAGTCACAAGAGGGCCAGCGATCAGGGAAAAAAGTCCAAGCAGGGTCCCACATCCGCTTCCAAAACTTAAATCAAGACTCAGCATTCTGATCTAGAGGGGATGCAGGGGGTGAAGGGGAGGGAGAGAAAATGGGAAAGACAGACACCACACTGGAACATTCTGTGAATGTCTCTCAAAATCTAAGCAAAGGAGACAGGGAGCACGCTGGGCTGTGGGAAACAGGAGTGAAGAAGCAGACTGCAGTAGGAGCATGGAAAGTCAGAAGGAAGGGTGGCATGCTTGCATTAGCAGAGAAGGATGCCCCAGCCCCACGGGAAGGGAGAAAAAGGCAGAAGCTCCAGGCTTCCCAGAGCCCCACGAGGATATGCAGGATCTGCAGTCCAAGAGGTCTCTGTAGCCCCGTGAGAAAGCAATATTGGAGAAGGAGATCATGTCTCAGAAAATCGTGGTACCTTGCACTCCTTCCCTACATACAGCAAAAAGTATATATCCAAACATCTGCCTTTCAAGAGTTGACATTTATTGCAATACAGTGCTGGTCTCCACAGTTCTGGGCAATCAGCGGAGGCCATTTTAAACAGCTGACCCTGGTCAGGGCCAAAGCTATGCAAGAAATTCTCTACTCC
Source organism: Paguma larvata (assembly GCA_030068075.1). Taxonomy (NCBI): domain Eukaryota; kingdom Metazoa; phylum Chordata; class Mammalia; order Carnivora; family Viverridae; genus Paguma; species Paguma larvata. Next base: position 65,166,681 of record CM057827.1, on the reverse strand, counting down.
CTTGGCTTGTATTTTTTGTTTCGCACTTTCCTCCCCTTATTCTCTCAGTCTGAACACCTCCATCCATCCCTGAAGAAAACAGGAGAAAAATAGGCAGTGGCTGATTTCTCTTTCTTTTCCTGGTAAATATGATATCATTTTTTTTCAGAGGCTGGTAGGATTATTTTCTGATCGTACTTGTCCATTTATTCTGGGAGTTAGCCTTTCTAAGAGCCTGAGGGTTTTGTTCTCTTACTCATGCTTGAGCTCAATTCCTTCCTTCCCTATTACTAACAAATGGTCTTAAATCCGAGATCTCTAAAGATTTTGAACAGCTACACTGAGGTGACGGATAGAAGCAGGAAAGTGTTCACACGTAGTCCAGAAAGCTGACCTGTATAGTTTTTTTTAATGTTTATTTATTTTTGAGAGAGAGAAACAGAGCACGAGCAGGGGAGGGGGAGACACAAAATCCAAAGCAGGCTCCTGGCTCTGAGCTGTCAGCACAGAGCTCGATGCGGGGCTTGAACTCACTGACTACAAGATCATGACCCGAGCCTAAATTGTCAGCTTAACAGACTGAACCACCCACGCGCCCTCTGTATAGTTTTGATAACAATTAAATACATGCTGGTTGCTACATTCTTAAAGGGTCATATGACTGCCTGTCTATTTCACCAGTTAATATCAAACTGAGTGATGAGTGTCACAGAAGTCCTGTGAAAGTAATTTTTTGAGTAGAAATTCAAAGAAGACATTTATGATCTAATACTACCTGCACCCTTCCCCTTAAGCACCAAGCACATAACTACTGGCTTCAGAAAGCAAGAGTGCAGCTCTTTCTGCCCACGGTTCCGTGCTACTTAAATAAGATAGCCAAGTTGCATTGTAAAACCTTTCAGGAATTCTTTCTTGACCTTTGTGCCAAGAATCCACGACAAAGGCAATGTGAGAAGTCTTTGCCTTTTCTTTGTTATTGGAAAATTTTAAACAATGGTACGGTAATTTTTAAACATCTCCTGTCCTTCATGAGCAGAGTTTTGTGCCTTCTAAAATGTCTCTAGCCATGAATTCACACTAATGGTTCCTACAAATTAGAAAAAAGGAGAAAAGAAAAAAAAATTTAAGTGTATTTTGAGAGAGAGAGAGAAAGAGAGAGCGAGCGAGAGCAAGCAGGGGAAGAAAATCTGTTTTTTTTTTTTGAAGCCTAATTTTCTTTTTTTTGCTAAACTCTTGGCTAACACAGTTACTCGCCCCCTAACTTCCTGTACAGCAATTTCTCTCATTGCCCTATCAGTTGAGAGACTAAAATGTCAGGAAAGCGAAAAAAATTTAATCAAACGTTCTCTTACGGAACTTTGAGCAGATGTTAGGATAGCTACAGTTCTGGGCAGCCTGTTTGCCAGGTGCGTGAGTAATATCGGAACAAAACCAAAACTAAATGCTATATGCAGGTGCCGAAGGAATTTATGTTTTAATATGAAGGGGAATGTTCCATCAGAGTGTTAATTGTACGGATTCTATTTTCTTCTGCCATCAAAATTCAGAATTCTCTTTGCAGTTGTAGGGACTATCTTTCAGTCACTTCTGTATGGACGGAATAGGTTCTCTGTATGCAGGAGGCATATTTGCATGTACCACTGCTACGGCTGAACTGAATGACATCCAAAACCTGAGAAAATCCTACCAAGAGAACTGGACATGTGTGAATATAAAAGAGGTCTTTTGGGTCACACGTCTCAGTCATTTCCCATTTACCATCTTGTGTTATTTCAGTGCAAGCCTTCCTCCCCCTACTCTTCCCACTAGATTTTAACTCCTTGAAGGTCACACAGATTATGTATTTGTTTTTGCATGGAAGTTTCATAAATATTTAAAAGAAAATGCATCACTCGGTGCATTAGGAAAATACTTGCTAAACAGCGTTTGGTAGATTGAATACCTTAATTAGACATCTAAATGGCCATTTTCTCAGCTCTAAGCTTGAATATCCACATTATGTGCATATGGTTTGTACATTTTGGCTAAATGTATTCCTGGATGGTAATACATCACAACTCCATAAAATGCAATAGATCATAGGATCGGTGATTTCTGTCAGAAAACCAGAATAACACTGAGAATCCTTGGGACATGGCTCATGTTATTGTGCAACCTTTGTTTTACAGAAGAGAAATTACCCGTGAATTCCACGGGCTGACCTCTTCTTCTTCCAGAAACAGTACCTTTTTAAAAATTTGTTCATACTGTCTTCCGTCCACCCGCAAATTGTTCAGGGACAAATTTTCAAACTGGAAACCAGATCAGAACTACTGTTCTAGTGATGGGGCCATCATCTGTCAACCAGTCAGCTCCCTGCCTTCAAGGAAGGGTTTTCTTTTTTCCCCTGCTATTCTGCCGCACTGCCTGTCACAGGGCTCAGTACTTCTGTTGGTTTGCTTCATGCTGATGGTAAGTTGTGTGTTTATTTTAAAAATCGTTTTGCAACCCTTCACATTCCAGCTCTCAACCCAGCAAGCTGTTGCCCGGCAACACTAACTGGGACGCTCCTCTCGGGCTGAAACCAGAGGCTGCAGGCAGCAAACAAGGCCGCTGGAAATCATCATCTTACTCGTTCTGAGTCAATTACCGCAATCCAATGAAGTGCAAGACCTTTCGAGACTCAAGTTGGTGTCTTTCCTTTTCCAGTTCTTTCCTCTGCAGAAAGTTACTCTATCAATGGTTATGTCTTTGCTTTACATTCAATTTCATTTCCTCTTGAAGACTGGAAACACAATCATGGAAATCACAAATTGTTTAAACATGGCATACAACAGCCCTGAAAATGATGCTAAACTGATTCAAAATTTAAGGTAGAAATCAAAATATATTTACAGGATCCTAATCATGTGCAGGGTGGATTTTTTCCCCCCATTTTTACAGAACATTAAAGTCCTTTGGAGAGGTTTGTGTTTTTCTGATTTTTTTTTTTTTAATGCTAATATTCAAGCCACAGGTCAAGTGAAAATCTTTAGGGAGGGACTTCCAGGCCTCGGTATCTTTAGAAGCATCTCAAGTGTTGCTAGTATGTGCAGCTGGGATTGAGAACGACTCTGCCAAGGAGTGTTTCTCAGACTTTTACATGCACGTAAATAATCCAGGGATCTTAAACTGAAGATTCTGATTCAGCAGATCTGGGGTAAGACCTGAGAGCCTATAATTTAGTGACTCCCAGGAGGAGCCATAGACCAGATTTTGAGTAGCAAGGAACAAGACTGAGAGTAGTAACTACACTGATAGTAGTTAACAACTGGTTTAATATTGACTCAGGGGCCCCTGAAGAGATGGATGTCAACGTAGAGAAAGGCATCTAAACACACAGATATCTGTCTTCAGCCCCATCTGCTGTAGTATTCTGGAAGGAGGACACAGAAGGGTTTTCGGATAGCTTTCATTCAGAGGATGCCAACAGGAAGAGCAAACAAATTGGATTACACAAATCGGTTCCAAAATAACTGCATCTGGAGCTCTGAGATGTACTGGTATCAGAACATTTAATAGGGAGCAATGAAACAGAGTCTTCTCTTTAGTTAGGCTCACTTCCCTATCACCCAAGGAAAGGTCTAAGCACAGAACTGGAAAACTTGGCTTATCAACAACGTTCGTGAGAAGGAATTTAGGTTCTAAATCCACAGTAAACGCAACATGAGTCTATCTATTGTTCCCAAGTCAGTTGTGATTTTTATGCCATGCTGAAAGAAATGTGTTCTTTATCATGAGGAAGTAGTGGCTTCACTTTATACTTAAGTGGACTTGTGGAAACTTGAGTAAGAACAGCTTTCGGGTCTGAAAAACAAAGATGAGACTGTTTGGACCAGAGTGAACCAGAGGCTGAAGGAAAAGCTGACTGCCCAAGAGAAGAGATCAAGGGTGACATGATGGCTGCTTTTCAAACCGGAGATTAGCCTCTATTTGGAAAAAGGAACAGGCTTTTTCTAAAAGTGGGTAAAAACAGAGAGATTTTTGCTTATTGTGGTAGAGTCAAATTCAGAAGAAATAAGGGTCCTCGTGAAACCATTTTTTATCACTGAAGCAATTTAAGAATGTTCTGGAAAATTACTCAGTATATTGGTATATTAGTACAGTACAGGGGCTAAGTAAGATTTTTAACATGCTATATTTTGAAATATTCTCTGTTGTCATTGTGGAAGAGAGCAGACTTACAGAATACTTAAACCTTTACCGTTCCTCTACCCTGACTTTTCAGATGTCATATTTCAAATCAACTATGATATACATTCAGAAGTGAAATTTTAATTTTATAATTGGGATATGTAGGAAACATTTCAATTTAGATGGCAAATAAATAGCCAATTTTTGAGCACTTATAATGCCAATATTCCTTTTATTAATGCTAATATTCTTGCCAATACTTCTGAGTGGTTTTTCTCTACAAATTATCATTTCTTTGAGAAAATTCAGTCAGTTTTATTTTACTTGCTATCAAAATAAATGATTCATTTCCTGGTGGTACACCCTTTAAGATAATATCTCATCTGGATTTTGAAATATGTATGTATACATACACAGACATACGTAATAAAGAATTCACTCTATTAGAAGATTTTTAAAAATAATTTTATGCCTTTGGTTCCTAATTTTAAACTTACTTTTTATTATTGAATGAACCACATGGCTTAAAAGAAAGTAAACTAAGTAATTCCAGAGTTTCAAGGAGAGATTACTAAACCCCAGTGGAAGTTTGAACCCTCATAATTCACTTTAGTTTACCAGTCATGCTAGAATTTCCTGACACTCAGTCAAGCATTTTAAAGCGGCTCACTGGCTAGCCCCCTCGCATCTCTTCCATGCTGTTATGTCTGACAGTGGTGCTAATATGTTGACAAATCAATCTATTCATTAATATTCAGCAGGCTTGCTGGATCTGTAAGCCTCATAAACTGTTACAAACACAGTTTAATTATTAAAATGACAATTGTCTTTCTTTTGTTTCCTATACCATTGGACTTCTGGGTCTCATCTACCCGAGGCTTATTTTCAATGGGGTTGTTTTTTGTTTTGAACAATATGTGGTGCAAGAGGGACCTACAGCTGGTTCCTTTTCATGGCAAAGTGCTACTTCCAACTTAAGTGTTTAGCGTTCTGGAACACTGTTGGATTTTGAAAACATCCCATGTGGTATTCTCGGCGCAAGGCTTTTATTTAGCTTTGCTTTGTGTTTGTACTGGCTGTATTTTTCATCTTCAATTTCTGGGAGAAAAACACACTTGTGACCAATTTTATTTGAATTAACCACACTGAATGATAAAAAGTGCTTTACATGTAAAATTTAGACGCTCTGATAAATTTAGCGGTGTATTATGATAGCCATTCTATGACTTTGAGATGCAATATATATTCTACTCTTCATAAATGTCAGCACAGGATTGAGACCAACTGGCAGAGAAAATTATAGCTATGTCTATCAGGGAAAGGAGGACGCAGAAATACTCATGCTGAGGCTATTCGAGTACACAAGCAGAAAAAAACCTAGGTCACGAGTGCATCATGATGATTTAATAATCTTGAACTCAAGATAAGCTATAGGATTAATGCAAGGGGTTTTCCTCCCGATCCCCCTTTTTATATGTCGAATGTCAAGGCTTTGTGTCAGCTCTTAATAATACACACTAACCATGTGACTCGGAAGCTGAGCAGTAACAACACAGCAGGTGACCTGAGAATAGGTGCTTCTTCAGACGTCACCTGTGAATGCAGAATATGATCTCCATCTGCGGGGGCTGGGGACTCATTGTGAGACAATTTCCAAGGTTGCCTCTGTGTTGATTACTGCCTGCTTGCCTCCCTAATGTCACATAAAGGAATATCAAAACCCAGAAGAGAAGAAATAGTAATTTCTCCGGTGATCTTCACGGTCTATTACTAACCGTCCTCAAATTGACCGTGTGTCTCTAATTGAACACATCAATTCACGGTGATGATGGAAATGCACTTTTTACTCTACTAGATGCTTTCCCATTGCTTCAGGTGTGTCGTCATTCTGGTAAGATGACTTGCACTGGCCCAAGATATATCTCCCTTCACCAGCTGTACAATCCACATCGCTCGGTTATCCACCACTTCCCTTCTTCCTCTAAGAGTAAATTCTTGGGGAAACGAAAGCTGCTTACTAAAGTTGTATACAAAAAAAAGACTAGTTTAAGATGTATGTGATGATTTTGAGCAACTGAAGGAATGTAGGAAAACAGAATTTGTTTGACTTTCACTCTTGATAATTCTCCTTTGTGTGGGGATAAGTTGAGAGACTGGAGCTTACATCTTCTTCATCTGCCCAGTCACAATGCCGGACTGGTGTTACAAAAAAGGAAACATAACCCTCGCTCTTCAGTGAATAACACGTATATGGTATCATACGTATATATGTGTATTTCTGTACACTTAAAATTTTAGACATTTTTATGTCTATACATAATATATATATGTATTTCTGTACACTTAAAATTTTAGACATTTTTCAACCAGGCACAGAAGAATTATAGTTATATAGAAGGTTGTACTCCATTCCTGGAGGTTTCTTTCCCCCCATGTACTTCCATTCATTTTTATTACTTTTTAATGAAAGCAATGTACGCATCTGGTAAAAGATCTAAATCGATTGGCAGGGAGAACTCAAAATGAAAAATAAAAACCTCGCATCTCATTATGAGACCCACTCTCCAGAGGCTACCTCTTTTAACTACTTAAAACATTTCTTCTGGTTAGCTTTAAACCAGTGCCACTCAGAGGAGAGTCATGGATCAGTACCGATCTGTGAACTGTTTACTGGTCTGTAATGAGAGAGGTATAGAAAGTTAAGACTAAGTCTGTGGAAACTTTTATAGGAAATTGATATTGCTGTCATATTTTTTATTTGATTTGATAAAATAAAATAAAATGGCCCATATGTTTGGAAATTAAGATAAAATAAAACTCGTCCTTCCTCACAGAGTTTGAGAAAAACCACCTTAAAAACAAAACAAACAAGGGGTGCCTGAGTGGCTCAGTAGATTAAGTGTCTGACTGGTTTGGGTCACGATCTCGTGGTTTATGAGTTTGAGCCCCGCATCCGGCTCTGTGCTGACAGCTCAGAGCCTGAAGCCTGCTTTGGATTCTGTGTCTCCCTCTCTCTCTGCCCCTCCCCCCATTCACACTTTCCCAAAAAAAAAAATGAACATTAAAAAAAATTAAAGAAGACAAAACAAAACAAACATAGATTCCTTTCCATTAAGGACAATGAATCATTTTATTTCAGGTTTCTCTACTGTACTGTCCTTCTTTCCCCAATTAATTAATTAGGTTATCTTAAAATAATGTACTGGCCACCTCTGTAATTTGGAACAGTGCCCAGCATACAATATGGGATATGTATACATATACATAACATATACATATATATATATATATATATACACATATATATATATATATATATATATGCAACATTTATTCAAAAGTATTAACTCTTAATATTAAATTATACATTAAGTCATACAGGTAAGTACGTATAAGCCGGTCCATTCACCTAGGCAGAATCCCAAATGAATTCTGTGGAAGCTATGGCTCTTCCAACTCTCTTCACCTCTTCTCCATTCTGCTCTTCAGCATTGTAGATGTGTCATTATTTACATTCCTTTGCTTAAGTATAATAAAGTCACACATGCTTGCTCTAAAGGTTATCTAAAATTTTGAATTTTATGTAGGATAATTTATAAGTAACTATTATGAACTGTAAGATTATAACCCCTGCCCCATACCCTATAATATCAAATTTCCAAACCTATGTGCACTCAAAGGAGAACTGTCATGTGTCAAAAGGATTCTCTTTTACTACATTCCTTTCCTTGTGCAAAGTGCGAAATCATAATACATATGTTAGTTTCTTCTGTATTCTACTTAACTTTCTTATACAACTTTCTGTATTTCCTGGAGTTTACATGTTTTCCTCTTTATTCTTGACAAAAGAAACTGATCAAAAAGCTTTTTCTATTCTTACTACTTTCAGGGCAATCAATATTGAAAAATACAATAAACATTTGAAATAAATTACGTGTCCTGATAGTAAATATCTGACAAAGAAAATGTGAAAGCAAAAAGAGGTTAGGAATTAGAGAGGAATTTTATGATTTGTTTAAATTTAAATGTTGAGAATTTACTTAAAAATTTCTTGAGAGCACTGTTCAGCTGTCGGGCCTTTCAGAGGATCAGGGCTCTGAAGCAGCGTTTCTGAAAGTGTGATCCATTGACTTCTTATATTCTGAGCACATGATTGTAGCTTATGGGGGTGAAGCCTGGGAATCTCCATTTTTAAAAGCTCCTCTGATTAAATCTGGCATGCCAAAGTTAAAAAATGCCCACTATAGAACTAGAGCTAGACTATGACACGTTTAAAATAAGCCATAATCAAGAAGGTTCTTTGGCAAAATTATTAGAAACCCCTTGTCTTGCAAATATCTCCATGTTTCATTAGATAGTTTTTCCATTTCCCATTTCTAACCTCTACGTAGACCCCTGGTATCTACTTCTTAAGTCACAGACAAAGCCTTGTTTGCAATTTTCTGATGTTTTGTCAATGTCCATCCAAGATTCACTCTTATTATCGTACCAGATGCGGCAAACATGGAGAACAGCCTGGTCTGTCTCTTGTTCTTCTGGAATTGCTCACAATGAAATGAAAGGAAGGGCACATTGATACATGATCAAGTAAGGCATATTTCTCCTTGGTTTCATCTGATTATCCAAAAAATGTTTAAGTGATAATGGACTGCTCTTTCCATGAGATACAGTAAATTTGCCTAATTAAGTAAATATTTTAAAGTAAGAATGCAAGTCAGTTTCAAGGACTGAGAAAGGTCATAGGGTGGAGGTGTTAAGGGCCAAACTGAACCTAGTATGTGATAAAGCTAGAAGTGGGAGTAAGGCCATATGTAATCATTAATAGGTAATAATGGATAAATTGGATGACGTCAAACGGCCATCCGGTAGTCACAATGATGAAATGAAAGAAGCTGTAATACATACCACTGGCTTAGAATGAATTGAAACATTCTCAAACTCCCATCCCATGATGACCTAAAGTCTCCTCTTGTGCAATGATTTGTAATTATATGATCGATTCTGGAGTGTTCTGTTGTATACATGCATTCTTATTTAGTTATATTTGCAAAACTGTATTTATAATGTGTCTACTTGGTTATATATATGAACAAGTAACTATATATGAGTATAATTAAATAGATGTTTAGTTACATATAAAACTTTATATAATTATATACAAGTTTGAGTGTTTAACTAAATACATATATACGGATAGATTCATAGATAGATAGATCATGTCAAGTGACTGGAAAATAGAAAGTGTTCATTGTATTTAACGTAATCCAGCTATGTCAATCACTGTGCTAAGCACTTTCCAGTGCGATTTCATTTAATACTTAAAATAACCCAGTGAGTTAGGAATTACTGTCACCATATTTCAGACAAGAAAACTGAGACCTAAGAGGGTAAGTAAGTTGGATGAGGTCACCAACACACTAAGTGGAAGAGCTCTCAACTCAGGTCATTATCGCAACATGATCTTGTTTCCCTGTATTTTTAGACATTATTAAAAACTGTGTTGCTACTGTAGCTCTAAGCTAGTGAAAGGATATTAAAAATTTAATGTGACAGCATGGAAAAATCCATTAGAAGGATAATCAAGAGGCTTAAATGTAGTAGATAAGAGTATCTACCTTGGAGCCAGCGGACAGGATTTGCACCCTGGCCCCACTCGGGAAAGCCAATTAACCCTCTGTGCCTGCACCCACTCATCTTTCAAATGGAAAAAATTACAGTATCTACTCGAAGGTTGGGGATGATTAAATGAGGCCATATATGGAAAGTGTTTAAAGAGTGATTGCCTATAATGCAAATGTTATTGAAGTGTTAGCTATGATTTTTTTCTTTTGAAAATTTAATTTTATTATCTCCATTTTTTCCTGCAAGAATTGCTGAGTTAGTTTTTCCTAAAATTTTTCTCATTTTTCAAATCATAACTTGGTTCACAAAAAATATTTTTATAATGGACATCTGTTAATGCTTTTGTGTTTGTTTTTGGCCTAGTATCTTTTCCCTGCAGGAACTTACTCTCTCCAAACTGGAGAGGCTCTCCATCATCCATATGGCCAATCAAAGCCAGGTTCCTGTGGTGACAATGTGATTGTTCCCAGGGTATTAGGGGATTTAAGCAGAGCCAATCAGTGCCCCTTTCAGAGACTGTATGGCTACTGATAAATAATTACTCTGCCGTTCTGAGATCATGTACAATGAGTAGCTTGTAAGCCTGGGGCTGCCGGGGGATCACTTTGCACCACATGAAGAGCCCACCTGAGGGGGAAGCCATCATCAAGTAAAGCAGAAATGATGAGCGACGGAGAAATATGACGCCGAACCACCGGATCCACGTAGATGAGCCTCACCTTTTGGACATCCCTGTTGTGAGTCAATAAATTATCTTCTACCTAAGTTAGTTACAGGTTTCTATTATTTGCACACGAGAGTCCCGACTAATTCACTGCTAAGTTATTAGTAAGCACATCCCCAGAATGCCAGCACTCTGCTTATTATCGCAGCAAAAATAATGAATGAATTTAAAATATTCTCTAGAGATTCCTAAATATCAAACCATAAGAAATGAGCACCCTTTGGTGAACAATTATCTATGCTATAAAGAATGGAGACAAATAATTCCAAGTCCAAGCCCTGACACTGTGTGACTTTAGGCAAGTCACTTAACCTTTCTAGTTTCTCTTCCTTACAGAGACTAAAACGAGTCACATATTGGAGGACTGTTGTGAGGTTCTAATGGTATGATGAGAGCCCCACCACTCCAATATATAGTACTACATGATATCAAGTCCATTATATCAAGTACCATATTATATCAAGTCCACTAACAGAAAAATAAATGCATGACACAGGAATTTTTCCATTCTGACACATCTATGTATGCTACACAGACCTTACAACTTTCTTTTCTTCTTTTGCTTTTTCATGCCAAGAAACACACACACACTCACACAACTACCAATATGTCTGAAGAATACTTGGGAAACATGCACATCAGTTTGCATATAATTTCCAAAATTATACAATCACTTCTTGGTTACCCGCCAGAGCAGTTGCTTAGCTTAGTGCTCTGTTATCCCCCTCCTAAATCCAAGTCCTTGGTTCACCCCACACCTGCCTGTCTAGATGCTTCCCACATCCTTTATCTCATTCAGTCTCTGTTTCCAACTCATTATAAAGGCAGGAATCATTATCCTGCTTAACAGATGAGGAACTGAAGCTCAAAGAAAGTTAAGTGATGGCTAATTAGAATGGCAGGTAGGACCATAACCCGAACTACTTGACTGTTGATCCTTACCTTTGATTTCTGAGTCACTGAGGTGCTTAGATTTTTATTTTCTTGTATCTGGACTTTTAGGGGTTCTGACATGGTTTATAGTATACGGAGACTGAAAGTTTACTAATATCTGATATGACCATCCTTTGCCTGATGTGACTAGTTTCCTTGTGTATTTATCAGATCCGATGTGCTTAAAATTGCATAGTCCCAGCCCCTGTTACAACTTTTCATGAGGGAATTGTTTGTTTTCAACAAGACAGTGGGATAGACCTTGGGCCAGTAATTACTTTTATAACACCTCAGCTGATACTATGATATAATTACACTAACTTTTTCTTTATATTCAACTATTAGTACTGTTCATATACCAGCAACTAGGTAACTCATTTGCCATCCAGGGCAGCAATTAGCAAATAGTACAACTCTTGTGCCTCGAAGGCAAGGATGAGTCAGAGGAAGATACTGAGGAGAGAGGCCAGTTAATTCCCAAACCGATTTAGAAACATGAAGTTCTATCTGAGCTGGTCTCTACATCACTTTGTCTCCATGATAGGAAATTTTTAGCACTTAGAAATATCTGTAGCAAAGTAAAACATGTACTTTCTGGTCAAATGTAGATGCCTTTTAAATTTCCCATGCAATTCTCTTTCTCGAATGTACCTCTTTCTTTGCAATTTTTAGTGACTGGCCTAAATTCCGTCTCCTCTGAAAATGCAATTCTGACTAATCAAGACCACAGTGATTCTTTCTCCTTTGAACTTGGCATTTCTCCATTTAGCTTCAAGTTCTTTGAAGAATATTTTATTTTTGTCCTTTACTTTCATGTTACCTAGGATGTATGTGTGTGTGTTGTGTGTGTGTGTGTGTGTGTGTGTGTGTGTGTGTTTGATTTCTCAAAAGAGTTTCTTGAGCCATTAATACCTAGGTCTCTGGCCTCTACTATCAGGGATAATAAAACATTCCCAATCTATAGCTATTGGTTTCTGGCCTAAATAGGTTACATCTAACGGCTAGGCCTGGACTTTTCCATCGTATCGGAGAGCAAGCATCATTTATTCTACAACTTCAAGAAAAAGTACTCCACTACTCCAAGAAAAAAAATTTTTTTTTAATGTGAAGGCAATACCCAATGTTCTATTCCTGCATACCAGGAAACCATGACTGGCTTCCGAGGTATTCCAGATTTGCCCCGCGGTAACAATAGCGAGTCCTTTTACTGGACTTCTGGATTGCAGGTATCAAACATAAAGGTTAGCCATATTTAAAGGTAGTGTTTCCTAA